>CM016492.1:24396239-24996239 GCA_002890555.2 Lagenaria siceraria | reverse complement strand
ATTTTTTTTAAAAAAAATTGAGTCTATGACATGAAATACCATATTTCTAAATGTTGTCATCTTTTTTTAAATATAATTTTGCATTTCAAGATTTAAAATTCAAAATTTTGATATACTGAACACATAAAAATGTTGTTTTCAAAATTTGAACTATTCTGATCACACTTAATTTGAAAATAGTTTTCAAAAACATAATCCAAATTGTCTGCAAACATATATTACTAAACTTAATGAATCTTAAAACATAAAATAGAATTTCGATTGTCAACAAAACAGATTTTTGATTATGTAAGTCAATATCTCTCTTCCGATTTGTTTTTGTTATTTCTATCAATTCAAATATGACTATATAGTAAAGATACAACCTATATATTACTTTCCTTAAAGTTGAAGAAGACTCAAAGGCCTATCACGCATTTCGTACTAAAAGAACAAAATTCATCTTTGTGTTATTACTTTAGGGGCAAAAGTATATGAGTTGATTGTATGAGAAAGAAATGAGTAAATTTTTTAAATTAAAACAAAAACAAAAAATCAAAAACAATGGATTAGTACTATTTGATGGTACCTACTAAATAATACTTTTTTAATATAACGAGGATGGGAGCTGGAACATCTTACTTAGCAGAGTGGATGCTAAATATCATTGAACTAAACTCGCTTTGACCCTATTAAAATTGTTTGTCACATGTACCTTTAGTTAGGATTTTCTTTTCTCTTTGGTAAAGCGTGTTTGAATTGATTTTCTAAGTGTTTATAAGTGGAAAAAAAATGTTTACAAAGTCAATCTAAATAGACTTTTAATGTCGGAAATCTTATTGTTAGATAGCATGCATTGGCCATTGTAATTATAAAACACAAAGCAAAATCCACTTTGAAAAACATGTTGGTTTAAGTCAGTGTGAAAAGGTTGTCTCTAGCTTCTAAAACATCATCCTTAATTATTAAACATTCTGTTTCAGACAAAAAAAAAAAAAAAAAAAAAAAAAAACACAAACATTTTGATGAGATCTATGATAAAAGATGAACTAATTAAAGATGGAATCAAATTTGTACAGGTCAAGCACACTTCTTAAAGGTGGACAAAGTTTTGTTTCAAGGAAAGTCCGATTACCAATCCATGTTGGTGTTTCAGGTATTATATACATATATACAAATATTCGAAACTTGAATATCCAAATATTTGACTTTTAAAAACAACGAGAAAAATACTTTTTCTCAGTCCCTTACTTTTGTTTTTTCTTTGAGTAATAGTTTTATTTGATCTCAAAGTTTCAAAATATAACATTTCTACTCCTAAGTTTTGAGTTAATTTCATTTTGTCTCCTAAATTTCATAATGTTACGTTTTTATTTCTTTTCTTTTTGACAATATGTGCGGTGGGAGAATTGGACTTTCCACCTCAAGGTCCGATAGTACAAATATTAGGTTAGTTTTTTTTTTTTTGTTGATAATTTGTGGGATGTGAGAGATTTTAATATCTAACTTCAAAGTCTATAACATTCTTGTTGGTAGACAACGACCCTCTACAATTGTATGATATTGTCCATTTGGGTATAACTCTCGTGACTTTGTTTTTTGTTTCATTCAAAAAGTCTCATACTATTGGAAATAGTTGTCTTCTCTTATATACCATAGATTTTCCTCTTATCTAATTAATGTAGGATTTTGGGAGAGTTTTTCTAGTACTACGGGAATACCATACTCCATATATTCACATTATAAATTTGTTTCCATAAATATAAGTGGACATCACATTAATGTCACTGGGTCTCATCATATTATTAAAAGCAAGTTGACGTGACACACAATAAATTGAATGAGTACTCCCGTGGTATAAGAAATTTTTTGGGACTTTGGTCACATAATGATTATAAATTTGACACTTTTTTTTAAGGAAGAAAGTCAGATGAATAATTAATGTGAAAAACTAGTAACTTTTGAAAGATCTGATTTCAAAATTACCCAACAAGAAAGGGAGGCAAAAGGGAAAGGGAAAAAGGAAAAGTAATAATTAATTAAGCTCATGCTTAATCCTAATTAATTAGCTAGTTTATGAGTTTAGATTTGTTTATAATTATAATTAAAATGCAGTCATCAGCATATGGAAAGGTGTTTGTGTTGGATGGAGCACTCCAACTCACTGAGAAGGATGAATGTGCTTACCAAGAAATGATTACCCACCTTCCTCTTTGCTCTATTCCAAACCCCAAAAAGGTCATTTCCCTCTCTTACTTTTTCTCTCTCATCACTGTTTTTTTTAAGTTAAACTTTCTATTTTATGTCAAATAGATGTGGACAAATTTAAAATATTTAATAATTAATTGATCTATCATATATATATATATATATATTTAAATTTAAATTTTATGTTGAATTAAACTATAAGACCTCGATTGGTAACTGTTTGGGTCTTGTTTGGTAACCAATTTCATTTTGGGTTTTTTGTTTTTGAAAATTAAGTCTATTTTCTCACATTTTCTTACAATGGTTTGCAACTTTGTTGAGTATCAGAGTTGAATTCTTAGTCAAATTCCAAAAACAAAAACAAATTTTTTTAGTTTTCAAATTTTGGATTGGTTTTTGAAAACATGGGTAAAAAATAGACGAGAAAACAAGTTATTTAGAGGTGAGATGGGTGTTTGTAGGCTTAATTTTCAAAAACTAAAAATCAAATGGTTATCAAATGAGGCCTTAGTTTTTTGTTTTTTAAAATTAAATCTATACACACTACTTCCATGTATTGGTTTATATGAGTTGTTGTTTACATTTTAGGAGTGCTTTCAAAATCAAAAACCAAACTAAAAAAAAAAAATAGTTTTGAAGAGCTTATTTTGTTTTTTGAAATTTTGGGTAAGAATTCATATATTTACATCCAAAATATGAAAACTATGATTAAAAAAAATTGTTTGAAATAAGCACGAATTTCAAAAACCTAAATAGTTATAAAACGAGATCTAAAGTTTCAATTTTGTGTCTAATAAATTTAATTTGTGAATTTTTAAAAATTCAAAAATTAAAAGACTAAATTTATAATTTTGAATATTAAAAGACTAAATTAACACGAACATCAAAATTTAGAGAATAAATTTATAATTTAGTTTTTTTTAAAAAAAAATAAAAAATTGTGACCTTATATTATTTATGACAATGTGGAAACATGCCATAAAATCATGAGGTGCTATACTAAAGCCTTTTAGCATATATATTATATCAAACTTTTAAGTTAGGATTAAGTTTAATTAATTTCCATTTGAAATCATAATTACTAGGCCACTTTGTATTTGTATTTTTTATTTTTTATTTATTTTTCATCAGGTTTTGCTGATTGGGGGAGGAGATGGTGGCATCCTAAGAGAAATTTCTAGGCATTCTTCCATTGAACAAATTGATATTTGTGAAATAGACACCATGCTCATTGACGTCAGTTCCTCTCTCTTTTTTTAAGCCCTAATTTTATTTTATTATTATTAATTACAATTTTAATTTTTTTACTTTTTGTAGTTTGTAGCTACCTAAACTTTTTATTTCGAGTTTAATAAGTCTTTGAAAATTCTAAATTCTAAAAAATTAATTGATCTATTTGATATAAATTTAAAATTTATGTCTACTCTAAACTTTTAAATTCGTGTCTAATAAATTTGTAAATTTAAAAAAAAAAATCGAAAGTTCAAATATTAAATTTGTAATCTTAATATTTCATCAACTAAATTTATAATTTATTATTATTGCCTCTTCTCTATTTCTTTAACATACTTTAAGACAAAATCTGAAAAAAAAATACCAAATATTTATTCCAAAACAAACTTTTGAAAGAGATTTATCCCAAGAATAATGTATTAAAAAAGCTAAAGTGAGACATGACCATCCTTCTTGGTCGAAGATTCGATCCTCCACACCACAGTTGTCGTACAAAAAAAATGTAAAAAAAAAAAAAAAAAAAAAAGTTACATTCTAACTCATCAGGTTAAGTAGTTAGATTTAAGGGAAATTTTTAAAAATAAAAAAATAAGAAAACTATTTACATAAAATAGCAAAACTTTTAGATAGTTGTGATAAATGTTGAAGTCTACCAGGGTCTGTTAGTGATAGAAATGATAGAAGTCTATCACTGATAGGTGCTGATAGAAATCTATAAATATCTATCAATATTTTTATTTTTATTTTTTTTTTGTTATTTTTTTGTAAATAGTTTGACATTTTTTCTATCGGTGAAAATTTCACTAGATTTAAATTAATTGAAATTCTAACATCATATCATAGTATTAAATTTTTTTAAATTTTTTTTTTTTTTTGAAGGTGTACAAGAAGTATTTTCCAGAAATTGCAGTTGGGTATAAAGATTCTCGAGTGAATCTTCACATAATAGATGGTTTGATTCAATTAATTATACTATTTTTCTAATTATTATTATTTTTAATATTATAATTTTTTTAATTATGTGTTTTTGCGTTTGAAGGAACTGCGTTTCTGAGTTCCGTTCCAGCAGGAACCTACGATGCAATCATAGTCGACGCTTTCGATCCAATAAGTACAATAATTAACAATATCAAATATATATATATAACTATAAATTAATTATAATTTATTTATTCTTATGTCTTATTTAAAAGCTGTTTAGAAAATATGGTTAGAAAAACTATTTGTGGAGCAATTAGACATAAATTGATACCGACTCTCATTTTCTAAGAATGTGTTTGGAATACATTTTTAAGCGTTTAATTTAAAAATAAGTCATTTTAGAAAAGAAAAAAAAATTAGAATGTTTGATAACCACTTTTGAAGTGTATTTTAAATCATTGTTATCAAAAGAATTTAAATAAAAATGAATTTTTTAAAAAAATATTTTTTTTCTCAAGTCAATCCAAGCGAGCCTTAAGTTTCAAAAAGTTGGATTTGTAGTATTAGATCTTGAGTTTTGAGTTTTATTTTCGATTGGTACTAGATTTCAAAATTTACATTTTTACTCTTGATTTTCAATAAATACACATTTTTCATCTTTATAATGAAAAGAATTATAGTTAATTTAGCTTTTATTAATTTTTCAAAATTAAGTGAATCTTTTTTTCACGTTTTAACTATTTTATTAATTAATTGAAAGTAAACATCAAAGACCAAAAGTGAGTTTAACTCAATGGTGGTATGTACTCTTTTTTTTTTTTTAAGTCAGAGGGTATCTTCCATTCCTGTAATTATTATACTAAAAAATAAATGGCAAAAATGTAACCTTCTAAAAAATATAGAGAGACCAAAAGATTTTTTTTCCAAAAATAATAGTTTTTTTTTTTTTTTTTTTTTTTTTTTTGTGGTTAGAGCCAGATGATGAGGTTGTGAGAAGTAGCTTGTTTGAGAAGGTGGCAAAAGCACTTAGGGATGGAGGAGTGCTTTGTATTCAAGCAGAAAGCCTTTGGTTTCATTCTCTTGACATTGAAATTTTGATCTCAAAATGCCAACAAGTATTCAAAGGCTCAGTTCAATATGCTTGGACCATTGTTCCTACTTATCCTAGGTATAAAAATCTCCATCATCTATATATAATCTATCAACTAATTAAATTTTTTTAAAAAAATAATAATAAGATCTAATGAATATATACATTGTGTTTTGTCAGTGGGGTAATTGGTTTCTTGTTGTGTTCCACTCAAGGACCTAAAGTTGACTTCAAAAATCCGATCAATCCCATTGACCCAAATGAGAATTTTGGAGTTGCAACCAAACCGTTGAAGTTTTACAATTCAGAGGCAAGTTTTTTCCCTCTCTCTCGATGATTCCCTGTTAATCTATTTATTTCTAGTTAAAAAACTGTTGATATATACATATATATATATATATATATATATATATATATGGAGAATTTTTAAAAATAAAAAAATAAGGGAAACTATTTATACAAAATAGCAAAATTTTTAGATAGTTGTGATAGACGCTGATAGAAATGATAGAAGTCTATCTCAAAGTCTATCAATGTCTATCAGTATTTTTTTTACTATTTTATATAAATAGTTTGACATTTTTTCTATCTGTGAAAATTTCCATATATATATATAGGGGTTGTTTTCAAATATAGAAAAATAAGCCAAATTATTTATAAATATAGAAAATTTTCACTGTCTATCGCTTGAATGATAGAATTCTATCATAGTTTATCGTTGATAGATAGTTAAATTTTTCTATATTTGTCATATATATATATATATGGAATCATAGATGTTTATTTTTGTTCAGGTGCATTCAGCAGCATTTTGTTTGCCATCATTTGCAAAGAAAGGAAAAGGATTGAGAAGCAACTAAGAATATAAGATGATTTGGTGAGGATTTTAGTGGTAATTTAAAGTGGAAGGAAAATGATAGAGATATTAGATTGAGATTCAATTTTTTTTTTTTTTTTTTGTGTGTTTTTGTGTGCAACCCACAATTTGGACATTTCTCCAACATCGCAATCTTTTCAATTTCCCACTTCCTTTCATCATCAACTTCTCTCTTTATTCATCTTCTTTTCTTTTTTTCTTTTTTTTTTTTTTTTACACTTTTGTGATATTTCCCATTATTTGTCTTAATTAATTACTATTATATATATATATATATAGTTTTTCATTTTGCTATTGGGTTTGGCTTTCAAAATCCTATACTACTTGTAATTTGGATAATCATGATCAACTTTTGTCTTCTTTTTATCATGTAAGAGGTTTGCATGGAAGATACCTCTTGCAAATCCTCAAGGGTTTATAGCATTTTTCTTCGGCCCCCACAACTGGAAATACTCATCTCTCTGGATTATTATTTATATATAATATAGTTTAAATATTATTCTACTTCATTTACTTTCAACTTTGATTAATGTTCATTTTTTTGTGTGAGTTTATCTTAGCCGTTTTGTATATAGCTCTACCAACTCAAACATTTCTCCAACACAAAAATCGTTTCACAATGTGGTAAGTATGGGGGCATGACCTTGATAAAAGACTAAGAGGTCATGGGTTCAATCCATGGTGATCACCTACCTAAAATTTAATATCCTACAGGTTTCTTTGACACCCGTAGCTAACCCAAACACTCACAAATAGTAAATTTTATAGGGCAGATGGGTTGTCCAAATATTTTCTCACTTCTTAAGATTATCGACTTCTATTTCTTTCTTATCAACATGAGTATAACTCAATAATAATTAATATGTACTTCTTCATTGGAGTAGGAAGTTAAATTTATTCGCTCTCTTTTTTACTCTTTTCCAATATTAATTTGTCTTTCTCTCTACATATATGGTTTTTTTTAACTTATTTTATTGGTTTTGCTTTTGAAGACCTTCAAAATCCCTACTAGTTTAGATTCATTCAACTTTAATTATATCTCTTTCTTCCTTTTACTATGTGGTAATTAATTATTTTCCATATATTTGTCTTTATCTATATAGGGTTTTCATTTTGTCTATTTGGGTTTGCATTGAGGATCTTAAAAATCCTCTCAAGGGTTTATTGCATTTTTCTTGCTTATTTTGTGCTTCCCACCTTGAAATCTTATCTATTATCCTTGGGTTGTTCAATTTTGTGGGATGAAGTTGCACATATAGCAATCAAGCCTAAAATATTAGTAAATATAGCACAATGTAAAAAACATTATAAATATAGTAAAATTTAAATCTAGTTATGTAAGTCTATCAATGATAGATCATATCAATTGTAGAAGTCTATCACCGATACAGTCTATCACTAATAGACTTTGCTATATTTACAATTTTTAAAAAATGTTGCTATACACTTAATTATTATCTCTAAAAATGCTACCAATTGCAATTACTCATAATCTTAAGTACATTCCTCTTAATTATTATCTCTAAAAATGCTACCAATTGCAATTACTCATAATCTTAAGTACATTCTCTCTCTCTTATATTGGTCTAAAAGGGATTTAAACTAAATGATTGAATTATGAAAAGGACTCGAAAGTGTAATTAATTGGACAGACAAATACCCAAAACCTAAGTTTGCAACCTTCCATTGTTGAACTTAAGAGCAAAATAACACTCTTAATTTTCTTTTTCTTTTAATTTCTTTCTTTTATCTCATCATTCCAATAAAAGTACCTTGATTAAGAATTAAGGGACAAGAAAAAAAAATGAGTAATTCTAGACGACATTAAAAAGGGAGAATATATGTTGTATATTTAAACTCCTGTAGTGTCATTTGATCTTTAATCAATATTTATTGATCTCCATTCTTTTTCTAAAAATATATTATTAAGTCTTCTACAAATTTTCAAGCTCACAAATGAGAGGGAGTATTAAACTATTGATATAATTAAATTTATTTTTATTAGTGATCTAATTAATGTACTTGAAAAGAGAATCTCTTGATTTGGCTTTAATATTAATTTTTAATTAAAAATAAAGCCTAAATAGAGGATAATTAGTGTGGTTAATGGGTCAAAAAGGCATTTTTATCCCAACAAAAAGTGATATTATTTTGCAAAGTTGACTAATATAGTGGTTTTTAATTCCTATTTTCTCTAATTGATTAATTCCTTCTTTTAGCAAAATCAATTTTGAGTCATCATTTTATGGAAGCTAATATATACACGTAATATTTGTATTAAAAAGAAATGTAATCTTTTAAATCGACATAATAATTAAAATTTTCATAATGTTCTTTTTTTCATCATAATTGCTCAACATGGAACGTTCCTTTCTAATAACCTTACTATTAATTAAGCATAATTACTAGTAATTGGTATACACTTTTTACTTTTAAAATCATAGTCTCAAATCTTCATATCCTATTAGTATTTGTAACAACATGGTTCGTTCTTAATTTTTTTTTTTTTTTTAATTTTAGTTATATGATTAAATGAGGTGGATAGAAATATCAATATATTGTTAATAATTTCTTTTATTCAAACTAATACATTAGGTTTATATGATGTATTATATAAAACCTCTACTAAATCATCAATTTTTAGAATTTAAATGTATAAAGGTTGATGTGAAAATTAAATATGCTTAATTCGCACCATTTATATAAATAAAAGATTGAGAATAATAATAATGAAGAAGAAGTGACTAACACATAGTGATTTACTGTGAAAACCTTTAAACAAATTAGGGTTAAAACTATGGACAAGGATAAAAGAATTTCACTACATAAAATATGAGTTACAAACATTCTTTCTTATAGAGGAAGAACAAACTCTTTTATAAGAAGAAACTATCTATTTTATCTCACAATTCACTTGATTTGGATTTTGGAGTCAATTGCCAACAATAGATATTCATTTATTTAGAGTCCACACATAAACTTAGTCGTCAAACAAATCTAATAGCTCCAAATTATTCTTGATCAATGTGATAGATCTAATCGTTACAAATTGGCCTTGAACAAAGTGAAAGATCTAAAGGTTACAAGACAAAATGTAAGATCCAATAACCACTAATGTCCAAAGAAGCTTCTCGAACAAACTTGAAGATACTATTATTTAACAATCATTCTATCTATACTAAGATTTTGGTCTTGACTCCTTTTGTTAGGATGAGTCTTAGTTTGAATCATTCTTGAGCATGACGAACTAATTGACCCAGTAATAAGTCAGTCACGTGGGCTCGACCCTAGGCCTTAGGGAGCCAAGGAGTTGCCTGTCGGGATGTGGTTGGCCTAAGCGTGGTAGTACGCACTAACCATGGTTCGTTGAGGTACATTCAAATCGAGTGTGGTTTGTCGAGGTCGATGGCTAAGCGTGGTGTATCGAGGCATAATCAACCCGAGTGTGGTCGAGCTAGGCGAGATTGCAACCGTTGGGTGTGGTACTCTTTTGGGACCGTGGTCTTTTGTGGCCCAATGACATGGTTTCAACAAACCCATGTTTAAACCCTAATACTAAAAATTAAGCCTGACATTATTATATTATAAAAGTCTAAACTTCATAGTTTCAAGAGAGAGAAAAAAAAATCTAAATTTCGTACGATAAAGCCTATGACAAATCGACAATTAGGTTGGTTGGTTCAAGGCCGGCCCAAAATATTTGGGCCACACTTCGCTTTAAATTTGGGGCGGGTCAAGCCCATTTAACCGTCTTTCAAACCTTATTATAGCTCCAATGTTGAATTGTAATATCCGTAATTATACTCTTAGCTCATCAATTTCTTTTCCCCTTAATTTATCTCGAACATACAAATTTTAAATATATAATAAATAGGGCTCTTTTCAAATATAAAAAAATGAGTCAAACTATTTATAAATATAAAAAAAATTTACGCTCGATAGAATTCTATCACTTTCTAGAATTCTATCGTAGTCTATTATTGATAGATAGTGAAATTTTTTAATATTTATAAATAGTTTGATTTTTTTTATTGTAATTTCTCTAATAAATATAAAAATAAGATTAATCTACGGCTTCTCATATATCATGATTACAAATTCAGACAGCTTGCTCTTTTTTGTAAAAAATATGAAACTACCCTATTGTATTTTGATATATTTTTTTTTTTTTATAATTTTTTATATCACTATATAAATTTTAAAAATTTATATTAGTTTTACGATTAGGTTTCTTGAACTATCATTTTTACATTTAAAACGTATTTTAACGTTAAAAAAATCTAATAGGTCCCTAAACTTTTAATTTATATTATATAAGTTTTTTAAAAAAAATATAAGATGGGTTGAGGAACTATTATTCTCAAAGACCTATTAGACATGGTTTTTTTTCTTTTTCTTTTTTTCTTTTTTTCTTTTTGGCAAATGTATTGAACTGAAATAAAGAGAATTTATATCGACTCGAGTTCAAAAGGGGAACATGAATGAACCGAGATCACATCTGAATGAGAGTGATCTTGAGAACATGAAAGTATGGTTAAGAAAGGTTTAAAAGAACTAAAAGCTACTATCTATACCAATAAGATGCACCTTCCTTTTCCGTAGCTCAGTCATAAGAACTCTAAAATTAAGAAAGGTTTAAAAGAACTAAAAGCTACTATCTATACCAATAAGATGCACCTTCCTTTTCGGTAGCTCAGTCATAAGAACTCTAAAATTAAGCGTGTTTAGCCTGAAGCAATCCTATGTTAGGTGACTTCCTAGGAATTTTTCTAAGATGTATGTGAGTGAGGACAAAGCATCCTGAAAGGACCCGTGTTGGTTTGTGGGAACAACTTTGACTCTTAGAAGCATTCAAATACATTTGCAGTTTGAAGTAAAGGCACAACCAAACCACAAATTGAAGCACTAAAAGATAAGCAAGAAGACGACCAACCTCTCACCCCAACTTAGAGTAGCCTCATGGACATAAATCAGCAAACTAAACATAAAATTAAAAATTGGAGAATTTACTAAATACTTTTTAATATTCATTAAGTAAAATCATATATAAGCATAAAAGTTTATAAAATCAACCTCAAATACAGTATTAAGAAATACAAAATGGATTTGATCAACCAAGGAAGAAGTGACCAAAAATTGCACGTAAAGAATTTAAAAAGCTTTCTTTTCATGTCACTATCGCCAACCACTATATATACTCGGAATCCTTTTTATTCTACTTCAAAAATATACAACCCTTCTCTAAATTCAACTAAATATATAAACTTCCTCAAATTATAAATTTTATTGTTCAAAATATAAAATTATATTTCTCAAATAATTTTTTAGTTTACTTTTTTTTTTTTTTTTTTGAATTTTAATTTCGGTTAAATGCAAAATTGAATATTGTTCTAATAAATATGATTGGTTAAATGCAAAATTGAATATTGTTCTAATAAAATATTGATTTTTTTTAATAGATCCATAAAAAAAATATCTAACAAGTCAATGATTGATATGACACAAAATTAAGAGTTTATATTCATTCATTACAAAATTAAATCTTATGAACCTATTAAATATTTGTAAAAGCAAAAAATTCCTACCAGTCATAACTTCAACACTATTTGGAGATAAGAGGATACGATTGATGTGAAAGTTTTATATTGATTAAATACAAAATCGAAACTTTATGAACTTATTAAATATTTATAAAAGTTAAAAAAAAAAAAAACTATTAGTCATACTTTTTTTCTAACTTCAACACATTATTTGGAGACAAGAGGAACAAAACCATACAAAAGTTCACAAAATTGAATCTTAACCTATAAAATATTTGTAAAAGCAAAAAAAAAAAAAAAAACAAAAAAAAAAAAAAAAAAAAACTCTTCGTCTCACTTTTTCCAAGCTGTCGCAACGTCCTAGCGAGTGGAGCGGCGAGTCCTCCTTAAGGGTCTCTCTCGAGGTGAAAGATTTAGAGTCATCACAAATTATTTTGGAGTGTGATTGATCACCCGTTTCTATAAAAAAAAAAAACAACAAATAAACCGGTCTTATTTTGCCAAAGATAGGTTTGGAGATCGTTGAGTGTAGAGAAGGTATCAACACCTTACAACACTCATATAAAAATATTTTATTCTATTATAACCTGTCTTGTTTTATAATTGTGTGTCTCCCTTTTTCCTTTACTACAAGACACTATCTTGGAGACGAGGATACGTACCTCTAATATCTTGGTCAAAAATCTATATCTTAGTCAATAGAGTTATGTGCATGTTAGCTATTAAACACAATTATAAAAATTAAGAAATTGAATAAGTACAACTAAACTTGTAAAAATATATATGTCATCTACCAAAATATTAGATTATATATGTCATCTACCAAAATCTTTTCTTTAGTGAAACAATTATAGGGATAGGGATAAAAAAATGAACCTTCAACTTTAGAGAAGAGAGTGATCAATAAAGGTTGAATTAAAGCTTGTTATGGCCGTTCTTAATTAAAAATAATAATAATTAATTATAAAGGTTTATAAAGCGAAAAAAAAAAAAAAAGAAAATAAGACGTCATGGGAAGAAAGGATAAGAGAGGAACATTCGATTATCCCATCAAATCAAAAAGTGATGGCCCCACTTTCTTTGCTTTTAACGGATAAGGACCGAATACCTAATTTCACTCCAAATTTCCATTTTTTTATTTTTAATAAAAACCATTGATTCTTCTTCGCAATCCTATTAACTCAAATTAATTTAATTTTAATTGTATTTTTAGGTTTTTTTTCTCCACGCGCTTGCCTTTTCCAAATCATGTCACGCGCGACAGCGTTTCCGGGTGACACGGGCTCCACATTTCACGTGCTTTATTGCCTCTCAATTAAATTTACCCAATTTTTTTTAAAAAAAATTATATTTCCAATCGCTCGGAAATACAATTTCCACCTCACCCTTTCTTTTCTTTTCTTTTCTTTTTTTCTTAATTAATTTAGAGATATTAATTAGGGTCGGATAGCGTCGCATCATATACGCATTTTTCTCGGCTTCCCTTTTCAATAAATTAAAAGTATATTATTCAATTCTATTTTGTAACGATTACGTAATAAAAGTTTGCCTAGCAAATTTATAGAATTTTCACCTTTAAACTTTTAATTAGTTACCTAATTATTAAATGGTTGTTTTATATTAAAATCTTTGTTTGTAACATAATTTTTTCTTCTTCTTCAATAGAACTAGATAAAAATTGAAAAAAAAAATGATATTTTACCTATATTTTTTTAGTTGTTATTTCCTAGGTTCATACACCAGTTTAAAAGCTCAATTTTAAGAATCACAGTATATAAGTTTGATGATTTTATTTAATTTCATTGATTTTATTTTTTTAAGAACTAAACTGCAAAAAAAAGGGATGAAAAAGGAAGTGGAAAATACATTTTTTGTCCATAGGTTTTAGGTTTAGTTTATATTTGGTCTTTATGTCTCAAAATGTTACACGAGTTGGTCTCAAAATTGTTTTTAAATACAAGTTTGTCTGATTTGCTATACTCAAAGTATTTCTATTAATGTCAAATTACCATGAAAAGAATACTATTAAACATTATGATCTAGTCGTTAGAGTTAGTCGTGGAAGAGAGTCATTTGAGTTAGTCGCCAAGGGAGGTCGTTACCAAAATTAAGGAATCGAAGGTGATCTTTACTGGAATTGGTCATCATAGTTAGTCGAATAGGTTGTCGTCGCTAAAATTGGGTGTCGAAGGTGGTATCCCCTAGAGTGATTGTCGATCGAGTTGGTTGCCAGAAGTGATCGTCGAAATTGGTCGCTAGTAAGTGAAGTTATTGAAAATATTAGAGGGAGGAGGATTGAACCATTAAGTTGTAAATAGTTTTATTGTAGTAAAACAGGATTAACATAATATTTACTCTCCATTATTTTAACACGCGCCCTAAATATTGAGTGAGCTATTATAACTTATTCAATCTATATTAAGTTGGTGTCGCAAACATTCCTTAAGTTAATTATATTTTAGTTTATAAACATTTAATTTTTATTTCTTCTTATAATTTTAAAATATATATTTTAGTTCATAGATTTACAAATTCATTTAATTCTATTTTTTGGCTTTCAAAATATATTTACTTCGACACTTTGATTTCTAAAGTTTCAAATGATCTTTTTTTAGTTAGTTATGTATATATGTAAAATCATCTTGATTATTCTTGTGAATTTATATTTAAAATCTTAATAAATAGATAACTTAACTTCTATATAATATATTACAACCAACAAACTATAACACGAGTATGTATACATTGAGTCAAAGAAAGATCAAAGTAAGTTTTTTTTCATTTTAAATATATGTATCATAATGAGTTCATAAATAAAATGTGATTAAAAACTATAATGACACATATTAATAATATTAATTAAATATGTCAACCTTAACATATTCCATCGATCAAGAGGTGAAAGATTCAAATCTCTCCGCTCTCATTGTTATTCAAGTAGAAAAAAATAATTAAATATTAAGCAATAAATATGAATATAGAGATAAAATGGAATATAGAATGACGTGGCGAGTGAGAGGCAAAGGAAATGGAAATGACGTGGAGAATTACGTGTATGGGAGGGAGTGGGTCCACGTGGGACCGCCATGGCATTTTCTTTTAAGATAGAGATAGGATTATTATTATTATTATTATTTTTTGTTAATAAATTTTGAAAATTGGTTGCATGTAAAAAGACGTACGAGATTATAATCTCACATTTCCAAAGAGAGAGAGGTGTGGGAAAAAGGCATTGAAGATCATTGTCCCCTTAGCTTTTAGATTCTATCCTTATCCATTTCCTCATATTCCCACCTCCCTTTTCCTTTTATTTACATATTCTGCCACTCTCTCTTACACCTCAACTCCTTCTAAAGTAGTAATAATAATAAATAAATTACACACAGTTTCATGGTATTAAATTTAAATTCTCGTCACATGTCGACATTTCCATATTTTTATATTTATCTAAGTTTGAGGTCTAGATTTTGGATATATAAAGTGGCGTGGCCCTAGTGTAAATTTGTATTTTTAAAGAATAAAGTCACTTGTACATTAGTATGAAATACATATTAGTATGGTGTAGATCATGCACGCTCCAATGCTTAAGTCAAGAAGCGTGAATATAGGTTTATATGGAATTATTAGTGGAGATTCTACTTACCTTCACTAGAGTTATAATATTTATAGAAGTGATTGATCTAAGTTGACTGATAAGAGTTCGAAATAGCTTTGGAATAATTCTTCATCTCATCAGGTCGAGGGGCGTGCCCAGTTTCATGTTTGGTAAGGGTCAACCTCGGCCTTGGCCATAGTCGAGCTCTTTCTCCTAGGCCTCTTTTGGTCCTAGAGTGATGCTTTGGGACAAGGCATATATACTCGATCTCAATCATGACCTTCGCTGAGACTGAGGTCGAACACGTTGATTCGGGCCTTGACCCGAGCTAACCATCACTCTAGTTCTAAGGGTGCTATTTTTTGCCCGAACCTTGTTATTTTCTTGACCTCATTGTTTTTATCCCTATTTTATATCAATTATACTCTTTGGTCCAAAATCACTCCTATTAGGCATCAACATGAAGGGTGGATTGATATTTTCATTCTATCGTAAAGAGATTTATGAAACATAAAAAATAAGCAATAAAATAATAATGTAAATATAATATAAATAATAAATATATTAACTTGTTTAAAAAATGTAAATTGTTTATTTTGTTTTCATAATCTTTTTTCAAAAATATTTAGTGATATTGACAGAACGCCCGCAAAAAATCTACATTTTTATTACCATTTTATTACGATCCATTTTACATTATTTACCTTCAAATATCTAGGTTGTTTTTTTATAATTTCACTTTTTTCTCATTTTATTATACTCTAAAACGCCTATTTTAAATTAAGTGTATTTTTTTTAAAGGACTATTTTGATATACATTTACAAAATTCTAAAACACAACTCTTCTACAATATTTTTTTAAAGAAAGATTGATTATTGTAGCATCTCTGTACTAGAAATAGAAAAAAAATAAAATACAATAAGATAATTAATATGTTTACTTCTTAAAACTTCACAATCACAACATATATTTCATATATTTCAAAAATTCAGAGACTAAAATGATTTAAAAAAAAAAAAAAAGAAGATTAATCAGGGCTAAAATTTTAATAGAGAATAAAATCTATGCCTTGTTAAAAAGAAAAAGAAAAAGAAAAAGAAAACCTTCCTACCAAATAATAAAAATGTCCAAACTCACAAAATTACTTTGAATTAAGCACAAAAATTAAGTATATGTTTGATACATGTATATAATATAAATTCAACAAATCGTCAACCTAATTAACATGGCTCATATATATATATAAGCGACAAACCCAATAAAAAAGAAAAATTGTATGGAAAACGCAGTTAGCCCGTTTCATGTTTTAAAAAAAGACAACCTAAAATTTCAAATGTTCATGCATATATATTTAAACTTCGTAGTCAAACATTAGCAAAAATTGAGAAATTGTTTTTGACAATTTCTAGATTGCACTCATTACCCCTAACACGTGGAACACAAAACCCTCTTAGCTTGTTGCATGTTATTATTTTACTTATTTCCAAGCATTAGTGTGTCGTTTATGAGAATTCTTTTATATTGTCGGTTTAGATTATTCTACATTTAATTCCCATTTTTATATATCATTCCTAAGGTGGCAGATTTTGATTACTTATATTATATCTTTGATAAACATTCATTATGAGTAGGATCTTAATTATAAATGGTTAGGTATGATATTATAATTGAAATCTTCAATAATTTATCATGTCTATTTAAAATAAGACAAAATTTTATATAATTTTCTTAATTAGTTAAGTCATGTATCATTTCCAATAAAATTTGATATCTAGAATGAATAACACATGACTAGACTTAAAAACAAGATATAATGTAAACAAAAAGATGTTATATATACCAAATTTTGTGTTTCCCATATACCCAACTAAATAGGTAGTACCTTTAACTGAAACAATGACACTCTTAGGACTTGCGACTCTTTAAAGGTGGAAGCTTTCTCACGCCAACACGAGCCATATAAATAAATATAACGATTATGACAACGTTAATTAATAATCTTTTCTTATAAATTGAGAATTAAAATCTTCATAGTGATACATATATATATATATTATATATATATATATTATTATATATCTTTATTGAAACTTCATATCACTGGCTATTTCTAACATAGTAGACATAATAATTAGAGTAATTAGAGTATTGAGACCTTACACTCTTTACAAGATATACGAGTTACTTCTCTCATTACCAATTATTTTGAGTTATATATAACCTCGTGTTTATCAAATATGGTATCAAAGCTCATAAAGCTCAACAATGGAAAAACCTCATAATATGTAGAAGATACATTAATTACTCCTCCTATTATCAATTAATTTTAAAATGAAATTTATGTTTATTGTTAGATGATACTAAATAAATATGCTTTCACCCCTTAGCTTAAGTTTTTGGGTCAATCGACGATTTAAGATGGTATCAGACCATACTGAATTCAAATCCCGACATTGTTGTTTTCTCTTCAATTTTACTCTTCATCATATTTCAATTCTACGATTAAAAGAGAGTGTATTTTTGTGTCAATTGACGATTTAATATTTATGCAGTAATCTTTGTTCGACACTAACTCCAATGTGGTCCAACTATCAAGTAATGGTTTGATAATGTGGAATCAATTCCTTTTCTTTTTTCTAGTCCATTTTTATTGAGGGATTCATATTAGTGAGAAAGATGCATGTGAAAGAGAGAAAGGGATTAGCTTTGAATTAGGTAACCAACCACAAATGAACAACACCAACCCCAACACCAAGTTTCTAGAATAAAAAGGAAAAGGAGTTTGTGATAAGATAGAAAACAATAAAGAAATACTAAAAAAGGGGAGGAGGAAGGCCATCCATTGAGGAGACAATGAGAAGATAAAAAGGGCAAAAAAAAAAAGCTTTGTAATGAAAATGAAAGGGATAGTTTGGTAAAATGGCGTGAGATACGCGTGGTCGAGCGGCCGCGTGCACGCTTTGTCGGCGCCCTCCCAACGAAATTAATTAATTATTTAATTAAATGCGAAAGTGGAGTAACGCCTTGTTTGCCTCCCACCTAAATCCATTTAATTCTTTTTTATTTTTTTAATTAAAAAATAATAACTTTTGTATTTTATTTTTTTTTTGGCTCTCACTTCACCAGCTATCTCCCCTTATCATCATCGCTTGCCAGCTAATTTTCCCCTTTCCCAATATCGTCTTTTTTTTTTATAAAAAAATTATGATTAATTAATTTTATGTACATAAGTTGATTTAGTTATATTAGGAAATTGGTCCAAAACTTTCAACAACCAAAAAATGGGTTTAGTTTAAGAGAATTTTTAAAAATAAAAAAATAAGTATAAATATAGTAAAAATTTTAGATAATTATGATTATACTAATAAAAGTGTTTATCACTGATATATGCTTATAGAAGTCTATCAATGTTTATCAATATTCTTTTTACTATTTTTTTTTAAATAATTTGACATTTTTTCTATTCGTAAAAATTTCTTTTTAGTTTATGAAGTTTTTCTTTAAATTTTAAAAATGTTTAATTAAGTTTTTTAAAACATTAAGTTTTGTCTTTTAATAAATATAATATAATGGATAAGTTTATATTTTTCTAAAAAATAATTAACAAATTTATTTAACATAAATTTAAAAATATAAGGGCAAAACTTCTAAATATTACTTTGTGGAGACATAACATTTTCTTACTTTTTTTTTCTTAGAGAAGGAACGGTCTCAATTTTCAATTCAAATGTGGATTTGATTCACATTCTATGTTATAAGAATTTTATAATGTGTTTAAACTTTCAATAAATTTAGTTGGTTTAATTTTTTTCGGTTAAATTTTGTGTTTGTATTATACATGTCACTAATTTTTAAATGAGTAATTATATTTGCACAATAATTTAGATATGATAAATCAAATCAATATAAATTTTTTAGAACACAAATTTGTTGTATAAATCATTTTTGTTTTTATAACTTGACTAGAAATTCAAGCTTTTATTTGATTCATTAAACTTTAACAAGTATTTGTATTCAAAAATTACTTTTTTTCCTTAATAAATTAAATATGAAAAATCAAATAAATACAAAAAATTTATAATTTGTTTTTGTTTTATAATTTTATTGTGAATTTAAGTGTACTCATGTTTATTAGACAAATGTAAAAGTTATAATAGAAAATTGAAAAGAAATAAGCATAAAATTAAAAAAACAAAAAGTTAACTTCGTGGAAGGCCCTATTTGATAGCTATTTTATTTTTAGTTTTTAATTTTTTAAATTGTGCTTATTTTTCACAATTTCGGTTTTCATACTTTTTAAATAAATATTTAAAATTTTAGCTAAAATTTAAAAACAAAAACAAAATTTAAAAATCTATTGTTTTAGTTTTCAGAACTTTACTTGAATTTTGAAAATATTCATAAAAGGTAGACAATAAAACAAAGGTATCACCAACCGTCAAAGTAGCGTTTGTAACCTTAATTATCTTGGAGAAAAAGATAAAAAAAAAATTAAATAATTATTAATTAGAGTCAAAATCATTATTAATTATCATTTAAATAGTTATCAAATATGGCCTTAATAATACGATTAATGGTCAAACTCAAATGTAATAACATTATTTCTCTAATAAATCTATAAAACAAAAAAAAAAAAAAAATACATAGATTCCTATCTAATCCTGTGAAAATACCATAGTAGGTTCCAAACATATTTTTGGAAAAACATGCTGAATTTATTATTTAAAAATATATTCCATTTAATCAATTATCATTAAAAAACTTTCCTCGTCAAGAAGTTTTTAAATTCATGAACAAAACACTTGATTTGAAAAGAAAAAAAAATACATAAATATGACCAAATCAAAACTAAATTAAAGATCCCTTAAACACGAGATGAATACTGAAAATTAAATAGCATATTAAATCTAAAGTATGTAAATGTACAAGGATAATAATAATTATTATTTTTTTATAATAAAAAAAAGTGCTTAAAAGATAAAGACAAAGATTAATTAAAAATAAAAAAAAAATTAAAAGTATAAATAAGGAAGAGTCGTGGTCTATGTAAAGAGAGGATTAAGATTAGGTAAGGTTCTTGTGTTGAAAGTTTGAATAACATAGTTCATTATTTTTCTTGGGAAACAAACAGGGGTCAAGAATTTTAAGGATAGGATCACAGAAATTTAAAATTAAATCAAATTAAAAAAAGGAGAAAAATCCTACATTCTGGAGAAAGATAATGTTGTTTATTTTAAATTATTAATTAATTTTTAAGGAAACTTTGATTAATTTTCTCTTTTTTTTAAAAAAAAAAAAGGAAAAAACAGAAAATTCAAACTTTATTGGAAAAATTAAAAAGGACTTATTTCGGTCATTGATTCCCTTTCGCCCGGCAATTCCTTCCTAATGTGAACGCATTTTCACAAATTTTTTGACTACCTTTTTTATAATAATAATAATAATAATAATAATGTTTCTTCTTTAATATATATTTTTTTAAAGAAAAATGTTTATTCTTTAAACTTTGTGAATGGATTCATCGTTTATGTATATTTCAAAAGAAAAAAAAAAAATAGAAAAATAAGGAAAATCATTAAATCTCGAATATTGTTTTAGTGGCAAGAAATTATTATTGTTATTATTTGGTTAAAATATCATTTGGATCTTTATAATTTCAAATGTTTAATTTTAGCTTCTATACTTTTAATAAATATTAAATTTAATCTCTCGAATATAATTTTTATCAAAATTTATTATATATAATAATAAATTTCATAGAAGAAAATATAACATGTGAATATATGAAAATGTTAATAAATAACAGAAAAAAATAGAAAAAGTCAAAAATAAACAAATTGTGGGACTATATTTAAAATTTAAAATTTTTTGAAAGTATAGAAATTAAAATTCAACCGTTGAAAATGTATAGACTAAAAATATAAAATTTTCAAAGTGTATGGATAAAAATGATATTTTAATTTATTTTATTGAGTATATTTAATTTAAAGTAAAAAAAAAAATAGAATTAAGGATGGTTTTTAAATATAGAATAATATAAAAAATTGTGGTTGTTGCGTCCCTTCTATTATGTGTTACGTTAATTATTGCTTGAGCCGAGCGTGTCATAAAAATGTTTCCAACGAGATACTCATTTTCTTAATGTAAAATATTATTATTTTGCAAAATATTTATATCTCAATTTTCACGATTTTGATCTCGATTATTGTATAAACAAAATAATAATAACATTGAATGCATAAATAAATAAACAAATAAATGTTAAAATTAAAATATTTCATCTATTTTGAAATTTGTTAAACAAATTTTATATATAAAGACTAAAATGATATTTCAACTATATAAAAAAAAATATTGATTCTTGGCAGCATTCATTTTCTTTATTTTATTTTCTTGTACCTTTTTAAGGATTTATTTATTTCAAATTTTGATAATTAATTCAAACAAAATAATCATGGAAATATTGCTTTTCATGAAAATAATGTTTAGATTAAACCATATCATTATTCTTCAAATTAAATTTGAAAAATGTAGTGGTAGTGGCAGCATATGTATTTAAAATATATGAGACTTGAGAATTCAATCAACTTAATTTAAAAATTATTTAGCAATTGATTGTAAATTCAAGTGACTTTACTTTGATTTAAATAATTTAAATCCATTGAATATTTGAAAAAAAAAATATTTAGTATTCTTCAAAATATATAAATATAACGAAACACATATACAAATACAACCGTAATTTATTCTTGTTCAAACATTATTTATCCATAAAAAATACATAAAATAAGACGTGACATTAAATTACTTAATATGTAAAAAATACTATGAAAATACGATGCAATAGAATAAGAAGAGTCAAAAGTCTTTAATTTGCGTTATCGAGTTATTAGCTTCCTTTAGAATCAAGGTAAGTAGGCGAGTAACAAGTAAGATTAACGAAAAGAACTCTTCTTAATTGGAGGAAATTTCATCTCTTCTTTTTAATTACTACGGACTTTTTTTTAGAAAAATAATTTTATTAATTTTTTTTTTCACAATGATCTTCTATTATTTAAATCAATATTTTGATTTTTAAAGTCACAAAGACCTAAACCAAACTCACCAACTTGTTGCCCCCTTGATTTGAACAAACATATTTTTCTTCCTCTTGATAGAAACAATCCCAATCAACCTAATCAAATCTTGTAAACCAATTATATATATATTATTTTTTTCTCCTCTTTCTCATAAATAATATAAGAAAAATTATTATAAACAGAAAAAATATCAAACTATTTATAAATATAGAAAAATCTATTGCGATCTATTCCAGATAGATATTAATTTTTTTTATATATTTGTAAATAATTTAGCTAATTTTTCTATATTTGAAAACAATCTTAAACATAAATTGTTATATGTGTTGGATAAATACCATCTAAATATTTGAAATAATATATCTAAAAGATTTTGTCGAGTAACAAGTCATCGGTAATTCCTATGAAGTTTCAATCTAATATTTTCTTTTCGTCCTTAATATATATATATATATATATTTTGAGAAAATTGGTTATTGTAATAGTCTTGTGAGTTATATATTGAGAAAATTGGTTATTGTAATAGTCATGTGAGTTGTGTGTGGTGACCCTCAATACTCACTTCTTGTTCTTGCTCTTGCTAGCTGTTTTCACTCTTTTCACTCTTGCTCTTGTTACACGTTCTCGATTTTCGCTTTGTATATTTTAAATTAGAACAAACATATAATATTTCATTTATTCTTTTATTTTGTTATCATCTTAACTCTCTTTATTATGGACCAAGAATCAAAGACGAGTAGTGAGAGCATGTGTCCAATCATCAAAGTCGGTAGCAATAATAAGTATCGAGATAAGCAAGAGTGATAGCGAGAATCAAATGTATTTCATATTTCAAAAATTGAATTTTAATTTAAATAATTGTTTAAAACGTGTTTCATATTATATATTTATAAATAATAAAACTAGGCGTAGTTATCTACTAATATTTAGTTGACAATAAACTATTATTAATTTATTTATAAATATGATTATATTAAAAAATTAATATAATTATTATTTTATAATATTATATAATTTATAATACGTTACACTATACATATATTTCTTAAAAAATGAATTGAGTTTATAAAATGACATATTGTATTTCTAAATGTTTTTATCTTTATTTAATATAATTTTGCATTTTAAAATTTAAAATTCAAAATTTGGATACAATACAAACATAAAAAAATTGTTTTCAAAATTTTCGAGTTGTCTCCCAAATGCATATTTAAATATGTAAATATAAAACAGAATCCAAATTCTCTACCAAACATCCCTTTAATTTTCTAACAAATAGATATTTTTTCATTTGAGCTCCTAAAAATGAATCATCCATACAAAATTATCCAAAATCAAAAGTACCAGACACTAAGTCCTATTTAAAGGTTAATGGTTGGATCTATCTATATTAACGGAGGAAAAAAAAAGGACAAAATAGTAATTGTATGTATGAATGAGGACAAAATAGTAATTAAAAATGAAAGGAAGGGTGTATGATGAAAAACAAAAGAACGGAAGGGGGGAGTCCATAACGTACAATCAAGGCCTGGTTGCAATCCAACTGTCCCTTCTTCTTCTTCCTTCGTTCTCTCTCCTTTTTGACTTTGTGGGTCTCATTCTTAATCCTTTAAACCCACCTTCCTTCGTTGAACAAACAAATACATTTTGACAAAAACCCTCAAACGGAACCTCAAAAAAAAAAGAAAGAAAGAAAAGAAAAAAACTTTGCCTCATTTTTCTAATTAAATTCCATTTTATCCATTTCCCATTTCCATTTAATCCTACCCCTTTTCCTTTTTCTTTTTCTTACCCACAAAATCTCTTTCAAATCTTCTCCTACTTTCCAACCTAACCCTCTCATGAATTTCACTTTCCAAACCCGCCTTCCTCCTTATTCCTTCCTTCTCTCTGTAATGCCGCCTCTGTTGCCTCCCTTTCGCTTCCCAGAAAGACCCCCAAATTAGATTCAAGTTTGTGTTCTTCCATTCCCTCTATTGACTCAAGTTACGAATACTCTTTTCCCCTTTCTTTTCTGGGTCTTAACTTGTTTTCTACGTTTCCCTTTTCTCTTCAGGATAATCAGAGCATTCCCAGATGAATCAAAACGGAGTTGTTTTGATTTGATTTGATTTGAGGATAATCTCATTTCAGGTAGCTTTTTTTTTTTTTTGTTTGTTTGTTTGTTCTGTTTTGGTCTCTCTCTCTCTCTCTCTCTCTCTCTCTCTCTCTCTCTCTCTCTTTAAATGTTTTGGGATTTTTGTGTTCATTACTTGCTGAGGGGGGCTGTGGATTTCTCTTTTTTCTTATCTGTTGTTATTTTCTCAGGAAACAAACAGATGGGTTGTGTTGTATTGGGTTGTGTTGTGTTGTGAATGAATGATCTGGAAATCCAAGAATAAGGATTTGTTTATTGTTTAAGATAAAAGTGATGGAAAAAAGTGAATTGCAATTATTATACACTTTTGTTGAGTGAAGATTTCAGTAACTTAAAGATAAGGATAAGTGCATAACCATTTGACATTTGTCCTTATCTTGTGTTTGAATTTTAAATTCATATTGTCGGTATAGATTTATAAAAAGGTTAATCAGATAACGACCAATTTTTTATTTTTATTTTTATTTTCTCTGGATCTTCTTGCATTCCAATTGGCCCTTTTGAAGATTGAATCTTACTGTTAGTTTAAATTAGCCCCTCATATATCAGGTGGATTACCATAATCTCTTCTGTTTAGTTGACTTGTTTAAAGAGAAAATATATTGGAATTTGGAAGCCAATGGTTGTTGTTGTTGTTAAGTTGTTGATTTCTTGGTTCAACAATTGATTAAAAACTTGAATGGGAGACATTGTATAGACTAATCTTCAAAGTTGCCTGGCTGTGGTTATGAGTAGGTATAGAAGACTTGTTTGTATTAATTATTGTTATAAGAGAAAAATAGAGGTTTGAGTTTTTCCTACATTTTGATTTTCCTTCAGGTTTTTGGTTCTCTGTTCTTCTGTTGTACGGTGGGAAAGGAGTAATTTGTTCATTATTCTGTGTTTGTAACATCGATCGATAATCGAAAAGTAGAAACAATCTGATTGTTTACTGTCATGCTGTCAAGTTCTTGCTTGAGTTTGTTAGAGTTATCATCCACGGATATGTTGGATTTTCCTCATACACCGAGAACGGTTCCACGGGTGATGACTGCTTCAGGAATATTTTCGGATAAGGACAAAGATTCGGAAGTTTCATCCTCTAAATGCAGAGGGAGAAAAATTATAGTGGCAAATTTTCTCCCTCTTCATGCTAAAAAGGATCCAGATTCTGGAAAATGGAACTTCAGTTTTGATGAGGATTCGATTCTGCTTCAGCTGAAGGATGGCTTCTCACCTGATGTAGATGTTATATATGTTGGATCGTTAAAGGTCGATGTCGATGTCCGAGAGCAAGATGAGGTTTCTCAGAAACTGCTGGAGGAATTCAACTGCGCACCGACTTTCATTCCTGCAAACCTTCAGAAACAGTTCTATCATGGATTCTGCAAGCAACATTTGTGGCCACTTTTTCATTACATGATGCCAATTTCCCCTTATCATGGATCTCGCTTTGATCGACATCTTTGGCAAGCGTATCTTTCAGTCAACAAAAGGTTTGCAGATAAAGTGATGGAGGTAATCAATCTGGAAGAAGATTATGTCTGGATTCATGATTACCACCTTATGGTTCTCCCTACTTTCTTGAGAAAACGCTACAGTCGAATTAAGCTCGGATTTTTCCTTCATAGTCTGTTTCCCTCCTCAGAAATCTATCGAACTCTCCCTGTTAGAGATGAGATTCTGAGAGCATTACTTAACGCAGACCTAATTGGTTTCCATACATTTGATTATGCTCGACACTTCCTATCTTGTTGTAGTAGACTGCTTGGTCTGGAGTATGAATCTAAACGCGGATATCTCACGCTCGAGTATTTTGGCCGTACAATATACATCAAGATTTTGCCTGTTGGAGTTCATATGGGTCGACTTGAATCTGCATTAAATCAACCGCACACTTCAATGAAGGTCAAGGAAATCAAAGAAAATCTCAAAGGAAAGAGACTTATACTTGGTGTTGATGACATGGACATATTTAAAGGTATTGGTCTGAAGTTATTAGCTATGGAACAGCTATTGAAACAGCATCCAGAGTTGAGAGGCAATGTCGTTCTTGTGCAAATTCTAAATCCGGCACGGAGCAATGGGAATGACGTCCAGGAAGCAAAACGGGAAACTTATGAGATAACCAAAAGGATTAACAAGGTTTTCGGTTGTCCGGGATATGAACCTGTAATCTTGATTGATCATGCTATTCCTCCTCACGAGAAGATTGCATATTATGTATTAGCAGAGTGCTGCATTGTAAATGCTCTCAGGGATGGTATGAACTTAGTTCCGTATGAGTACATTGTTTGTCGACAGGGAACTTCAAAAATGGATGAACTCTTGGAAGTCTCTCCGGATTCACCTCGTACCAGCACGATTGTCGTGTCGGAATTTATAGGCTGTTCACCATCTCTAAGTGGTGCAGTCAGGGTAAACCCCTGGGATTTTGATGCTGTAGCTGATGCACTTTATGCAGCTGTCACCATGCCTGCTTTAGAGAAGCAACTGAGGCACGAAAAGCATTACCGGTATGTTAGCTCTCACGATGTTGCTTACTGGGCTCGCAGTTTCTCGCAAGATTTGGAGCGAGCATGCCGAGAACACTACAGTAAACGTTGCTGGGGCATTGGTTTTGGTTTAGGTTTCAGAATTTTGTCACTTTCTCCAAGTTTCAGGAAGCTTTCCATCGAACACATTGGCTCTGCATATAGGAGCGCCTCTAGGAGGGCAATATTTTTGGATTACGACGGGACTGTGGTTTCCGAAACTTCGTTGGTTAAATCCCCATCGCCTGAAGTCATTTCTATCATCAACAACCTTTGCATGGATTCAAAGAACACCGTGTTTATAGTTAGTGGCAGGGGGAAAGATTCTCTTGGTTCATGGTTCGATTCGTGTAAGAATCTAGGTATTGCCGCTGAACATGGATACTACTTGAGGTATCAAACTTAAACTTAGCAATTACTTTCCTAGTCATATAATCCATATGGTTTTGTCAAATCATATAGGTTCTATTCTCATATGGATTCCTGATTGATTTGTAGGTGGAATAGGGACTCTGATTGGGAAGTTAGTCCATTAGCTGAAAACTTTTGTTGGAAAAGGATTGCAGAACCTGTGATGAAATTATATACTGAGGCAACCGATGGCTCATACATAGAGACCAAGGACAGTGCGTTGGTATGGCACCATCAAGATGCTGACCCTTATTTCGGTTCATGTCAGGCCATGGAGCTTTTGGACCACCTTGAAAATGTCCTTGCCAATGAACCCGTAGTTGTTAAAAGAGGTCAGCAGATCGTCGAAGTTAAACCACAGGTATTTACTGCTTCTGCTCACTTCTTCCTTGGCCTTTTTTATTTCGATTCTCGTGGAGCCGAACAATTGTCATACTATGTTATTGTTTGCAGGGTGTGACTAAAGGATTAGTTGCTGAAAGAGTTCTTTCCACAATGATCAACTCTAATAAAGCACCCGACTTTGTGTTGTGCATTGGAGATGATCGATCCGACGAAGATATGTTCGAGAGCATATCAAGCAGAAGCTATAGTTCATCCCTTGCTAGCCCCCCAAAGATATTTGCCTGTACTGTGGGGCAAAAGCCTAGCAAAGCCAAATACTATTTAGACGATACCACCGACGTTTTGACCTTGCTTCAAAGCCTGGCCACCCCTTCTACCCGTAAACTGAGGCCGAGTTTTGAAACTCGTGTTTTGTTCGAGGATGATGTTTGAGGCAGAAGATCCAATCTGTCATTGCACTTGCACTGAGCAAGTGTTTTCATGATGGGAATGCTGTTCAATTGATTCCCTTGTTCCATCCTTCACTTCAAAAGATCAGACCGGAGAACGAAGCTTTACCGAATCGGGATTGTCTCGATAACCCGATTCTTTCCCACAGTCACTGTTGCCAATGGATTGAATTCAGGAAGATAATTGCTTGGATAGAGTAAGTTGGTTTGGTGGTGTAAATAACTCCTTTCACGACACTCGTTCTTCGCTTCTCCCGGATTCGAGAGTAGCCGAACAAGATCCATTGGAACCTAGGAATGGTATAAAGTTGTTTTTCTTTTTTTGTTCTTGTTTCTTGTTTTTTTGTTTCTTGTTTTTTTTTTTTTGACAGATATAGTGAACAGGTTTCAGATACAAATTACAATTAGCCACATAGGTTTGTACATTTGAACTTGTTTAGTTCTTACAGGATAACCATTCTTTCTACAAAGGTGTTTACATTCTCACAAATGCTTTCTTTAGTTCAATTAAGGATTTATTAATTCTTTTTATTTTCAATTCAAATTTTAGACCAAAGAATTCCCATTTAATTTTGTGAAAGCAACTATATATAAGAAATTCCATTTTGTTTTTGTTAAATGGGGTTTGATTTTCCCTCTCCATCGTCTTCGTCGCCATTTTAGTTCCTTCCTTTCTTTCTCTCTGTACCTCTTTTTCTATCGATTTAGCAGAAGAGGCGTCTCCATTACAAAATATCGTCTTCTTCTTTTCGTTCTTTGTTTATGTATCTTTCGATATATTTTCTAGAGCTCTTGTTTTTCCTTTTTCAAGAGAATAACATAGCATGAAGTTTGAAAATCCGCACTCACCTGCCATTGATGAGCAACAAGATGGCTTTTGGATTTGAGGTATGAACATTGTTGTTTGATTGGATTTGTTAACCAGATTGAAGAATTATGATTTCTCCTTTTGATTTAAGCATTTCTTGATTGTTTAGTTCCATTGTTACATTGCTCAACTGTTCTCGGAAGCTAGATCAATCTCATTACAGATTCTGATCATTCTTTCTATTTTTGGAGATTCGATGAAAGCACCAACTCTAAAAGGCATTCATAAACACATCATTATGATCAATTGAATCATGTATGAACATCTACTGAAGCAGAAAATATATAATACTATCGTAGTATGAAAATTTCACTCTTTGTTTGTCATGCAGCGTGTAAAATTACAAATAATATGACATACTACGGTAGGACTACAAATTTTTCTCCGAATCCACATAGAAGTAATTTGAACCAATAATTTTTTTTGAAGCTTAAATATTAAAGATGTCTTTGAAGATAAGAAAATTATATGTGGTTTATGAAAGTAGTCGTGGGAGTGGAATTCACATTCCTAACAACCACCAATTTGCTTCATAATTCAAGTGCATTATTGTCTTTGTAATTATCATTTAAATTAAATGAAAGAAAAAAAGAATTAAAGATAATAAATGTGTTTGAATTATTTATTTATAAAATAAGAATGTAATGATTTGTTAGTTGAAGGTGTTTTTCTCCTTAACTTAAACCCAACACAAGGCCTGCCTGTGGAGCCTTCAAAGTTGGTCATCTTTTGCTTTCCATATCCTTTGAGTAAGTCTCTCACTTTTGTTTTCTTTTCAACCATTATTATTATTATTATTATTATTATTATTTTTGGCTTCCTACAAAATTTATTTCTACTTTTGAAGGTTTATCTAGAACTCTCTACAAATAAAAGTTCAATCACACCTAGAGAGTTTCAAGACGTGTTAGGTTAAAAATACTTTTTAAAGATGATATCGAGAATATGAGAACTTATTAAGAAAAATTGCAAATATAGTAAGTAAATTTAAAGTATTAGTATATATAACAATATTTTTTAAATTGCAAATATAACAAAGTCTATCAATGATAGATTTCTATCGTTGATAGACTTTTATGGTCTAGGTGGTATATCATTGATAGGCCATAAGAGTCTATCAGCAATAGAAATATATTACTTATAAGGTTTTGCTATATTTGCAAATTTTTTGAAATATTGCTATACATTCAGTTATTATTCTTAGCTAAAGTTATTCAATATTGTATCAGCTATTTGCCTCCATTACTTTTTAAGATTTGTTTGCATATAATTCTTCCATTTTTAAAATAACTGGCAAGGTTTTATTTTTATTTATTTATTTATGGAAATGTGTTTGAAGTTTGTTTTCAAGCTTTACTTTTAGTTTTAGATTTGTGAAAATTATACTTGTTTTTAAAAAAATTTCTTTGTAATTTTTTTTATAAAAAAACTATATATATATATAATCTTCGAAACATAACTTGAATTTTGAAAATATTTCTAAATATAGATAATATTTAACTACAAAATCAAATAGTTATGAGACGAGAGGATTCGACTTTTGACAAAATCAAATAGTTATGAGACGTGAGGATTCGACTTTTGACTTTTTACCTTTTTAACTTTGGAAAATATCAATGAAATTTGTGCTTCATCATCTAGGCTCATAGCATGTTTTTATGACATTTTTGTAAAAGAAGTAAAGATGACACAACATTTTAAACGTGTCATTTTCTAAGAATATATTTGATTATCATTTTTATCTTTATGATTCTAAAGTGAAGGTTTATTCTTGAAAATTATTTTAAAAATAAAGCATTCAAGTTTATATTTTATAATCTAACTTCAATATACTAACATTAACATGAAATTGAGAAGAAAAACAAATTCATTAATGTTTCAAAAAATAAAAATATTTTCTAAATAAATCATACAAAATATTTTTGAAGGAAAATCAATAGAGAAATATACAATACATACAATACAACAATCCATTTAGTGGCTTAAAAGTTTACAATGTAGTCCTTTAAGTTTTGAGTTTAATTTTAGTTTAGTCCCTAAATTTCAAAATATAATAATTTTTTCTTTAAAATTTTATTTTTGTTTCACTTTGGACTCTAGGTTTCAAGGTTTTACATTTTTAACCTCAATTTTTCATTAAATACTCACTTTCGGTCATTGATGTCAATGTCTAATCCTTTGTAGGAACTACCCATAATAATCAATTTGCAAAATGAATCTATTTATCTTAAAGAGAATCGTTGTTTCCTAGCCCTACTTCACTTTAATTGTTATTTGAATAAGTAAAAGTTATGTCTTAGTCCGAATGATGTTAATATTTTTCTTCTGCAGGTATATGAAGTTTTAAAAAATCCAAATATCTCAAAGATAGATAGAGAGGTAGGAATTTATCGAACAAACTGCACTCCTTCATATACGTTGGGAGTTCATTAATGAGAAAGGACTAGGAAAAGCTTGAACTCAATTCCTACCGTGATGAATACAAGTGCACTTTAAATTAATTACGAACTAAAAATTTACATTTAAGTTTAATAGCAATGGAAGACAAGAAAACGAATATTTAGAGAAAAATTGAGATCAAAAGTACAAATTCTAGAACTTAGGAATCGAATTGAAATAAAACTCAAATCTCAAGATTAAAATTGCAATATTTTGAAACTTAAAGTCTAAATTGAAATTAAACTCAAAACTTAAAAATTAAATATATAATATTTTGAAATTTAGGAGGCAAAATTAAACCTAAAGGGCGAAAAATGTATTTTTTCCAAATAATTAATACAAGCTAGCAGCTACCGAGAACGACATGTCGGCATTTAAAATTTCAATTTCTAGGTACGGAAATTGGATTTGACCAAGAGTCAAAACCACGGCTGAAATAATCAACGTAAATTTAAAAAATGGGACCCATCTTAATTTAGTGATTGGTTACAGCGAATCATGGGTCCCACCTTTATCCTGTGTCCGAAGCAGCGGATTATAATCCCCGCTTCCCTCCAAACAACAGCTCGAACGTCTTACGTCAGTAGATAAACATAAACTCGAATGACCGGTAACTCCCGGTGGGATTTGGATCGATTATCCCTTGAAATTCGTTTTGGCGACCGGAAGTGGCCGGTCACACAGGTCAGAGCTGGTTTCAGTTTCATTTTGCTTTGTGGTGTATAAAACTGCTGACGAAATTCATCGTGAAATCCGATAATGGCGTTTACTGATGTAGCTGACTCTCTTCCTTGCGAAGCCGATAAATCCAATTCTTTGTTGCCGACCGCCAGGTGCGGTTGTTTCCGGTTATCTTGCTTTGGATCTCGCCGTGTGGCCACAGTCGGACCGTCGTGGTGGGAACGGATTAGGGCATCGCAGGTTCATAGCGAGGGGCGCTGGTGGGCGAGAGGCGTTAGGGCTCTTTTGAAGCTCCGAGAATGGTCGGAGATCGTCGCTGGACCGAGATGGAAGACTTTCATTCGCCGATTTAATCGGAATCGGAGTGGTGGTGGTGGAGCTGGTCTTAGGGCTGGGAAATTTCAATACGATCCTTTGAGTTACGCTATGAATTTCGATGAAGGTTCGAGGCAGATTGGAGAATTGGACGACGATATCGATGATTTCAATGGTTTTCGGAACTTCTCTGCTCGTTACGCTTCGATTCCGGCGCCGTTGAAGACTGGAGGAACCAAGGATGTTTCTGCCGTCGCGTAAGGTGCGCTGTGTCTACTAAAATATCCCGTTGTTTAGTGCTGTTATTGTCCACACATTGAGCTTGCTGACATCACCGCCGCCGCCGCCACCTCCTCCGTTAGATTTTTCCTCTTTTCTTTTTTCAAGTCAAAAGTAAATACATGTTTGAGTTAATTTTGGATTTTCCCTTCTCCTTTCTTCCTAGTGGGATCAGTGGCACATCAGGATCAATGTACAATACGATTAGAGTGTTTTTTTTCTTAAAAAAATATTCTTTTATATTAAATTATATCCTGATAGAGTATAATAATATTGATTAGGGGACTTGCTTTGTTTAAAGTGGGGATATTAAAAGGACATATAATGTTTGTATATGGATTGTCCTTGTATTAATTGAAAAGTGGTCGATGATACTTTTTTCCCCCTTCTTTTCACTGTTCTGCAATGAGATTGGGTTTTTGTGGGAGGCACAATTCTGAGAGAAAGTTACTTTAAATATAGGTAGCCTGTCCTTTCACAGTCTTTTCCATGGGAAGGGGATCAGAACAAAAGAAGGAAATGAGTCCATTCAGGGTGACTACTTTCATGCGACAACCTACCTAATTTTACTAGTATAAAAAAAATATCATAACTGTTGTAAAATCAGATGAGTTGTTCCGTGAAAGTAATCGAAGTGCGTGCTGGTGCGACACTCACAAATATTAAAAAAGGAAAAAACGTCATAACAATTGTTGTTTGATTCATTCAAAATATTTTGAAACCTTCACAGAAAGATGAAGCTTGAAAATGGGTAGTGAGTACCATAGATTAGGATTGTGTTAGTCAGAGACAAAACAGGTAAAGGAATTAATGACATGTTAGGCTAACAACAAACAGCTAAAGCTAGCAGTTTTTTTATGCTTGATGTCTCTTGGAGTTCATTGCCTTTATGTTGAGTAAAACATCAGATACAGTCCATGGGAAACTAAAGTAGAACATGTCTTCTTTGAAGTAAGAAGGGTGGTAAGTTACATGATACCATGCAGAAGCCATCATCTTGTGTTCGTGTGGAGCGCAGCTATTCTCGAACCATTCTTTCACTTCCTTGCGTAGGTTCTTTACCGAAAGCAAAATCCGATCCTTCATATCACCATACTTACGGTTGTCACGTTGCAGGTAAGATGCTCGACTTCGAAGATCGCCCATTAATATCTCGTCTTCATACTCTGCTCCATAGTAGTTCATCAAAATGCTCATTTTTTCAATGTACATGTCTTTGTAACTTTCAGCTATGTCAAGGAAAGCTTCGAAGCCATCAACTTCAAGATCATGATCATAAATTGCTCTAGCAGCCTCCTCTGACCACACAAGTCTTGACCTTTCTCGCTCAATGGACTTAACAGCAGCCCTGTAGAGTTTACCTAATACATTACTGGATATGTACATTTGTTTATCAAATCTCTCCATGAAATCTGGAAACTCCCTTGGTTTTAAAACTCGAGGCATCTCTGCTGGTGCTCCGGTTTTTGCAAAATCGACTGCCATGGAATGCAGTGCTGCAAGCTCTAAGCATTTCGGGCTTAGGGCTTTTTTCGGTTCACGGTCAGCATGAACTAAATGTGCTGTAGAAATGGCACCTAATGTGTCATTGATCATATAATCAACAAAAAACTTTTGAATTTCCTGCAAATTTCAACGATCCAACGAACCGGGAGGATAAACGTCAATCACATTTTTAAGTTTCAAATGGTATAATTTGAATATTCAATAGTTAAGCATACCTCTAGTGTTACATCGTGATCCATTATACGTGGTCTCCGTCCTGTATAGTCCATAGGTGCTTCAGTTTTGGGAGGAATCAGATTTTCATCCCAACTTATGAAATATAAATCTCCATCAAGATCACCGCCTGAACATTCATTCGTATGTGGCCTGTAAAAAAACTCGAGTATTGATTAAAATTCCAGCCTTGGCTAATGCTTTAGCTTTAGGTCTCTACTGGCTTCTAAAATATCAAAACTATTTGAAAAACATCCTGATCCTAATAAGTAGGACATATATTTAGGGTTCGTTTGAATTCACTTTCTTTTTTTAAAAAAATTTACTTTAAAAGTTAATCAAAACCAACCTTAAACCAACCTTAAACTTTAAAGAAGGATTAAACATTTCAAACACTTGCACCAAGTCGGTCATTCATTTAGAAAAGCAACTATTAACTACGAGAAATAAATATGCATATGTGCACATGACCTAAAGGATTGGACACGACAACTTTTTCTTTAGAGCAACAAGGGTGGGGCATGGGGACTTGAACCTCTGATAAAGTAGGAATAGATGTCAATTACTGTTCGGTTATACTCGTGTTGGTGTCCTAGACAACAACTTAAGAGCTAAAATTCCTAACAAGAAATGGCATTAAGACGAGTCATTATCAAAGAAAAGGAGTTAGCAAGTTATACTTATCAACAGCCCGCATATCATACTTATAGAAGACAATATTTATAAAGCTAATCCACAAAATGAACTAGACAACAACTTCAGCTTACAGAAGCATACCTTTCTCCTTTCTGAGGAAATATAAGACAGTCCACCAATCCCTTCTCCTCTAGTTCTACATGGAAAATAGCTTCAAGAACCCTTACATCTCCTGGATGAAGACATGGATTTTTTGTAACAACTACCTTCCCGAGCAGTATAGATTTCGTCTCGTCTATCTTATGAAAGTATTTATGATTCCTGTCCTGAAGCTCGGATTTCGTCAAGGTTATGCAGGCATACACTTGGCCATAATTTAAGATACCAGTTTCATCCAAGCAGCCAAGGAGGATCCGTCCCTTTGGAACATATATTCTACATCTACTTCTTAAATCAGAAAACAGGTTCCAATAGTGTGCTTGAAGCATCATTGAGAGGTAAGGTTCAATATTTGGCTCGTAACCGTGGTTTAACATCTGCACCAGAATGTTATTAGAATCAGCCCCATGCAAATTTTCCAAGACGTTCAAAGCAATGACTTTATCAGTCAGCATTCTCCCTAGAAGATGTAGTTGTTCTTGCTGCAATGCCTCAAAGCTTTCATCCTTCACTCCCAAAGTTGACAAAAGAGTAACAATCTCTCGATTTAAATAGCAGGGCATGGAGTCGCAGCACTTGGTAACGTTGAGCATCTTGTTCTTTGATTCAAATTTAAGCATGCTATCACGCAAAGATAGTTTACGAAAGGAATTACGATCAACAGCAATGACACCTTTGTATCCACCATATCGAATTTGAAATGCTGAAGGGATGTGATTCAGTCCACACTTATCTGCTACTTGCCTTGCAAACGAAAGTGAAATCTTTCCAATACCATCCGAGAAGCAATAGTCAATACCGTCAGAATTCACTTCAATATCAGGTATAATCTCAACATCTTGTGAAGGAACAACAAGAGTTTGAGTGGAAGAACTGAACAATTGACCCATCCTAGCCGCACATTTGGAGATACTACGAATCTTTTCAAAGCAGCCCATCCACTGTCTAATTTCTTCTGCTTTCAAGTTGTCACTGGAAGCAAACATCCAAACAGAGTTTGATCGGAGTTGACTAGCTGAGAAGGCCAAGAACTCAAACCTTTTGGCTCCAATAACAATTCCATCTCGAAGAATAGTCATTATTCGATGATAGATTTCAGTTCTATAAGGTTTTGAGAGTATGCCTCGTTGTATACTCGTTGTAACGGCACCTGCAGGAAGCTTACTCCAGTCCTCTTCAACAAAAGTAACCCTCATAAAATCTGAAGCATATGACGCAAAGTTTTTTACAACATAATTTGAAGTTTCAAGCTCAGGTCCCAAACAATAAATTCTTGATGGGGTGACAAGGACTCTATAACAATTCATCACGTTATTCGACAACCTCTTTTGAGATGATGAAGGAAGATTTTTGCAGTTCCTTTTCAGAACATGTAATTGGGTCTTTAGAAACGACACGGGATCATAACAAATGAACTTCAGCTGGTGAAACCTTTGAAGTACATTCAAAGCAGTATCAAAATCTAAAGTGCTAAGGAAGTTAATCAGATCATCACTGGCTGCAGCAAGGCTAATTTTCTGCATATGAACTAAAGAATTGAGCTGATATAGAACCTCATAGGCTAGATTAGAACCTAATCCAGATTTTATTAGAGGAACAATCTCTGAAGTAGAGCCAAATTCCTCACCATCCTCTAAAACAATATCTTTCTGGGTTTCTCTGTAAAATGGGAAACTGGAAAAAATATCTGCAGCCTGCAAATCTTCTTCAACTTCCCAACAAAAGGAAGTTGACTGACCTATTGACCTCACAGTAGAAAACTCTGTTGTCCGAACCCAAAGATAGTCATAATCTTCTCTGCAAAGACGGTAGCGAGTACTGCTGAATCTGGAAGCCATATTTGATCCAGAAATCTTTTTATATATTCTTGGTGCATATTTGAGCTGCAAGAGGAAACAACAATTTGATTCATTACCATAAGATTTCAGGACAATAACTGAGTAGATAGCTAGCAAGTTTATAATAATAAGCTTTCAATCAAAATTTTCTTTCATTCCTCACTTATTTTTCTCCTCCTTCATTCAATAGACAAAACCCCTTTTGATGAAACAATTTTTTTAAAACCAAGCTGAAAAACCTTACTATGTTGATTATAAAAAGTCTTCCATCGAAGCCAAAGAGAAATATGGAACCTCACCGAGGAACAGACCTCACTAAAGTCCCTATCTACCGCTTGAAATACTCTATTGTTACTCTACTTAAAAGATGAAACAATAAAAACAAGAGCACAGAAATCAAATAATCAGCATAGACAATGCCGAAAATTACCTTTAGGAGAAGTGCATTCAATTTCTCATCTCCCAAACAATACCCAGTAGTTTCCAGAATTTCCTCAAACATAACTTCAAGCTTATAACACTCTTGTTCATGCCATATCCAGAATTCGACCCTTCTCCTCTCCGGCATAATCCAAGCTTTCACACCTTCCCAAGACTCCAAAACACTCATTCGATCTTCTTTCAGCATAAAACCCACATGCAAAACCCCATTCTCGGTCCTGTTTCTGGCGTGTACTGGCCTCACAACAATGTCATCGTTGGTCTCGGAGAATCTAAGGTTGTGGGAGTTGAAGATGAGGTTGTTTTGGACAGAGAAGGACTGAGCTTTGGATTTGGCCTCGAGTGTGGTGAACTGAACACGACCAAAGCCGCGCGATTTCCAGTTCTTCCGTTCGGTGAAGATTTCGATGGCGAAGACGGAGTCGGGGCCCAATTTGGAGGTGAGAAAGGTCAAGAGGTCTTGAGCTATGGCGGACTCCGGAACGTTTGAGACCCTTAAAGTGGATCTCTCCGGCTGAGCCATTGCCGGAAGATGCTCCTGCCGGCGAACCTTGGATAAAATTACCGGCGAATCAGAGAAAATGAAGTGAAGGGATGCTTGGAAGAAAGGAAACGTCGGGAGTCGCGGGAGTGTCAGTCAATGCGCTGAACTTTGCTTTCTTCCCTCTTCTTATTTTCTTTTTTCTCTGTTTTTTTTTCCCCAATTATTTATATTTTAATTAACTAAATTAGTTAAATAATCATTTTACTGTTCCTACTTTTAATAAATTTTAAATTTAATCTTTCAAAATTAATTTTTTTTTAAATTAGTTAAATAATAATAATAACTTTATTAAGTAAGAGTTCTTTTTAAAAGTGGAGACTTTTGTCTTTTTAAAATTATAAATTTAACTTTGAACTTCTAAATTTTTAAAATTCACGAATATTTTAAATATCAAATTAAAAGTATAAGTCTTATTAGATATAAAATTTAAATTTATTTTATTATATATAAAATTTATATTTATATTTAATGAGTTAATTATTTTTTTAAAAAAATAAAATTTTAAAGATTCAAATACACACTTTCTTTTTTTTTTTTTATTTTTAAAAAAGGCACTTACTATTTGTAATTAGCTATTTTTATTTTTTCCTTATATTTGGCTTAAGTTTTGTTATAATTCTTTAAACTTTATAAAGTATTTCTGTTTTAATTTCTTAGGAAATTATTGTGTTTGCTATTACTTGGTCACCCAATATTTGTGAATTCAATAGGTTTTTTTTTGGGACAAGAGAGAATAATGGTTAAGATAAAATAACGAGTCGCCTCCTAATGGTGAAACCAATAAACCCAAAAAGGCAAGCTTTTATTTAGATTTTTGAATGTTTTGTTTGACGCAATTCGTCAAAGAGTCTGTAACTCGATGTTGTTTTTGGAATGTTAAGACGAAGTCTTTAATTTGTTCATTATGTGTCAATTTATTGTTCCTAAAATAATGCTTCTGAAAAAAATGTACTTTTTAGCATCAACAAAAATAGTGCTATATCTACAAATAACTCTCCCTGAATCAAAATACTTAAAATTTCAAAACAAGAGGTCACTGTACTCATTTAAAAATTTAAGAAAAAAAATTTAACATTTTAAAATTTTAGAAACTAGAATAGAATAACTAAAATATGATTTATCTTTTACCTGGTAAAGCATAATATTAATAACCTTCTTTATACTTTAAACTTTTTTTTGCTCTATATATATAATGCTATATTCCGGGAAAAATACATATTTTTCCATTGTTAAACTTCAATATCTATCTACTTCCATGATCATCTCATTCTTGTCTCCATCCTATTCTCGTTCTAATCTTCGTCTCATTCTCATTCAACTCAACTCAACTATTCTTCATCCTTCCATTTGTGCTTCTTCTTTATTACGTTGTTATTTTTATATATTACAACTTCTTTTTCACCTAGAACATGCACACATACTTAAAAGAATTATGTATAATATTACTTAAAAGAAAGGGTTATTTTTAAATATAGAAAAATGAGCCAAACTATTTACAAATATAGAAAAATTACTGATAGACTGTAAAAATTTTCTATATTTGTAAATATTTTGATATTTTTTCTGTTTATAGTAATTTCCCTAAAAGGAAATAGAAAAAGAAGATTTTTTTTTTTTTTTTTTTTACGAAAACAACTAAACTCTTATAAAGTGATGATACAAAAATTTATAATTTTTGCTTAGCACGGACACTTTAGTTTGGCTAGCGTGTCTATTGGACACTCCGACACTTGTTGGACACATATCAGACACTTGTTAGTGCAACAAATGTTAGACATGTATTGAACACTTGTTGAGTAGACTAAAAAGACATATATATGACAATGATAATAACTTTTGAATGAAATACATCAAGATAAGTTTTTAAGCATATAAATACATCAACCCATTTACTTTTAATTTTATTTTGGTATGAAAATGATATATATCTTTACAAATGTATATTTTAGTAAATGCGTCCTTACCGTATCTTAGATATTTAAAATATGGCGTGTCGCCGTGTTCGTGTCGTATCCGTGTTCGTATCCGTATTCGTGCTTCGGCAAGCTACCAATTTTCTTCTTAAAAATAGAAGAAATACTAGCCAGGAAGGCAGGCACAGAGAAACAATTTCATTTCATGTAATCTATTTCATTAACTGAAAATATTGTCACCTTGCTTTAATGTCCCCTACTGGACAGCTTGTACATTTCAAGTCATTCAATACAGCATTGCCATGACAATCTAATAATCATCTAAAACTTTGTTGGGTATTTTCGATATGATCATACCAACAAGTAAAAATTATAGAAAAGCAAACATGTAAATTCACTTGCTGCTACTAAATGAACAATTCATTGATATAATGCCTTGCTTCCAGTTAGGGATCAGCATGTCCAGCAACATCGTCGTCGCTTGAACCACTTTCGTTATCGCTGATTTCATCCTCTTCACTTTCATCTTCTGCCGTGCATTTAATGTCGTTCTCCTTCTTCGCATATCGGTCACAGTACTCTGTATGCATATGGAAGTAGATATTGAGTTATCATTTAAGAAAGTAATTGTTAGGACCAAAAAAAGGGCCAAAATCTCTGTCATCTCAACATTTAAGAAGCAGAATAACATTTGTACTTTAAACTGGGAAAAATGGTTGTTGACAAAGTTTGCAAGACAGTTTATTCACTTACATTGGGAATTTGACTTCCAACCTTTGATGATTTTCAGGGGGAAAGTTCATTTTAAATTAAATGGAGAAGGTTGTGGTATAGGGGATTTAGAAAAGTTGTTCAGTGAGATATATTTACCTTTAACTTTTTCATCATACTGCTTCCGGTCCTTCATCATAAGCGACGCTGCGTCACCGTTAAGGGGGTCCGAAGGATTGGGATAAAGGAGAAGCTGGGGAAGAAAAACCTCAAAAACATTTAAGAGATCTGCAAAACCCAACAGAAAGAGATAAGAATAAACACAAACATATGCAAATCCAAATCCAAATATATGTAGTAAAGTGTTTAGTCCTATATTTTGAGGGTCTCAATACAATTCATATGGTCCCATGGATGTTAAATTATATTTCCAAACACATCAAAAGCTATTGTGCAATAACATCTTATCACAGTAACACATGCAAAAAATGCTCTGGAAACAAGTAAATTGTTAATAGAGATTTAGTGAGGATTGGGGCGGCAGATAATTACCGAACATCGGACTCCAAGACTGATTAATCACATCCAAGCACACAGAACCAGATCTGCAGGTAAAAGTTACCTGTTAAATACTTTGCTATGAATAGGTGAAGCATTCAATCAATTTCATTTGATGGTTTTAGAAAGAAAAAAAAAAACATTTCCTTACAGTTCGTCAACATTTGGGTGGAATATCTTGTTCACAAAACCAATTGAAGGAGACTTATATGGATATGCATCAGGTAGCTCAACACGGATTTTCCAAACGCCAGCTTCATATAAGCCTGCAAGGATAATGAAACTTGAGTAAGAAAATACTTATCGAAAGATAATTAACTTATTGCAGCTCTAGACCCAGATGTGGTGAAAAATAATTCATTAAATGAAAACATGAAGCTAAACTATATGCATATTATGTTTCCAGTTGACATTTCCTTGTAAATAAAACCAAAAAGTTCATTTCTATTCAGAGTTTGAAGTCATCTATGATCCAAACTTTATACCTTTTAGAGCTAAGTGGAATCCGAATAGTAACTAAACCACATGCTGATGTACTTTCACAATCTTTTGAACAGCCAAAAGCACAGTTTTCTTCATGGATTAAAACTCTTTAGGAACAGGCTGCAGCTCTTACTCATCAATGTTAAGTGAAACAGTAAACAGCATCAAGTGTCCATAAATTACACAGGAAAGCAGTAGAAACACCTCACTTCAAGGATAAATTTTCAGGAGACTCCAAACAAGACAAAAGAATTGGCTTTAGACTGCCGGCAAGTTTGCTAAATTGTTCATTTGCAATCCAATAATGCTCATACACACCCACAAACGAATAATTGCTATTCCATCAATGACTATGAAATGCATATTGGACAGAGGTGAAAGTCGAGTAATACTTTCTTTGGGACCATGGAACTCCACATTGAATTCACTGAGTCCATCATTTATCATCTCCACATTGTAGTCACTCATCATCCTGGACAACATAAGCCAATGTAACATGAACCACAAGATAAACCAACAGAAATTTATGGCCATCACTGTTGCATGAGTTAGTAATAGAATTCCAGAGATGATCATACAATATTAGGAATCTAATTCATGTTACCACATAGTATTTTATCAACCCTTAAAAGGACCTCAGTTCCACATTTTTTATTAAGAGATAGCACAACCTCAAGTGCAGACATTAGCCATTCAATGGTCTACAGGCACAACAGTGAACAATGGTCAAACTCAAAACCTGAAATCACCCCAATGCTGGGCCAGTTTTAAGCCAGCATGCCCAATATGTTTTCTAGCACATAACAACAAGATAACCGCTACTTTTGCTGCAACCATGATTACAACACCAAGTATGGTCACTCTCGGTCACGGCTCACTGTAATCATCACTACATTCAAGGGCAATAAATAAATGCATACAGTTGAACTTACCTAGCTTCATCTGGTTAGGAACACAAAGGGCAAAACTAAGTGACGACCAAAAATGTTAAAAAATAGTACGACATAGAACATAGGAAGCATTGACACATTAATTAGCCATGTCACTAAGATGAAAAGGCCTTGCAATGAGAAGAGTCCTTCTTTTCCTTGTTCTCTCTCTCTCTCTCTCTCTTATTGTGGGGGGGGGGGGGGGGGGGGGGGGGGGGTGATAAGGATGAAGTATATGTGTCTACAAATAGAGAATTATCTATTTGCATAAAAATCAAAAGTTATGAAAAAACTTCGATATTCTTTTTGTATGTAAACATGGAACAGAAGAACTCCGTGGGCATTATTAAGACATGTTACTTTCCTCTAACCTATTGCAGTACTAGTAGATCATTCTCATTTTCAAAATAACATCTTCTTGGTTGTTGGAAGGCTCATAAACAGCAGTCCATAAAGAACACATAGAAAAACCACAATAACTAATGACTCAAATAAGAATATGAAATCTTGATAAATAATAAGGGTGTCTATCTTACAATTTCATGACATCCATTTCTCTCCTTTTGCTTGGAGAAGACATCGTGAATGAGCTGCACTTCCAAAATCTGCAACAGACTCGTATTCTTGAACATTAGAAGTTACTAATGTATACACTTTTTAGATGTAAAAAAATGAAGTGAAAAAGACATGGGGCAGCTGTAAGGAATGGGAATGATTAAGAATAGATCTCAAAATACTAAAGAAACTAGCTAATACACTATGCAAAGTGAAAGCCTAGCCATGAGCAGTGAATGAATTCCATACCACTAACACTGACAAACCTGCAAGATTCTATTTATCTGAATTTGAATTTATATTATTATAATTTTTTTTTCTTTTTCCTTTTTGACAAAGTATCAGTATCGTTATGGCCTTGGGAAGTTGATACGCAGGCTTAAAGCTCTTCATCAGATTGTCATATTTCTATGTATTTCTACAAGCTACACCCAAAAGGATAGTTTGGAATTAAAAAGAAAACCAAAGGAACAACAAATGAAGATATCCAAGATTTGCAAGTCCTGATTCATTTTTTTCTTTATTTTATAAAATCAACCTCTTTAGAAAAAAAATGAAAGAATACACGAGTATAAAAGAAAATAAGCCCACAAAAAAGGTCTTCAAAATCGAAGCCCACAAAGAGACATGGAAGCGAGCAAGGGACCAAATCTCCCTAGGTCCCTTTCCACGCCCCTAAACACCTGGCTATTCTGCTCACCCCACAATACCCATAAAATTGCACACACCCCCGTCATCCATAAAAAACAGCCCTTCTCCCCAAAAGTGAATTGAGGGCAAGTTTTCATTCACATAGATTTGGTTGCATCACTAACAATAAATAGTACAGCGTATCCATAAGCTGATCGTCCAAATGTTGCATCTCTAATCCAAAATAAGCCTACCTCGGAAGTTCATGTCCCAAACATCAATCACCAGAAACGAGAAAATGAGGATTCGTACAACTACAAACTGGTCCAACAATTACCACATTGTTGTGATTCATAATCAATCACTCACCACTAATTAAAACAAGCCATACTAACCATGCAACTAATAATGATCAGGAACAAAGAACTGGAATCCATGATTCAGTTACCTAATAAGAAACTAAAGAAAGGATGCTATATCCGGGAACTAATAAAATCAAATCCAAAAGGCCTGGTGGGTGATCAGAATATGATCAATCAAACAAGGCAATGTCTGGTGGGTATGAACACGATCAACACCAAACAGCTAAAATCCCGCATGATAATCACAATAACAAAGGGCAACTGGAATCCTGAACGCTCCACTAACAAACCCAATTCGGAGGATCTCATTTCATGAAGTTTAATCTATTCATCAAAGTACCAAACAAGAACCGCTCATAAGTTAAGCAACACAGGAAGAAGAAGAAACATGAAGATCTGTGGAGTAAAGATATGCGAACCCCAAAAATTCAGAGAAAATGATATAAACGTACCTTAGAAGAAGCAGAGAAATTAGCCCGTTTCACAGGACGGTGTTTGAATTGAAGAAGTGGGTAATGGAGAGTCCCGTGAACCGAACGGAAAAAAGGAAAAGGGGAAGAGAGAATATATATAGAGAGAGCAGAGAATGGGGAATTGGGGAAGGAGGAATTGAGATGCAGATGTTGGAAAAAGGAGTCAGCTACGTGGCAAAGGTAAAGCTTTGTGGGGTTATGGTTACAATTTGAGAATGAAAATGGGGGGTTTTTCCATTTGCTTGTTGCTTGTTCCTATCCATGAATTGCCATGGCCGTCTTGTCCAAAGCTTCACCCTCACATTAGCTTTTGTTTTTGGTGCTTTCGCCAATAAGGACGGCTGCCTCTGGGTCTGGGCTATGGCTACCCATTATGGCAACATTATGAGCCATCATTTCAATTTTTCATGAAATAAAGCAAAGATTCCCATGATTTTATTTTGGTTTTATACATTTGCATGTCTATAAGTACTCTTGATCAATTTTGAAAAAAAAAAATTGCTTTTTATTTTTATTTTTTTTAAAAGATAACATTTGAAAATGTTTTTTGATATTGAAATTCATTAGAATGTTGGTTAGAAATTGTAACGTTAAAATAGTGTGTCAAATAATATTGCAACCAAAGAAAGAATAAGAATATTTTCGAAAGGACTAGGAGCATTTTTTTAAACCTTTTTTCTACAATAAAATAAAGAACAATAAGAGGGGGAAAAACTAACTTATTAAAACACCGTCCTTTTTTTCTAAGTTTCAAAATTGTACCATCAAATCCCTAAGATTAGGATGAGAATGGGAGAGGGAGGAGATAGAGAGTAAATAAATGGTTTTCGTTCGTATATTAACAGTAAGAACATTTCTTTTACCTTTTTCTTTAAAAAAGTTAAGTATATTAATGCAACTTTATAGTTAAAAGAATATTATTAAAACAAGGTGCAAAATTTATATGTATTTAAAATAAGATTAAATAAACAAGATCTCTCTTCCATGAAGGCTCAGATCTCCAAATGTGTATTATCATACCCCAAATCTCGGAGACGAAAAATGAGATGGGTATGATGATGAAATGTTCTACTAAGATGTATATAGAGAGTGCATCATAATTGTCAACTTCGAGCACTTCATCTTTACGAGTTAGTTATTATACTTGGGTGTAGCCTCCATGCATCTCCTTCCAAAAGAATATATATATATATAAAGAAAAGTTTACCACGTGTCAACTTGTGATTGAACACTTTGATAACACAAACATGAGTACAACCCATAGATGCGCCCAAATATTTCTCTTTCACTCAATTATATAATTTTGAAACTATATAAAAGATATTTTTTTTAGTTTAATATCTATTGTGCAATCCTAGGTGGGTGCAAGTTCATTCAATTCGAAGAGGAGGAGCGTGCTTGAAGTTGTTTGCTATTGACGAAGAGTGGTTTGAATTGAACCTGCTGATCGAGGTTGAGTCAAATATCTTGGACGTTATTAAACTTCTTAATAGAGAAGATTTATCTTATGCTGAAATTTGGGTTCACATTGAGGATATTATTGTTTTGTGAAATATTTTAAATACTTTATATTCTTTCCGAGGAGAACAAAACGGCTTATATTATTGCATATATACATATCCTCAAAGTTTTTTTTTAAATTTATTTATTTAAAAAATATTAAAGGTCATTTGGGGCCTATCTTTTATCTCATCATTTTCACGTTCCACGATTCTATTTTTGTTGGTACTATATTCCTTAGTCATTTCTAGGTACGTTTTCATGTTCTTGGCATCTTGTCTAAAGAAATTTGGATTTGATAATTGATGTTATCTGTTTCTTATTGAACATTGTATGATTCGATCGCCGTCGTCCATTGTGATCGTTTTCATCTTCCGACCCAAGTTCAATCGGTGGCCGTCTTTCCGACCGGCTGCTCTCCGGCCAACTCAACTTCAAAAATTCCCACTTACTGCAACTACTTGACCAACGCAACTACCGGCGCCGCCCATGGCGAACTTCCATCTCCACTATCGCCTCTTTCCAGTTGCAGTTATTCTTCTCCTCCTCTCGTTTCCTTTCTCCTTCGGCCATTTGCAGCACGGCGATGATGAAGCCGATCAAGATTCTCCAATCTCTCGCTTTCAACGCTACCTCAGGATCAAAACCGCTCATCCGGATCCCGATTACGCCTCCGCCGTTGCCTTCCTCAGATCTCAAGCACTGGAAATCGGTCTCAATGCGCGGATACTCGAGTTCGTTCCAGGTAAGCCTCTTCTCCTTGTGACTTGGTATGGATCAAACCCTTCATTGCCTTCGATTTTACTCAACTCTCACATGGACTCTGTCCCCGCCGAGCCTTCTAAATGGCTTCATCCTCCATTCTCCGCCGTCCGAACCTCCGATGGCAGAATCTTCGCCCGTGGTTCTCAAGACGACAAGTGCATCGCCATCCAGTATCTCGAAGCCATTCGGAACCTCAGAAGTCGGAATTTCGTCCCTGTCCGTACGATTCACATCTCGTATGTACCGGATGAAGAGATTGGGGGTTTCGATGGAGCTGCGAAGTTTGTTCGATCGAAGGAGTTCAAGGAGTTGAATATAGGGTTTATGATGGACGAAGGTCAGGCTTCGCCAGGAGATGAGTTTAGGGTTTTCTACGCCGATAGATCGCCATGGGGGTTGATAATCAAGGCCAAAGGAACCCCTGGCCATGGATCTAGAATGTACGATAACAGCGCAATGGAGAATTTGATGAAGAGCATTGAGATTATGAGTAGATTCAGAGAGAGCCAATTCGAAATAGTAAAGGCCGGTGAAGCTGCTAATTCAGAAGTCATCTCTGTAAATCCTGTTTTTGTCAATGCTGGAATTCCTTCCCCCACAGGATTCGTGATGAACATGCAACCGTCGGAGGCGGAGGCTGGGTTTGATCTCAGATTACCGCCGACTGCAGACCCAGATGCTATAAGAAGAAGAGTAGCTGAGGAATGGGCTCCGGCACGGCGGAATATGACGTTTCAGATTATTGAGAAAGGGCCCATAAGAGATTACTTGGGAGGTCCATTAATGACGATGACGAATGGTTCAAATCCATGGTGGTCTGTTTTCAAGACCGCCATTTCAGAAGCTGGAGGGAAGCTTTCAAGGCCTGAAATCTTGGCTACAACTACTGATGCTCGATTCATGAGACAGATGAAGATTCCTGTTCTTGGTTTCTCCCCAATGACTAACACTCCTATCTTATTGCATGATCACAATGAGTTCTTGAGAGATTCTGTGTTCTTAAGGGGAATCAAGGTTTATGAATCCTTAATCAGTGCTTTGAGTTCCTTCCAGGAGGATGTTTCTTCCCAATAAGTGCTTCCATGGATGAACACTGCCCATCCTTCAAAAACCTTTTATGAATGAATTAGTAAGCTTTCTTCCCACATTTCATTAGATCGTGTCAATTAAATAGTTATTTAAAATGCTTCTCATGCGTCCTTAAAAAACTATGGAAAAGATACATATAAATGTCACTGATGTATGAAACTTTGTAGCATCTTTGACATTGAGTTTGAGTAGATATTGTTGAATAAGACTATTGTCCATTGTGATAAGGGGTGTTTGGGATGCTGAATTGATTATTATAGTTTGTGTGTTTGAGAGACGAACTATTTTAGCTTGGGTAGGAAGTATCACTGTAATAGAGGAAAAGAGAGGATGAATAATAAATAGGAAATACAAGATTTGAAATAGTAATATTTTAGTTAATTGTAAGTTATAATGGTTGAAAACGGCATCTATATAGTTTAAGCCCCAAACATCGGGTGGGTTATCATAGCCCATTCCACCCACTTGAAGTTTTGGGCCCAAATAGGTATAGCGTCTTTTCATTAAGTGCCTTTGTAGTTGAGGGACAACTCACTCATTACAAGAGTTGTTCAAATTTGATTGAGAAAAATTCCTGGAAAAAGTTACACTAGGATTGTATTGATAAACTAAACAAAATGAATCAATGCCAAAGCTGCAATAGTAAAACAGACGACTAATCTTTTCAATGAAAGATAACACAAAATGATGCAATTTGATCTAGGAGACAGACGTTCTAATCTCCAGACAACTTTCTTCAACTGCCCTTGTTCCAATAGCTAGAGATGATCAAAGTTTAAGTTCTTCCTCTTCCTCAAGCAATTCCTGTATAAGAGAGAAATTATTCAATGAAGCTCGTTGTTTTGCATGATTAGATGTATAAGAGAGAAACTACAAAAATAGTTTAAATTTGTATCAAGTGGTTTAGTAGGGAATGACAAATTTTGAATTGCAGTCACATTGTGGTGGTCTCATTGACACGAAGAGATAAGTCAATTTATTCTTCAGAAGGTTCGATCACTCCATCCAATATTGTAGGTTTTCTTTTAAACTTATTCTAGTGTGCGTGCGTGCGCGCGCGCGCGTGCGTGATGTGCGCGTGTGCGTGTGTGTAATTTTTTTTTGTACATATAACAAAATTTAGATTCAGTTCTTAGAGTCTATCAATGATAAACTATATCGCTTATAGAAGTCTACCACAGATAGATTTTGCTATGTTTGCAATTTGTTAAAAATGTTGCTATATAGTCAATTATTAGCCTTAAAAGTCTTGCATATTGCAATTACCCTACTTGTAATTCTTTGAGCCCAAGTCGAGATAAATTTAAATGAATATTTCTTTATATAAGACAAATATCAATTCATACTCCTAAACTTTGAAATTTGTATTAATTAAAACCTTGAATTGATAATTGTATTAAACCTTGAACTTTCGTAAATGTATTAATTTACACCCTCCTCCAAATTTTGTTGGATCAATATCATATGAAATTTATGATTTTAGTGAATTAAACTCCAAAAGTTTCATTAGCCAATCAAGTTAGACTTTTCATTACGATTACTTTTGAAAATCAACCATGCATTGATTCTCAAACGTGTGACTTCTTCAAATGAATGATTAGAATAAATGCATGGATAATTCTCCTAAATTGATTCATTTATAAAAGTTTAGAGGTTTAACTGGTATAATTATAAATTTCACAATATATTCTCAAACTGAATGTAATGAAGGGTATAGATGGATACATTTACAAAAGTTCAATGTTTAAATTAATATAATCATTTATTCATAGTATAAATTGATATTTTTATTATATTTTATTCATTGCCACTAATTTTCTTAACCACACGTAATCAATATATACTTATTTGTGCACTAATGGTTGTTTATTGTTTTATTTAGTACAAATGTTTAGTAATGGTTAAGTTATATAATTTAGATTTTGATTAGTTGTAATTATTACAATTTTACCTAACCTAATATATTAGTGGCTTTAACCACAATAATCACTACTTTTTGTTGTATTTTTTTAACTTTTGATTTATAAAATATAATCTATCTCAATCATATTAGATATGAAGCTATCCTCTACTTTTTTGTTATTTTATTTTTAAAATGCAATTAAATTTTACATAAATAATTTATTCCACAATGAGAATATCCTAATAATTAAAATAAATATATGGTTAAACATGATTATTTTATGGTATATTTGAAAGAAAAGGGGAAAAAAATTAAAAATAGTGTGTAATAAAAATTAGGGAAATTACTATAAATAGAAAAATATCAAACTATTTACAAATATAGAAAATTTCCATTATCTATCCGTGATAGACCACGATAGAATTCTATCGCTTTCTATCGCTCAAGCAAATAAATTCTATCGCTTGAGCGATAGAAAGCGATAGAATTCTATCGTGGTCTATCATTGATAGACTGTAAAAAGTTTCTTTATGTGTAGATAGTTTGGCTCATTTCTCTATATTTGAAAAGAGTCCTAAAAATTATGCATATTTGTTTAATTAAAATTGAAAAACTTGCATTTTGCCCTCCACAATGATAATATACAAATGAGGTACAATACAGTAAATTATGTCAGAAGAAAATCATTTTCATTTATTCAATACGCAAATCCCTAGCTCTAACCATTTCCAAATTCTCAAGTTCTCAAGTTAAATTCATTGTTTCTTTTTTTTCTTTCCCTTTTCTTTCTTCGAAAATTATTATAAAAAAAATAGCGATAGAAATCTATCGTGGTCTATTCAACCGTGAAAATTTTCTATATTTGTAAATATTTTGACTCATTTTTCTATATTTGAGAACAATCATTTTTTCCTTTTATTTTTTTGGGAAATTTTCACAAATAGAAAAAATGTTAAACTATTTATAGAAAATAGCAAAAAAACACTTATAGACATTGATAGACTTCTATCATTTCTATCATTGATAGACTTTTATCAGTGTCTATCACAACTACCTAAAATTTTTACTATTTTGTATAAATAATTTTTCTTATTTTTCTATTTTTAAAAATTTCCCATATTTTTAAGGGATGAATGAGAAAGTTGTCTCATAACTTGTTTTTCAATTTTGTAATCAAGTGTGGTGTAAAATTTGCATCTGAATGTCGTTGTTGAAGCATATACTTTCAATCAAGAAGTCAAAGATTTGAATGTCTTTATATTTAAAAAAAAATTAGAGATAAGTATTGTCTGAATAAATTGTTTAAATTTTAATTTTGGACCATGGTTAGTTTAGACGAGTTTATCTTTTCTTTTCTTTTTTTTAATTCTTTATATATATATATATATATATATATAAAAGCAATTCAACTCTAAAAATTTTGGTGTGATTCTTATATTTCTTTTTTTTTTTCTATATTTATTTTTGGTGAATGAAATGCTTTTAGTGTTGTCCACTCATAATGATTAGATGAAAATAAAAATGAAAACTTAGGCATCACAACTCATCCAAAGGGCCACACTTGTATGATTAATCCTTAAGCTTAGGGTTTTGTTTTTTTTTTTTTTAATTAATTCATTAATTTTGTATTTTTTTTCTTTTAATTTTGGTTGGTCGTAGTTATTATGTTTACTTAATCTTTACTTATTCCTTCAACCGAAAGTTCCCAATAATTCCAAAATTGTTTTCTTGTAGACTTCCCTTTTTAGCCTTCAAATTTTAATACTAATAATACAAAATAGCTTACATCCCCTACTTTTTACTTCAAATTTTAGCATTCATTTATTATTGCCTTCTCCAACTAATTTATTTAATTTGTATGTATTAATTTTATATGTTGTATTTTGACTTTATTACATGATTGGGGATTTAATATTTACCTATGATATAAAATATATAATATAATATCATATAATCCATAGATTGTTTTTTTTTTTTTTTTTTTGAAAGAATATCATTTCTTATTTTCTTTTTTGAGAATTTTTTAAAAACAGAAAAATAAATTAAACTATTTACACAAAATAACAAAATTTTTTAATAGTTGTGATAGACGATGATAGAAGTCCACCAAAGTCTATTAGTAATAGAAATGATAGAAGTTTATATAGATGCTGATAGAAGTCTATCAACGTCTATCAGTGTTTTTTTTGCTATTTTCTGTAAATAGTTTGACATTTTTTCTATCTGTGAAAATTTCTCTTCATCTTTTGTATTTTTTATTTGTAGTTTTACCAAGGGGAATAAAACTCTTTTGAGCAATTTTTTGTCTCTTTCTAGTTATCTCTCTATTTTCTTCGTCTATAAAAAAAACTATGCTTTGTTCTTGGATTTTAAAACGTGAAAAATGAGGGGTTTCTTTGAAAATTGTTTTATTTTACTTTTAATACTATTTTTAAACAGTTATGAACAATGACTACTTTATTGCCCTTTTTAAAACATATTTGATTTTATTTTCTTTTGACAATATGGAGATATAGGGAAGAAAAATTGAATATCTTACTCTAAGGTTGATAATACATGTATAATATCAATTGAGCTATACTCGTTTTTAAAAGATAGAGATATAAATTAAGAAAATTAAAAAAAAATAAAGAAAATTACGAGCCCATTTAATATTTTGTATTTTAATTAGAATCAAACATTCAACTTTAAAGAAGGCATCAATTCTTATTCCATCACAACTCTATTCTAAAAATTGTTTGATTTTCTATCACCGCTACTGTTGAATTAGAAAAAAAAAATTAAGTGAGGTAATTAGTAATAACTAATATAGAAAGATGAACCAAAATATTTACAAATATAGCAAAATTCCACTATTTATCTACGATAGACTACTATTATTTGTAAATATTTTCAGCAATTTTATTATCTAAAATAATTTCCCTAACTAATAATGAACGTTTTTTTTTAGGGTCAAAACTAAATCAATAAACTAGCTTACCTTTAGAGCTGACTTGGACCACATTGCCCCTTGCTTTTCCTTCTTTTGAAAAAAAATAAATAAATAAAAGAAAAATTAAAAGATGAAGAAAATTAAAGTCCTTTTAGAAATTTTGAAAATTTGTGTTGTGGTCCTAGACTTTTCCACCAATCCAATTCTTTAACTTTTTTCTTTCTTTTTTAGCCAATTTTAATATTAATGTTTTTTTATCTAATAACAGTGAAATAAAAATAAAATCTCACATTTCAAGATTTGAACTTTATCTAATTATACAATACAATTTAACAACACCCAACTGCATTTTACATAAAAATTCAAAATCCTAAAAGTTAGACAAAATGACAAAAGAAAAAGAAAAAAAAGATTCAATTTTTATCAAATAAATTAAAACAAATAAACAAGATTTCTCCCTTGAATGGCCTTTTCTCATAGCTGAGAAGCATTCTGTTTTGATTTAAAGAAATGGGGTTTTTTTTCTTTTTGGGAATTGTTGGAAGCAGAAAATTTTGATTGGGTAATGAAAACCAAAAGGGTATTTCTTGTTGATTGAAATGATTCACAGAAATGCACCAAAATTACGACTTTTTCTGAAAAAACTCTCACACCTAAACAAAGGGGAAGGGAGGAGGGAAAAAAAAAGGCAAATAATAATGAAAACTGATACGATCTGATTGTGATTATGTGAATTGCGATATAAACTCGTAATGAGATCCATTATCCAACCCTCAAATTGACAGCCAAAACTTATTAGCAACCAGAAAAAAGGAAGGAGAGCGGAGAGGAAAGAGTTGAATTAGTGAGAATCATGTGATTTTACCACTCTTTGCCTTGCGACCCTCTTTCTCTTTTCTTTCGTTTCTCTCTTTTTTTTTTTTTTTTTTATATCTCTTTTCTTCTTGAATCAAAACCCATAGACGATTCTGTAAACACAAACCGAAAACCCCCTTTGTTTGTTCGTTTGTTTTGTGTTTGTGTAGCAATTTCCTTTTCTGAGCGGTTTTAGAGTCTGAGAGGTTCTTCTTCCTATCTGGGTTTTGTTTATTTTTTTGTTCAATGGCTTCCAGTGCTTCGAGGTTCATCAAATGCGTCACGGTTGGAGATGGGGCTGTTGGGAAGACCTGCATGCTAATATGCTATACTAGCAACAAATTCCCCACTGTATGTTCTTCTTTTAATCAAAAGATTCATCTGGGTGTCTCAATTTTAACGGTTTTAAATGATATTTCTTACCATTTCTTGGTTGTTTTTGTTCCGTAGTTCCATCTTCTGATCTTCTCTGCTGCTATTGATGTATTTTCATTCTGTTTATCTCATGATTTTGGGTTACAATTGTTCTCTTTCCTTTGTGACTTTAATGTTTGTTTTCTTGGAGGTTTTTTTTATTTTCTTGTACATATGAGATTCTAATCTCCAGATTCTAGTCTAATTGATAATGATTCTTGCTTCCTCTTCTTCCTTGGAGGGAGGATTCTTGTTTTGTAGTGTTGTTATGATAATTGCCTGTGTTTTTCCAACAGAAAACATAATCAGTTGTCTTTATCAGGATTACATTCCCACTGTGTTCGACAACTTCAGTGCAAATGTGGTGGTTGAAGGCACCACTGTCAATTTAGGCCTCTGGGATACAGCCGGTATTAATCCCTTTGTTGTTGCCTTTAAACAAGCCTTGAAGTTGTATAAACTGTTGATAGAAATTTTAGAGTATGAAAACTTGGTTTTGATTGTAATGCCATATAGGTCAAGAAGATTACAATAGGTTAAGGCCATTGAGCTACAGAGGAGCTGATGTTTTCATCCTTGCCTTTTCGTTAGTTAGCCGAGCGAGTTACGAAAATGTACTTAAGAAGGTGAATCAATATAAGCATTTTCTTTTTCTTTAACAAATCGACGCAATAAATGTGTGGCATCTCCATCATCTTCATGTTTTGCTACTTAGAATTTCTCATGGTTTGGTTCATTGGTCAGTGGATTCCCGAGCTTCAACATTATGCACCTGGAGTCCCGGTGGTGTTGGTTGGCACCAAATTGGGTAGGCCATCTTTTTCTGATTGTTGTTGACTCTAGATATTAGTTGCATTTGTTTCAACTTCCCTTTTTTTCTTTCTTTCTTTAATTTAAGCAGTTGAAATGAAGTACTTATAGATATAACCAAAGCAAATGTTATCTCCTTTATTCCCTTTTCTTTTCTTTTCTTGTTTTCATTTGAATATGTTGAAAAGAAGGTAGGAGTTGATAAGAGGTTGCCTAAAGTAGGAATGCTTGCAAACAGGAAAGTCCTTGACTAGAGAAACCCCTGTTATCTTTGTTTGGAGTGCTTCCAAAGGGCGGGACCTTGTCGTTATAGCTCAGAGTTCAGACAAAGGTCCCGGTTCGGGCCTCCAAATGGAACGCTACTTTAATTAGAGAAGAACTTTATTGTCTCTTGGAGCTAGTGTTAGGATGTACTAAGTCCTTTCATTTGCTCGTATGGGGCAGATACCAAGATATTTATAAAGAAGAGGTGCTTTCATTGTTTAAATTATTGAGAGGACCAGCATTATGTACTTGCAGACGAGTTAAAAGTTTGCAGGGGGCCAAATAATAATACAACTAGTAGGTGCAGCAAAGCATGGCCATTTGGAGATAAGAGGTACTCGGGCTTTTGGAAAAATTGCACTTTTACGGGCCATTGTTGAGAATTGAACCTGGGTCCCGGTCCGTTATAGTTGATTGCTTAATAAACTTTTGAGACCAGACTTATTCTCCAAATGAATTCCAAATAGTCAGCTTGACCAGGTTGCCTTACTCCCCTGATCAATGTTTGGAGTTTCTGCTCTTTTGACAATCTCTACCGACAAAGCCTCGATAATCGCTTGGCACTGGGGAACGTCCTGAAGCAATTTTACTACAATTTGATGCAAACATCCATTTATCTGTTCATTTATGCACTTAGCATCACAAAATTCCGTCTCTTAATCTTGATTCTTCAAGTTATTTGATCTAAATGATTAATTGTGTTCCTTTACTGTGTGTGCTATCGTTTTGTAACAATATTGGTTTAACTTGTGATCATTCTCGTTTCTTAGATCTTCGAGAGGACAAATTCTATTTGGCTGATCACCCCGGATTGGTTCCCGTAACCACTTCGCAGGTGATTGTTTTCCTTTTTTGATATGCTGAAAGGAGGGGAAAGTAGGAAACTATATTATGATGAATTTTAACTCTTGGTATTGCTGGTTCAATCAAATCAGGGTGAGGAACTCCGTAAACAGATCGGTGCCACGTATTACGTCGAATGCAGCTCAAAAACCCAGCAGGTATTCAGTTCACAACATTCTTTTATCTTACATTTAGCAAATTCTCGAGCTATTATAATAGTCGAGTCATGGAAAACGTTCATCCCCAAATAATTGTAATTAAATTCAGGCGTTATCTGCATATTTGTTTATAGAAATCGTATAATTTAGTCCTAGTATACAATTCAATATTAGTCTTTAAGCCGTCTGATTTGCCATTGCAGAATGTGAAAGCAGTTTTTGATGCAGCAATAAAAGTGGTTATCAAGCCACCACAGAAACAAAAAGAAAAGAAAAGGCCACACCGTGGGTGTCTCCTGTGAGTTTTCTTGTCAAATCCTCTAATTGATCAAAATTAAACCAAAATTGGGTTGTTTGGGTTCTTTTTCTGATTCTCGGTATCAAATTATATGAACAAATGCGTACCGACCACTTATGATTTGGGTGTTTTTGGATGCAGAAATGTGTTTTGTGGAAGAAACCTTACAAGGCAAAGTTGAGAGCAGCTTTATATAACAAAACAACAGAGGGTTGTTTGGAGAAAGTGAAGCGAAGAAGCTAGAAGAAAATTCGCTTGTAATATTAGTAGTACCTGTTTTTTTTTTTTTTTTTTTTTTTTTTTTAAAGTTTGATTGTTATAGTTCTTTTAGTGTCTCCTTTGTATACAATTATTTAGGGGAAAGGATATTATGGCTTAAACTCATGCTTTCTCTTTCTCCATTTGGCATTTATGGATTTGGTATACAAAAATAACTCAAAAAGTTCAGGCAACTGCCTTTTATAAAACCTGCCCATTCATTTTGAACAAACACTATTCCAAATTCCAAAAGGAAAGAAATGACACCAAAAAAAGGAGAAAAGAAGACACTATCTAAAAATAAGATGACACGATGTGAAGTTTTAGCTTCAAGCCAGTGTGGGAAAAGGGGGAAATTTACAGTTCTACAAGGAAATATGAAGTTTAATGAATTAGAATGCTTTTACAGTTTTTGCCTCAAAAAAAAAAAAAAAAATCATTAATTGGATTAAAAAAAGACCAACAAATTCTACCATCTGGAGCCTCACCATTCACGAGCATGTAAAAGAAAAAACCAAGTGTCAGCTAAAGTTAACCACTCTGCCAAAACGATAAAGGAAAGAACTGAAGAGAACAAGAAGGTAACTACAAAAACTCCATGTAAAATTAAAGAGTGATTCCAGCATGGGAAAATGGAGATTCCAACATTGATTATTTTGCAAGACAGAGAATGTAGAAACGAGAGAGAGGGTTTAGGGCAAAACGAAATGAATTGAAATGAAATGCATGCGGTCAGAATCAGATTGCACCCTCTGCTTTCATCCTGAAGGGAAAAAATGAAATTATAAATATGCTCAAAGCAATTCACCAGTTCATATTGGTGAAATAGCTGCAAAAAGGATGGAAAGGTTTTGAGTTCAACAGTATATTAAATTGATGCACTGAACACCTGTATCGGCACCAATTATCAAGTGTCTGGGCAACAGATAGTGCATGCTTTTCCCAACAGTTAAATATCTACAAAGAAGAAATTATCTGCAGCCACCCAGAAGAAATTCAAGTGACAAGAAGAAGCTTGAAGGCCCCAGACATTCTTTTTTTTTTTTTAAGTTACAACTGATACAGAGAAAAGGTGTGGGGTTGGAGACCATGAAGAACATGAGATTACTACTCACCACCTCCTCCGAAAAGCACACAAAGTTAGATGACAACCAGTGGAAGTCAGCTCAATGCAAATCCTCTAAGCACTGAAAAACATGTAATTAACATTTTTAACATTAGAAAAGAAATCCTGAAATACAAATATTATATATTCATGTTTAAAACAGGAAATACCCACCACCCCACCCTACGTCTTTCAGACAGGGTGGAGGTTGAAGCCTATAGTCATAAGTGATATAAGATATAAACAAGAACTCACCGGCTATCAGGATTCAACAGGGATCTTCCTACTACCATGATGACTGTTTGTACCCATCCCATCCTCCCTCTGGCTCCTTTCTCTTCACTATGCCTATTGCTGGCTGGTAAACCCTCATATGCTCTTCGGCAGTGGCCTGTGAACCGGCAACAGATAGTTGCCTTGGTACCAAGGATGATGATTCCTCTCTTCCTTCAATGTCTGGAACTACAGGACCCGCATTTAGATCTAAACCTTGTCTTCCCCACTTTCGACTACTATCAGAACTAGTATTGTTGCCGCCATCTGAATGACTGACAACATAAGGTCTTGGATAAGGCGTTGAAACTGTACCAGGAGGACCTAAAAACTGTGAAGGGACTGCTGGGAAGCAAAGCCTGCTACCAGATGTTGAATCAACGTATGCTGTTGCATTACCTGAAAACGTGGCTGAAGGTAGAGTAAAGCTGTTTCCAAAAGACAGGACAGGATATTGAAAAGTTGCAGAAGGAAAGGGCACTGCCGGAGAAGATGATAATACTGGCCCTCTAAAGACATCAGGGCTATATGGACTGCTACCACTTGTGGGTCCCAAAATCCTGGGTGGTCCATTTGTTGCAACAACTGGAAAAGACTGCTCTGCTCTATCAGGCAAAATTGATGGAATTGCAACAGCTGAATAGGCATTCCCTGGAGGAAACCATGATGGAAAATTTCCCATTTCTGCACTGTTCATCCAAAGGCCAGAAACAGATGGCTGGGATGGCATACTGCCTCTGGCATGCTGAGGAAATATTGATGGTTCAGTAGTGGCCTCATCAACAATAGGTCCATTTAAATCAAAGTCCCTACGGAAATTCACCTTGTCATTGAGAGGAACAGTAGATGATTTAACACTAAGAGGAGCATCTATTCTACGACAACTGTTCAAGGAGAAGTTGCTTGGATCAGGAGCATCATCAACTCGGTTCAAGTCAAGATCTAGTCCTCCAGAACAACGTCCATGTGCGGCCCCTATACCATGTGCCAGATCACAATTATTAGTCAGGTCAGACTTAGAAGCCACCTCCTGAGTAGACATCTGAGCATTCATATCCTCGAGAATCCTTTCATCAGGAACATTTAAGTCAATATCCAGTGGGGGTCGAGAAATTTTACTGACTGCAACATCAGCAAGTGGAGTGGTTGCAAGACCTAGTGGCATTTCTAGAACTTTTCTAGGTTCAGCAGGTCGAAAAGCACTGGTGGCTGCTGATCCTTTCCAACCAAGTTCCCCTTTACTCCTCAATAGATCATCAGGTGGTACAAAACCTCCTTTTGCTGCAGCTGCAACTGTAATTGAAGCAGGAATGTTGTTTGCCACATTAGATACAGGAAGGGGCAACGGACTAATTAACTGAACAGTTGACAAACAACCAGACGGTGTAAAGCTGCTTGGCTCACTGCATTTTCCATCATCTACATTAAAGCCTTCGTTCAAATCAAATTCCAACTTAGCATCCATATCTGACACCCCCACAGCAGACATGGAACCAGCATCTGCAGCAGTGGATGTAGACTCCTCTGCCTCCTCTGCTTCAACACCAGCTAATTTGGCTCTTTTGGATGGCTTAGGCTGCTCGGTTTCTTGGACAGTAGAAATAATAGATTGCCCGTGATGTGTTTGTCCTCCAATTCTCTCTGTATTCTCTTTAGATTCCAAATTCTCCTCCACATGCTCATCCTCGTGGTTGGTAGCTGAACACAAGCCACCTAAACCTCGGGACTCAGAAGGCATAGGATCTAAATCACTTTGATGTTTTTCAAGTTTGACATCAGCTGAGGTTTCATCATCCTTCTCGCCCTTCATCCCACTTGCATTTACAGAAACCAGATCACTTGAAGAGCCTGAAGCCTGAAGTAATCCATCGTTCCTTAATTTAGCAGAATCACTGTTCAACTTGGAAGATAACCTTTGATCTGCTGTACTAATACCATTCAGTCTAGTATTCGTATTGCCATCAATGTCTTGCCGCCGATGCAAGGGCTCATCAAGAACATCCATTTCAACTTCCCGAGTCGAGATACCATTACCAACCATGCCACCATCAGGAAAAGAACTGCTTGGTTTTGGTTTCGATTCTGGGCTGCTATCTCCATCTACTACATCAGCTGTCTTTCTGTCCTTGACCGGTTTAGCCCCCTTGATCTCAAAGCCCTTCTCTGGTACCCTAGCGGGAGAGGCAGGGCCTCCAACCTCGTTCATTTTCATACACCCATCAGCCAACGGCACATTAGTTTGTTGCAAGTTTACACCAGAAGATTTTGAATGACCATTCAGATCTCCAACCGGTTTCTCTTCAGATTGCGAAGCAGACCTTCCATCCACATTTTTACCTCCAAAGGAACTGGTGATCACGCCCTGCTCAGTAACATCCATAGCATCATTTGACAGCATGTTCTCTCTAGCACCCTCTTCAGGACAAGATGCTTTGACTTTACAATCACTGCCTCTAGAAGAGCGGTCCACTGCAGTCATATTTCCTTGAGTATCTGAAGGCAAAACAAAATCAGACTTCGACATCTCGACGGCTGCTACACTAGCGAGTAAATTCATTCCAACATTATCCGTGAGTGAGGTAGGCATACTAGCTTCAGAGCATTTAATACAGCTCTCAATTAAAGCATTTATGGAGCTGAAAGAAGCCTCATGTAACTTTCCATTCTTATGATCATTCGCTAATGATGACGGAGTAGCCTTTGAAACTGTTGCATCTTCTGCAGCCCGACAGCGCTCATCACCATTTACAGCAGCAGGAGGTCCATCACCATCATCAGCACCAATCACCGTATCCTTTACATCATTATTCTGCCAGGACTCCGCTTTCACATCTCCAGTAATGTTAGGTTGACATGTATCACTCTTACTGTGATCAAGTTGATCATGTTTCTCCGAAAGTGGAGGAGAAGAAGCCCTGCTATTTATTGTTGAAGGATCTTCAAAAGATCCTCCACTAGCACTCTGTGCAGGACTCCGGCCACGATTGGTGATCTTCACTATCAATTTAGGACTGTTTCCCTCACCAACAGGACCATCAGATGCCTTTTCAAAGGTCATTCCAGACTGTGATGATCTCTCCAAAACTGTGTTTCTATGCAAAGAACTTTTCCCCGACCCTACATCCCGTTGACCCCCAGAGAGAACAGGACCAGGAAATCCATTAACTGACTTGCGCTGGCGAGATCCACCACCTGAGATCTTATTCACACTCATTGAACCAGCAGTTGAGCTTCTTGCATCCTCCTTCCCTAAACCACCACTTTTACCATGTTCACTAGAACAAGATTGACTATTATTGTGGGACTGACTGGAACTGCTACTCTTTTCATCCCTGGCAATAGTTTGAGCAAGATCAGTTGTGCCACAAACACCCGGATTTCTGGAAGAACCATCTTTTGAGTTAATACTTGCTGATGCAGGTGATAAAACTGGTTTCATAGAACCAGGAGAGGCAGATGCAGATCTTGTAACACTGTCATCCTGCGCAAGCTTAACTGAAGCAGATTTGGATGTAGAAAGCTGAGAAACCGAGCTCTTCATGGCAACTTCAGAGGATGCATCTTGATTCCTCCCTCCATGAGAAACTTCAGATGGACGAGTTCTTGCACTCCATGCAACAGCTTGGTTTGAACCAGACTTCGCATCATTAATATTCATTTCAGCTTCAACACGTTTTTTCCATGTGTCCACTAAACTCCTTGCTTTCTTCTGAATTTCCAAATTCTTATGCGAGCGTAAATGATTCACAGACTTTCCAATGTTGCACATTTGTAAAGCAGGAAGGTTTACAGGTAGTTTATCAAGGGCACGAAGCAAAACCAGGAGAAATTCCTCAACTGCTTTGTCACTATCCTTGGGGCTACCACCACTGCCAATTTTTCCCTTGTGAACCTCTTGGAGCCATTCATCAAGTACAGGTAAACCCTTAAGATGCACAAACTGACTAAGGCACTCAACCTTATCTGTGGCAGCTATCACACCTGCAAGTGCTGATCTGCCAGCCAAATCAATTTTTTTGTCATTTCTATCTGTCAGCATAAGCTGCACCAATTTCTCCACAGCTTCAGAATCAACTAAGCCTCCTTTTTCAGCAACTTTTGCAATCTCCGACTTCAAAATATTTTCCAATCTGCAGTTAGCAGAATCCCCTTCATCAGCTTTGATGATGCGTTCTCGTTTGACAGATTCTAATCCTTGGTCACTCCTTTCTCTTTTCTTGCCTTTTGTGTGAGAAGGAAAGGCAGTGGTTTGAACACTATCTGAATTAGCTTTTAACTGAGATGTTGATGTTGGACCACTTGTAGGCTTCGGTGATCGACCACCAGGTTGCACTGAAGCATGCATTTCTAATCTTGTCTTATATAACAATTGATCTACTTCTTCCTGACGTTCCTGACAAAACAAATAAGATTAACCAAAGATCACACTGTTTAGGAGAGAGAAATGAATAAAGCATCAAGGACTTACATTAATATAGTCCTGATCGGTTAGCCACCATAAACACTTATTTGTTATGTCATACACTCTTCGACACACAAATGATGAAATCCCTGATGGAAGTTCAACGTCCTTCGGAAGGAATGCAACTTTACACGGATGGAGTAAAGATGCAGCAGGAATTTCATCCTTATGAAAGGAATAGAAGACTTCGTTCGGCGCAGCTTCCAAAAGGATGCCTTTGCCGAGCTTTAGTTCAAAAGATCGATAAAGCCAATTCACACCTAACTTCAATTTATTCTCCTTACCAGCCGCCAACCACCGGATTATGCCAATAAAAGGTGGGGAATCTTGGGGGGGTTTGAAAAGAGCACAATCACCAACACTAATCCTACGTCCACCCTGTTCAAAGAGAGTAGAGAATAGTGAGTTGTCAAAGATAACTGCCTGTCAATAGAAATTAGAAAAATAAAGAGGAACTAACACATTTAAGCAAGACTATAGGAAGCTACATGATATTAAACCACACGATGTATTCATTCACATCTCCAAGAAAAAAACCAGGAGGGGAAAAACTCCTACACTTTTTAAAAATAAAATGTTTCTCCATGAGAATGAACAGCAACAAAGAATATCACCCGTATATCAGCAAACATGGGTTAACTTATATCATCAAATGCATGTCCAAACAATATTTCCAGGGAAATGTTTAGTTGAGACACATTGAATTGCTTCTTAATTCAAACTAGTCAATAAGATGTCTTACTCAGTCCCCATATACAAATCTATTTTTAAAACAGCAAGGTAATTAAGAAACCCCCAAAAGACCTGAAACAAGTCTCGTAAACATCTTTCCCTGGTGAAGCAAACACACCTTGGGACTAGGTAACAAACCTGAAACAGATGACTCAAAAGAAAAACATCCATTGACGGAGATGGGAAAAAAACAAAAGCTAAGTAATTTGCTGGTCTCAACGACATAACACCCCATCCCCTAACAAAGAATCTACAATAGCATTCGGTAATGCCAAGCAGCAAATAGCCATATAGTTTTTGTACTGAACATGAAACCTTTTCTGAAGCCTACAGACCGCTCATCCAATGCCAGGATCCTCAAAAGGATAAAGAAAAGCCAAATTCCTACGATAAAAACAATTTTCCAGACCTCCTCCAATGCTTTAAAGCCAATTCACCAAATTCCTCCATAGAGAGAATGAACACCATAAGAACTAAAAACAATTCCTCCGTCCAACATTGACCGCAACGAATAATTTCTTCAACCATTCCATTTCGCCTACAACAGCGAATGCTTTTTTTGTCGCAAGGACGAGCTAAAACAACCACAAAGAAAGCTGAACGACGAAGAGAAAATCTAAAAAGGAACAATCAGGATAAAGGGAAAACAGAAAACATTACCTTGCAAAACGAATTAGGTGCAGACGAAGACGATGACGAAGAACCATCTGCTTCTACGATCTGAGTACCAGGTGTGGGGACTGTCCACATGTGCCGAGTCCGTTTCCAGTCCTCACCTCGACGCCCATGCATAGCCTAGCATTTTCCCCAATTCCAGCCTCGATCCCACCTTCACGCCGAACGAGTACCATCAATCCTAACCCTAATTCGACAGAGGAAAGCCAATTCAAAGCTATCGGCTTACCAAGAAACCCTAGATCAATAGAAAACACTGCCCTGATATCATATCCCGATAGAGATAAAGAAGGATTATCCGGAAAATTCCACCGGCGTACCACGAATTCTAGGGTTTACCTTATCTATAACAGGAGAGTGATCGAATTAAAGTCCAGATCCAACCACACGCCAAGAGATGATTAAAGATTTCGAGCCGCCTTTCAACCTAGAAAGAGAGAGAAGAGTGCGAGAATCTAGAGTGAGAAAATCGAATGCGCTTACAGACGGGGAGGTTGGGAGTTTGTGGGAGAAGAGAAAGAGAAAGCCAGACGGCAGAAAGGAAATGTGTACTTGGTACTTGGTAGCGAGCCGAGTCCGGGCAGTCCCGGGCAGATCGGGCAGTTCGGGCTGAGTAAATGATAAATAAACATGGCGGTGATGCAATTGCCCCAAGTGATTTTGTAGAACGTGCCCCAAAATGCTTCTTCTTCTTTTCTTTTTTTTTTTTTTAATTTTTCAATTTTGACTTTTCATTTTAATTACTCAACTGGGTTTTTTTGGTGGCTCTGAGTCTGACATTTCAATCCAAGGGCCTTCCTTCGCTACTTGATTTCGTCATACATGGGTCCCACTTTCTCCTTTCCGTTTCGGGCATTTTCTCCTCCGGGGGTGATTGGATTACCCAGCCGGTGACGCTTGGCCCTCTGTCTGTCAGCAAAATCCATCATGTAATATTTTTCCCATGGGAAGAGGTTAAGGTTGTCTTCAGCTGTTTCAATTCCAACCCACATTACTATTTTTAAAGGTGACACAATATTAATCATTTTTTCCCTCTTACAAACTCACTCCTCCAATGAGATCGTGCCACGTGGCGGATCTTGAAAATAAGTCATGAAATAAGAGAAGAAAGAAACTACACTTCCAAAGTGAGGAGAGAGAGGAGGATGTGGAGGGGCCCTTCCTATCTTTCCTTCTCATGAACGAACAATCTTGATTAAGAAGCTAATCAAAAAGCAAGATTGTCTAATCCAATCATGTGGCTTTGCCCCCCTTGTGTAGGGAATAGAATTGGAATGAGCAACTACACAGGATCATCAAAGCCAAAGCATCAACACACATTCTACCTTTGTGTTTATGGTCCTCCTAACATTCATGACATACTTTCATTTTCCAAACAGCACATCAAAGCATCCATTTTTCCCTTCTTTTTTTTTTTTTCTTTTCTTTTCTTTTTGTCAACTCTTTCATTTTCAACTTGCTCCACACAAACACATACACTTATTAGATCTATGATGTGTATTCCAAATCGTCTAGAATAAACTTTGGCCAATCTTGGCACAAATAAAAAGCATCTTCAAAACTTTGATTAGTGTGTTATAAGATCAAACAAGATTAGAAATCATCAAACAATTTCTAGGCTTCTAACGAGATCCTCGATTACAGAATGAATTTGAACTAACAGGATGTTGTATCAGACATGCATTTATCTCGCTAACTCTTCCTTCTTTTGACTTCGAGATGATGATAGACATCCACAGCATACTAGACTGATTTTGAAACACTTTCGCTTATTACAGAGCGTTTATCATCCTCTTCATCTCTGCGGATCTACGAGGATCTGGTTCATCGATGGCTCTCTCGGTAAGTACTTGCTTGATTCGACACAGTGACTTCCTCACCTAAATTACAAGGAAAAGTAGTGAAAGGAGAGCCATTATCAGGCCTAAGATTACACGATTGAAGAAGCAGGAGATAGAAAGCAGATTGAACTTGTATTTACAATTTAAAAATAATACGAAATCTCTGTCATTTTTACCTTGGGAATGCGTTCTGGATTAGGGAACCTTAGATTTTGTGCATTCAGCATCTGGCGCTGTGTCATCAACATATTTTTCTCCTTCAACAGGACATACCATAGCTTATTAAGATCGTCCCAAGACTTGAGCCGCAGTTCTGAAGCCTTCCAACTTCGACCTAACAGCACAGAAATTGCAAAAAGAATCTCAAATAATGTCTTCTGAAGAAAGTGAAAAATCTCAGCCATAAGATTCTACTGGACTTTTTGTAACTTCTAATGAATGGGCTTTTTATGCCCTTCCAATTTGCAAGAAAGATGAGTTTTGTCCTTTGGCCCACGGCTTAATATAAATTTCAATCCCCAATCCTTGGCAGCACAAACTATACAAGCGCCTTTTGTATTTGCCGGTATCCAGAACAATCTGTCTGTCCATGAGCTAATACTGCAGGATTACATATTGCAAAATTCATAAGATACTAATATCATCTCATATGGGTGGCCACCAAACTATGAAGATTCTTTGGTCATCCATGAGTATTTGGGTCTCACACAATTATCTGGGCCTATAAAGTTAGAGTCAAACAACTTTAAGGATATTCCTATCCTATATAGTATAGGTGGCCACCAAGAGAGAGACTCTTCAAATCTTATAAAATTTTCTATTACATCATAGATCATACTTAGATTTTGGTTGTTTAAAGAGCTTCTTTATTACTCAGAAGTAGCAACTTTGTACAAAGCTCAACTCTGTATTGACATGAAAAAAAATATGCATCTAAAATCCTTAAACAAAATAGCCCCTTGGCAAAGAGCAAGCCAAATTTATTCAAAGAGATTAATCACACGAATAGACACCATGCTAAAACATTAACATAACATTTGCATCGCATGTGCAGCCATACACAGAACAATTTATAAACAGTCCAAAAGCGCACATAAAACTTTCAAGGGCTGATCACATGGCACACATAACACAGTTTCAGTAATAAGAAAGCACTGACAGGTATAGAAGCTATTCAGATAGACCAGACATAATTATGGCTTCCTATCCCTATTTAATGTCCTTGCTCCTATCTTCCCTTTTCAGCCGATCAAGTATTTTTATAAACAGCCACGTTATCAAAGTTAACAGAGAACTAAGAACCTATACTATAGAAACTATAATGAAACTAAATCTATATATTTTTGGAGTACTTTGGTGTCTCCAAGTGTTAAAACTTTGTAAGTCTAATCAGTCCAGCAAATGTATTTGTAATTACTCATTTCACCTATTATGTCATATAAGATCCAGTAACATAAAACATATGACATTTGTGATATTTTATCAATGAAGCAGAATCCACATTCCCAGTGACCAATTTAAGTAATCTGTACCACTTCCAATCTTTGTTTATCTCAAAAGATGCATTCAGACACCATCCATGACAAGGAGGGTATTATCTTTTAGTGCGGTGGCTGTATCTGATCAATTTGTATCCATTCCCATGAGTTAGTGAACCCTCCATGACTTCAAGTCTCAAATTTCACTACATCGGACCAGAGACTGGTGTATATATTTGCATCTCCAAAAACAGTATCTTGAAATTCTTCAAAATGAAGGAACCAAAATACGAATTTATAGGTTGTTATAGAAGACCAAAGTTCGACAGCAATATAAGAGTATACCATATACAACGGGTTTGTCATCATCTGGACTTCTATCTGCCTCAAAAAACTCCTCAAGCGGGTTATAGCCCGTCCTAGCTGTAGCAGCAGCAGCGGCTGTGGCAGAAGAAGTTTCTGATCTAGCAGCAGCTAGAAATGTTCTCCCAAACACTCGTGTCAAAAACATGGCTGCACCAATGCTGCATGAATTGAAAAACTAAAAACAGTGAGACCAATTACGTTTCGAAGAAGAAAAAAAAAAAAAAGAAGAAGTAAATAATCTGAAAACGAAATGCCAGCCTTGAATTCATGGTTCCTAGAACCCTAAAAAATAGGGGTGTGCATAAGTTTATGCCACATTTAATAACCATTTAGTTTTTACTTTTTGGTTTTTGAAAATTGTGCTTGTTCTAAGTTGTTTAGTTGTGGATTTCATCTTTCCAATGTAAACATTTAAATTCTTAATAAATTCCAAAAACAATAACAAGGTTTTAAAAAATAGATTTTTTAATTTTCAAATTTTGGTTTGGATTTTGAAAACACCCTTAAAATCTAGAAAACCAAATATAGAAATCAATATGTGAAAGAAGTGTTTATAGGTTTGATTTTGAAAAACTAAATGGTTATCAAAGATGGCCTTAGTTTTGTTCAGTTCAACTTTCTACAAAATCCTTGAAATCAATTGGTTCTATTTTTGAAATAGAGTGACCAAAACAAGAAACTCAACACTAGTTCTTAAGCCACCTCTCGTTTAACAAGTAACAAGACATGCATGCAATGCAACCCAGTACCATCACCCACATCTCAGATTGATACAGCGAGTGCGAGAGAACTAATAACCACAAACCAACATATCCTACTGGACCAGTTCTCTCACGCGTTCCAATGATTCTCTCCTCCTCTTTCAGATCGTTCAATTTCAAAGGAGATAACGATATAATGGTTCTAGAGTTACGGTTATGCAACGATAAAGCCCACATCAAACAGAAAATGCGTATCTAATCCCAGCAGAGAAGGGCACATAAGTTCGTAATCACTAATCAGAAACTGGAGAAGGGTTTAATCATCAATCAAAGAGCATCAGAGGCTTAACCATCGTGACAGAGGCTGAAGAACAGCACAGAAAAACTACTTCTGTCCCAAAACAACACGAAAATCAAGGCCACTCACCTCTGATTCTGAAGGTCGTGGTCGTACTACAGAGCGACGGACTGAACACAGAAGGGGCAAGTTGCCAGCTACGGAAGCTCGAACAAGGCTTGGCTCCTGCAAGCGGCGACGATCTGGGCTCCGGCAAGCGAGCGGCAAAGAGGCAGCAGTGGCGACGGAAGCCTATGAATTTGCGAGGGACCTGAGACCCGAGGGTAATACGCCGACAGTTTTTTATTAGGGAAAAAAGTTCATTTTACCTAAATTTTCAAATTCTCATAAAATTGAAAATTGGACATTGGAAATTTTAAATTAAACTTTGGGTAAATATAATTTATACCTATCAACTTTGATTCAAATCTATATATAAAGGTAATAATTTATACATTTTTTAAATTTAATTTTAAAAAATATCGTGCAAAAACATTTTAATTTTTTCAATTAAACTTATATTGTTATATGTGAATTGATTTAAAATCTTTATTAGGATTCATTAATACATATATTCTTATACGTGTGTAGAATTCTACAAATGTCAATTTAATAAAATTGACTATTATAATTTGAATACACAATTTTCAAATAAATCTTAATTGAAAGTTTAAATTGACTTACTTATATAAGTTTAGAAGTTTAATTGATAAAATTACAAGTGTCTTGTGATGTTTATCTAAATAAAACATAATTGAGAATTTAAATTGATACATTTATTAAAGTACAGAGTTTAAATAGATACAATTATTATTTTAAGGTTTAAATTGATATAACCTCAAAATTCATGGTTTAAATTGATACGATCTTCAAAGTTCAAGAGTATGAATTGATATTTTCTATTAAACTTAAATGGATGTTGAACTTTTACCTTAGTCAATAATTTTTAATCATTGAATAATTATGTTAAAACTCGTAAATTTTAACAACAAAAATAGCTCTCGTGTCATTTTCTGTAAAATTTTGTCTGTTTGGTACTATATGTAGATGTTTTTAATTTACTGAACACATAAAATAAACACTTTTAAAAAAAATGATAGGAAAGAGAATTTATTAGGAATTGAAACTACAACAATGTTAAAATTTAGGGTTAGCATGGCAACACATATCTAAGTTTGATGTGCAATTAAATTAAATATAATTTGAGAGTTAAAATTGACGTGATGGATCAAAATTAACTTTCTTAAAAAAAATAACATTTTTTTTCAGCCTACGAGTTTTCAGCCATAGACACATTAGGTTTTTAAGGTTTCAAAGTGTATATTTTAGTCCATAAAATAAATTCAAAAGTTATTAAAAAACAGTGAAACTTAATTAATCTACGATCTTTTAAATTAATCAATAGACCAATATTTAATTAAAATTGAGGTTAAAAGTATAAATTTTTTAAATATAGAGACTAAATTAAAACAAAACTCAAATTGGAAATCTAAAAACTAAATTGAAATCAAACTCAAAACTTAAGGACAAAAAATGTAATATTTTAAAATTCATGGACTAAATAAAAATTAGATCCAAACTTTAGGGACCAGCAAGTTTTTTTTTTTTTCTTTTCAAAATAAATTGAGATTATTTAAGGATTGGTGGGTTCTTACTTATCCAACCCCACATGGATCTGAAAACCCAGATCCATCAGGCCCAAAAAAACAGTTGATGTTGGGCTTTTTGGTCAAATTCAATGGGCTTACTTTTAAATTAGTTGTGGCCAATAAGGGTCAGATATAGCTGGTGGGCTTTCCTTCCCATATTAATGTAGGCCCATTTAAGAAACTCAATGACCTCTCTAGCTATTATCCACTACTATTTTCTCATATTCATTTAATTAAAATAAATATTTTTTGTTATTCACTCCCCAAAATTTCCACAAAAAATCACAGAAAGTTCAAAGTTTTCTTCAAGATTGTAAATAAAATTTAAAAAAAAAATCCTAACAAAAAAAAATGACAATAGATAAACTCTTCAACTTTGAAGTCTCTATACTTTAAAAAATGCCGAGTTAGATTATTGAATTATATATTATGCTTATAATTAGTATTTGATGTCAATTTAATGCTGATATAAGTCGTCGAATATGTTATCAACTTTTTGTTACACTTCACTGTTATAACTAAAACTATCGCAATCAAATATGTCGTGTTTTTTTTTCTCTTATGTTGTCAACAACAATGACTAGATAAAAGCAAAATTCAAAGCTTTAAAAGACGTATAATTTAAAGGCTTGTACAATTATATATTAAATATAAACGAAGCTCAAAATTAGTTTTAGGGTAAGTGTAATGGATAATGATGTTTATGACTAATAATTAAGTGTAATTTTAAAGAATTACAAATATTGTAAAATATATCAATGATAAACTCTTTCGTCGATAAACTCCTATCAGCGAAATAGTCTGATGAAACCGAGATAGCTATCTTTCATAAAATTGTAATGATAGTGGAATGACTGTGCTTTTATTCGTTTGAAGGCGCTCTAATCTACTTTTTTCAAGCTTTCCATCCACTTAGTGAGGTTGAAAGACTTCCAATCTGGGCATCTAATCCATGCAGGTATGCCAAATCACTTTACCACCGATAAATTCGAAAATCGAATCTAAATTTTGTTATATGTACAAATTCTTTTGAGTCTTTACTATATCGAGAGATTCTATTGGAGGGTGTTGAAGAGTAGATCTAAAATGCAAAGAAGTGAAATTGAAAAGAAGAAAAGAAAAAAGGATGGAATTTGTAAGGGTAAAGGTAGATTCTTTGAAAACCCTCAAAAATATTATAGGGTATATCCCTCATCCCACTAAAGTAAGGCAAAGGAATGAACTTTTGGATTAGAAAAAGGGCAAAAGTGGAAATAATGAACCCTAAAAAATAGGCACAGAATTTGCAAAGGTAGAATGGTCCCACTCTTTAGGTGGGATTTGGCTTGGGTGGTGTGCCCCTTCTTCTTCTATGAATTTGAAAGCTACTTCCACTTCCACTTTTTTTTTTCTTTTTTTTTCTTTTTTTTTTCTCTTTGTTTTAATTATTCCTTCCTTCCTTCTTTTATTTTTCTTGGGTAGCACATTTAGAAATAATAATTAAGTATATAGTAACATATTTAAAAAAGTACAAATATAGCAAAATTTATCAATAATAAACTCTATTCGCTGATAGACTCCTACTAACAATATGGTTTATCACTGATAGACTTCGAAAATATAATTTAAATTTTGTTATATTTGCAAATTCTTTTGCACTGTGCTATATCTACAAATATTTTGAGTTTGATTGCTATATTTGTAATTGTCTTTTTTTTTTCTTCATTTCTCCCTTCTTCAATTTGGGCCCATTTATGTCTTCTACTCTCCAATGTATTTCTTTTAATATTTCCAATTATTATCCATAAAGTTACCAATTTCATTTTCTTTAAATTTATGTTGTCATCAAACTTCAAATTAGATTTCATGAAGAAGAGGGAGGGCGTTGGAAGATTCATTCAATTCAACTCGATTAGATTAAATCAGATCTTGACTAATGAATGTCCTACCAATTTTAGAGGGATTGAAATTTCATATTTAAATCACTTTCTATAATTAATGCTAGCTTCAAATTCTAGAACTATATTTTTTATTCAGTGCTTTATATGATTTCTTAAGGTTCTTCAAATTTAATTAATCAAATGAAAGCGATGTAAAAAAACAAAATACAAAGATTTTCTCAAGCTAAGACAAAAGAAAAGTATAGTGACGATGTGTAAAAATAAGATAATAAGAAAAATCAAACAGATGGCAACACTTATGTGTATGCTTCCTATTTTTTAACTAAACAATTACATTAATTTCTTCGTCCCAATTAGATAATAAATTTATTCATTCTCGACTCTCATAAGATAGACACAAAGACAGATAATTACATCACTATGATGACACTAATTACAAAACTAATGAAATAAAGGGAAAGAAAAGATGATTAAAATTTTGCAAATCACAATCCTAATCTCAAAACCATAATTTAAGATGTGATTTGATTTGAAGGGCACAAAGTAAGATCAATTTTGAAATAATTAGGAATATTAAATTTGAAATTGGGGTGTGACCCACAAAAAAGAAAAAGGTAATAATAATAAAGAAAAAGACAAAGTTAAGTAGGTAAAGTATTTATTAAGAAAGGTGATGTGTATATTCTCAAAGGAGGCTTTTACACGTATTGACAAAAGTGGTTCATAAGCCAATCAATTTGTCTTAAGTAATATTTAATTTTCAAGCTCCCATAATTCAAACAATCATGTGGAAGTTGGAAAATTATTTGCTACTCAACTCTCTTGCTACTCTTCAACAAAATAATTAGACCCCATAAATTACTTTATTAAATTATAAAATTATATAAAATTGTAAGACCAAAGTAAAATTTTGAATTTAATCACTCAAATTTAGAAAAGGGTTCATCGATAATTTCGATCGATTTGCGTGTAATTTGTAAGCGTTGTAACTCATATAGAAGTCAATCTAACAACGTTAATACTTTCTTCTAGGTCGTTGGAGTTTTGAAAATAAGTTTTTCCTCCTAGTATTTTGTCCTCGTTCTCAAAAGGGTTTGAAGTTTGTTGTTTGGCCGCTTGATAGTTTACGTGTTATTATATTTCATATTTAAAAAAAATAAAACAAAAATAAGTACAGGTTCGTCTACTAATTTCATTATAATTGGGAGAACTTCATTCTTCCTTATTCCTCTTTGAAAATGAATCATTTATTCATACTATATTTAGTTTTCAAATTAACATATATAGTACTAAATTTTAGACCATGGACATGCAATTCAAAATTATTATCACAACGTTGACTCTTTTTCATTAACTTCGTTGATCCTCATATCAACTCGCTATGCTATTATGTTTTATACAGTTTGTATAGTATAAATATAACACGTGTGGAATGACATTTCAACGTCCGACTTGAAATGGAGTGTTGATGGCAAAATCTGGCCAAGAGAACTCATTTGACCTTCACGTGCCATGAACGGTGAATTTGTATTTTGGGGAAAAGATCGCCTGCAAAACAATCAGAACAACACGCTGGTGCTGTGCCTTGTCGCGAACACTTTGATACTTGAGTTAATTTCCAACACAAGGGTTAAAGCCAGCTTTTTATGAAAGAAGACGAACTTACATGATATGAAACTGTCATGCTCAATATATAGTGGGGCTAAACTTGAGGTTTCCTTCATTCTTTAGGAAAAATGATTCGGATTTCATTGATCATTTTAGAAATATGACTCTTGATGGTTGGATCAAGCTACATAGGCATCAAACAGGAGCCTACTAAAAATAGGCTCTAAAGAATGGGGCAAGTTGACCTCAACCTTAACCTCCACAGGCTGACTAGGCCAGGTGGCCCAATTGTTTTCTCCTTTCGTCTTTGGCAATCGTTCAAAAGAAATGGGTAAGGTGGCCTCTTGAGGCCGAGGCAGGCCAATTGCTTCGCCCTCTAATTTTTTGCACTGGTCAAAATGAGATGAGCGAATTGGTCTTGATCTTGGCCTTCGAGATCAAGGCCGGGCAATTGGATCGCAATCCAATAATTGTTTCCTTCACTCTTCTTTAAATCTCTTTTGGGCATGTTTCTTATCTGTCTCGAGTTCGTTTGAGATAAGATAATTTTTCTTATTTTATTCTTAAATTTGACTTCTTCTCTTATACTTTATCTCGTGTCCAAAATTACCCATAATTGGAGAAATTTCAAGGCTTCGTTAAAATGGAAAAAAAAAAAAAATTGATTTGTATAAAAGGACCATTTGTAATTTATTATTAGAAAATATCATATTTATTTAAATTTTGGAAATGATCATTTCATTTTGACCACAAACTCGCGAGCCAAGTGGCTCAAATAATTGCTTTTTCTTTTCATTCGTCCTGTAGTTAATGACATCATCTCTAATTTGAATCTCCAAATTTGAAATCTTAGTGCTTTCCGGACGATTCATAATTATTATTACAATATAATATTTTCTTGAAAGATATTACAACATAAATTTCCTTTAGAAATTTAAAATAATCATTCTGAGAGATATTTAGGAGTTGTTGGCAATTTTGTTATGGTTTGTGCAAATCCATTCTTTGATTTAAAATTTGGTTCAATTTTAACCTACAAATTACCAAAATTTGTTTGTTATGTCAAATAATTTTATAATTGTTGAATTTTTCCTAAGAAATTATATTGTTCATTTTTATAGGAACCGTCTCCAAACAAATGTTTGAATCTAAATATAGAAATGTTAAATTAAAAAATAAATACATGCACTCATTAAATAATTGTCACGTAGTAATATATCTTTTTTAAAAAAACTATCAACAATATAGTATTTACAATTTCACGAATAAAACTTATTATGTTTAAGGTATGTTATTTCGATACAGTTTTAAATCACATATATTGCTTTTATTGTCAATAAAGAGATAGAAAGAGATAAGGACAAAGTTCAAAAGAAAAAGAATATATATACTTGAAAAGAGTAACTTAAGGAACATCACAAGTGCAACACTGTCGTTTTATAAACTAGTCAATATAACCTAAATTAGATTGTTGTACATCTCTACCATACGTACTTTAATTTTTTTTAAATATTTTGAGATCTATATTTTTTCGTGAAACGTTTTTATTAACATGATTATTTGAGTCTCTAGTACTTCAAAATTTTGAAAGAAAAACAAATATATCGATGTACTGGATTTTTTACCAACATTAAATTCGACGTTAATTTAAATAAATAAAATTAAAAGAAGTCTGAAATTGATTGAAAAAAATTACTTTCATTAGTAAAAGTCAATTCGAGCACAAGTGCATCAACAACTTAAAATCAAAGGTTTATTTTATCGTTTTTATTGTTGTGAAGCTGACACGATATATCTTAATAAAACGATAAAATAATTAAGAAAACAAATCAAATAGGTTGAGATGAGAATCAAAATCATTCTACTCTTGTCACAAGTCCAAGTCAATTGTCGAAATTATTGAATTCTTTAAACAAAGAAAATTTAAAAAATAGCCAAAACCTTAGGGAATATGGCAAAAGGATAAATTAAAAAGGAAGTTTCCATTGAAGCCGTGACATTTTAGTCCTTCTCTTGCCTTTATTTGGTTCTACTTGTTCTCCCAGCCAAATCCGAAAGTGACACGTGTCAGATTCTCACTTGTTTTTCTTCTCTTTTCCCTTTTTAAGGACAATTAGCTATTCTTCTTCTTCTTCTTTTTTTTTTTTTTTTTTTTTTTAATTTCTCAACATACAAGGGAAATTAAACATATTTTTGAATATTACAAAGGGAATTAAATACATTAACCAAATACCTTTTTTTTTAAAATACAATTAAAGCCTAGTAAGTTACTTTGTAAATGTGATAACCGTTATAATTCAACAATTACTTTTTTCGTAAAATAAAACTAAAATAATATATAACTTTTTTTCAAATATAAAAAAACGAGTCAACGTATTTATGAATATAGCAAAATATCACTATCTATCAGTAATAGACATCTGATAAATAGTAACCTTTTGCTATACTTGAAAATATTTTCAACAATTTTTCCATTTAAAACACTTACCCTTTAAAAAAACTAAAATTATAATTTTAAATTATGGATATCTGCTAATGTTTTCTCACACAAACAATTGCAGAGATGGGGATCGGACCTTCGACCTCTTGAGAGGAATGTCATGCCAATTACGTTGATCTAAGTTCACTTTGACTACCATTCTAAAATTGTAAGAGGGTGTTTGGAGGCCTGTAATAGAATGAGTTTGAATTGTAATATAATATGAAACTCGTGTTTGGATTGAGCATTTTGGGCTCAATTTGTAATATTAAACTCATTCCGTTCCGACAGTTTTTAACCAAACTCTCTTTTCCACCGTTTTCATTTTTCACAATTATATTTTCGTTCTGTTCTTAATACCTCACGCATTCCAACACTCATCTGATTCTCAATAATTTTCTGATTACATTTTAATCTCCTAAGAAACTTCTAATTGATTACAGACTTCAACGCTTGTCCGTGCATATAACTAGAAAGTGTGTATAAATGGTATTAAAAAATTGGCCATTATTTACCTACGAACATTTTATTAACATTTTTTTTTAAAAAAAAAAAGCAAAAGTAATGGACTAAAATAATATATCTAACTTATACAATAAATCTAGTTAACAAAAATTATTAAAAAGTGAGTAAACTGACTCCACTTTAAGATGATTTTCTTTGAGGGAAAAGAAAAAAAGTATGGATGAAAAAAGAAAGGTTTAGACGTCATTTACATGAACAATGTCGACCAAGGAACAAAATAACACAAAATTGGTTGTGCAATGAATATTTTTGATTGGTCATTGACCGTACTAGCATACCGATGTGTCAGTTTACCATTGCCATACCCCCACTTTTCTATTGTTCTTCACTAATCACTACGGTCAAAGACACGCCATTTTCTCCCTTGCGCTTGTTCTGTAGTCTGTCCAATTTATAAAAGTTAAAATACCAATTTATTCTCAGTTTATTCAATTTTTAGTATATATATTTTTAATTGTCTAATTTTAGTCATCGTACTTTCGATAAATCTTAAATTTAGTCACTCAAAATTAAATTTTACTGAAATTTATTAAATAATAATAATATTTTTAGAAAATTTTCACATATAGAAAAAATGTCAAACTATTTACAAAAAAATTGTAAAAAAAAAAATACTGATAGGCATTGATAGATTTCTATCAGCATCTATCAGTGATAGACTTCTATCATTTCTATCACTGAGACATTGATAAACTCCTATCACAACTGTATACAAATTTTGCTATTTTGTATAACTAGTTTCCCTTGTTTTTCTATTTTTAAAAATTTCTCCATATTTTTCATGTAAAAAAATAGAACATGTGAATATATTTTCAAAATATATGGTAAAAATACTAATAGATAACATTTAAAAAAAATTAACAATAAACTAGCAAAGGAACTAAATTTAAGATCGATTGAAAGTATAGGATTTCGAATTTGACAATTGAAAGTATAGGGACTATAATTGAATAAATTTCAAAATACGATGGCCAAAATGGTAGATTATCATCATGTGTATAATATCTAAAATGTATTATGAGGTACATAAATTTTATGATTTTTCTTTAAATGTACAAAAATCCTAGTGGATTACAAAAATAGAAAGACAAATTGTGTCGGTGTAGGCAAATTATCAGGGAGTTGTATCAATTAAAATCATGGACTAATAATTATATCAATTTAAATCATAATTTTTTTAAGTGTATCAATTTACACCATCTTCCAAATTTTATTCGATCAATATCGTATGAAACTTATGATTTGAGTCAATTTAACTTCACAATTTTTATAAGTCGATCAATTTAGACCTTTCGTTGTGATTAACTTTTAAAAATCATTTATACATTGATTCTCAAACATGTGTAAAGTTCGTCAAATGTTGGTTTTACAAAATTGACGATTCAAATAAATGCAGGGACGATGCTCAAATGAAATTTTGACTATAAGTCTAAATTGATTTATTTGTGAAAGATTATGGGTTAATTGATATAATTATAAATTTCACACCATGTTTTCCTAAATGAAATGTAATGGGTGATGAAAATTGATACACTTATGAAAAATTAAACTTTAAATTAATAAAATTGTTAGTTTAAAGTTTAAATTAACGCAAATCCCTAAGATTTAGGAGTATTAATTGATGTTCTCCCTAATTTTAGAAGATGCTTTTCAAACAAATAAAATAAATATAGAGAAATTTTCACATTAAAAAATGTCAAATTATTTATAAAAAATAGCAAAAAAAATTAGTGATGGACATTAATAGACTTTTATTATTTCTTAGACTTTGATAGATTTATATCAACATCTGTCACAATTATCTAAAAAAATTTCTATTTTGTATACATAATTTTTCTTATTTTTTTATTTTTAAAAATTTCTCATAAATATATATGCAGATGGAGTTTATATATATATATATATATAAATTATAAAGGTGGGATTTTTCTATTGATGTGTGGTTTATAATGTTGACCACTTGAAAATAACAAGCCATCTATGCAAACACAGAAAATTGGTCCAACAATATATTTTTTTTTTCTTTTTAAATATGATTTAAAGAATTATTGATGAGATATTCAGTTGAGGTTTTTTTTTTTCTTTCTAAAAAGGTATTCTAAGTTTTAACAATATACTATAGTTTATTTGTATTCCAATTAATAAGAAATATGTATTGAATTTGTTATGATATATTATTGTTAACTAGAATGTTGGAGATTATAATTTATATGCTACCTCGTTATGGAATTAAACTAAAGACGTATAAATTTAAAAAAAAATTGGTATAAGATATTTTGATGTGAATATTTTTATTAGGATTCGTTTGATAACGTAATTTGTTTAGAACGAAGATTGAGCTTCATAAAATAATAAATAATAAAAAATCTTAATTAAAGAGTCTCGTTAGTTTGCAATTTTTTTATTTGACGAAGAATCAAATGATTTTATATTGTATAACCAATTTTAAAATAAAACCATATAAATTATACGAATGACCTTTTATTTCTACTTTTTAGTTTTTTTTAAAATAAGCCTATAAAATCATTATTTTTAATCTCCATTTTTTTAAACTTAAAACCTTATTGATGTCAAAAATATATATATATATATATATTCTGTCATTAACACATATCCAATTAAACCAATCGCTCATTGACTACTTTACTGAATCTACTTAAATTACATATATATTAACCTAATTCACCGAAGTTTCACTATTTTATCTTAAAGTATTCTTCGATCAAACCTTTCAATTATACCAATAACCATTTAAATGTTTTTATTTATATTGGAATTTATATTTTATGTGTTTTTATATTTACGATTGCTCAAAATTGCTCTAATCAAGTAGATCTTTTTTTGTTCTAAAGTGTTGAATTCGTATTAAATATGTCTCCAAAAAAGGAAAGACATTGTATACATTTTCTAAAAATACATAAAATTTAGAAAAAATGTAAAATCTCTATTAATAACGATCACAAAACTCATTCCCCCGTAACATATAATATAAACAAGATAATGAATATCAAATTTATATGATTGTCCAATGACTTAAACTTATAAATTATAATGTTTCAAGGAAAAAAAAACTTATAAATTATAATGGAAAAGACAACAAATTTGTACATTGTTTTAGTCTATTAATTATATAACGTAAATTTTTTTTTTGTCATTTGTCACACTCAGCACTACTCTTTAAGAGTAGAGATCAAGATCAATCAATTAAAATAAAATGTCATATTACTTGAAAATAGAAGCAAAAATATTGACATGTGAAATATAGACCGAATATTTTATTAGTCAATAACAATAAAAAAATATAACAAAGTGTGAGAAAAAAGAAAAAAAGAAAAGAAAAGAAAAGAAAACCATCGTATTGAAAAGTGCCAAATATTTAAAAATAAAATATACATCAAATTTAAAAAAATATATAAGATTTCGTGATGGGAAACATTCGATTGGTACCAAAAGATAATTTCTTAATTCAATTGTATAATTAAAATTAAAAAATTAATTAAAAAAAGAAAAAGCTAATTAGGTGGAAGGGTTTAGATTGGGTGCGGCCAAAAGCATGTTGACAAGAGGTAAATAAAAAATTAATATTATATAACACGGGGGACAAAAAGCCAAAATTGAAGGCCATTGCCAGTTGTAAATTGTAATGTAATGTAAATCGATTGTTTCACAAGATACGTTTCATCAATTTACATGTTTGTTTCTTTTATATAGCCAATAAACTTTCTTTTTCTTTTATTTTTATTTTTATTTTATTATAAAATATAAACCAATCAAACTTTTAAATAAATATCTAGAAGCTACTTGAATCTAGAGGGACCTTATGAAATCATATAAGCCAAAATGTACTATGAGTTAGAATTTTTTAGTCGATTACGCAGCTAAAAAGTTAGAAATTCCAATATTCATTTAACGTAAAGTTATCATAAATACGTGTAAAGATGTATTCCGTACTATTAATTGTAATGATCAGCGTAATATATATAGCCATGTATAGATGATATAAAGAGATTGAGAGAGCCATGTGCAAGCTAGAGATAGGCTAGCAAATAACAAAGAAGAGGATGAGAATAATCAGAGAAATAGACCGCCAATTATTTGGATAATGAGACTAGTCTAGAATATTTTATCGAGTTGAAATAAATAAAAAAACTACTTAATTTAAATTCATTCATGAGTTTTTAAAGAGATGTCACGTGAATTTATTTAAGTGTCGTGGGGTAAATATTTGATTTTTTGTGTTTAGTTTTTGAAAATTAAGGTTATAAACACTTATTCTGCCTCTAAATTTGTTGTTTTGTTATCGAATATTTACCACTGTTTTTAAAAAACCAAGCCACCTTTTGAAAACTTAAAAAAATACTTTTTTATTTTTAGAATTTGGCTAAAAGTTCAACTATTTTACAAACCATAATAAGAAGTTATGAGAAAATATGCTTAAGTTTAAAAAACAACGAACCAAATAGTTATCGGAGACTTAATTGTCACAAATCGTATTTAGATTGTTTTTTTATCCGCTAATTTTTCTGTTTTTTATGCACGTTAGTGAGATAGAAACTAATATTCATTTTCACATAAAATAAAAAACACATCATTTATTCAATACACTAACAACTTATGACATTACAAACATGTTGTGAGGTTTGTCAAAACGAGCACAATTCAATTGAGATACAAAATGTGTTAACGATAAAGAAATATGTGGCTCAAATCTCCTACTCATCGAGATTTCACGACAATGCTATAAAAATCGAATTAAAACTTTGAAAATAATAAGTACAAAATCAAAACAAATCTCAATTTATAAATGTTGGATTGAAAGTGTTAAAATTACACAAATCAAGTGTGTATGTTCTAACTAATCTTATTAGACTCAAGTTGTCGATGAAATATAAACTTTTATAATCGTATAAATTAAGCTTCAGCTGTCGTTTACAATTTAAGAGTATTTTTTAAAAGTTGAAAAAAAATTATATTTCTAAAATTTAACTAATAATTCAAATATTTACGTAGAGAAAATGTAAATTACGATGGAAAGAATTAAGCATATTTCCTCCCATGAGTCGAATCCTATATTTTACACATTTAATTATTTAAGAATCAATAGATTTGAGTAACTAATTTTAGATATATAATTAAAAGATAAGAAAAGTATATTCTGAACTTTATTAATTGAATTATATATTTATATATATGGATTATAAAATTGTGTGAAAATAGGGATGTGGGAATTTTGTCGGCGGTTCTTTCTTTTCAACGTTGGCTTTTGTTGATTCGGGCGCCCCTAGTCTAGGCCCGCCCGATATTCCATTGTTACAGCTCGCACGTGATCCCCACTCTCCCAAATCTCCAAACTACCCCTCCAATTATTTCCACTCTTTAACGCCACTACCCTACTTCCCTTAAGGGCATTCCCGTCTATTCCCATTATACTGACGAAAAACCTCCGGTGCCTTCTTTCTGCTTGTTCGGGAATCGCGTAGAGAATCGATTGGCAACAATTTTTATTTCTTTTCTTTTTATTTTTTTTACGAAACCCTAATTCCCTTAAAACGCTGTCGTTTGGAATTTCACTAACCGACGTCGTTTTAGGTTTGTATTAATTAATTAATCAATCAATTAAATTTGTTTTAAAATGGAAACTCCGAAGGAAGTCAGTTGCAGTAATGACTGTTTTTAGGATGGAAATTTACTAAATTTCATGTTAAGATTAAGAATGGAATGAAGAGAGAGATTGAGAGATTGAGAGAAATGGGTTTTGTGTAAAATTGAAAAAAAAAAAAAAAATATTCAGAGAAAAAGCTATAGAGGGAACCTGGAAAAAGCCACTTTGCAGCTACTCCAGCCAGTGTATATGCAGTTTCTTTTTTGTATCGTATCATTCTATCTTTCATACATGCTTCACAGCATAGCTATCTCTTAAGCTTTGGCTGGTGCTGTTTCTGGACTCTCTGCTTTTGCTTCAAACCATTTATTACCCTTTTTCTTCCTCTCTTCCCTTTCCTCCCTTTCCCACTTTTTTCAGTGAAACACTTTAAGCTGTGGGGTTAATGGTGTATTGACTTTAAAGCTTTTTTCCCACTTGATTTTGCTTCTGAAAGGTTTGTTAAAAGGCACTTTTACTCATCTTTCTTGTAATTTTGTTTTTGGGAAATTACTTGAACTGATGGGTTTCTCCTCATTTTATTTATCCCCCATGGCTACTCTCTGTTGTTTTTGTGCTATTTATTTTATTGTGTGGAGTCCCATCTATAATATTTCCACCTAGTATTCTTGTGGTGGTGCATGTGAGTGTTTTAATCTTCTGGGTCCTCATGTTTTTGACTGTTTTCTCTCGTCTGTCCACACTTTAGTGTGCTATTGTTTGAGATTAGCACATTTTCATCATTTGGGTTTTTTGTTTTGGAAGATTTGGGAGCTGGGTTGTGCTTAGATTTGAGTTTGATTGTACAGGTTCTGGATTTTTTTTTGTTTCTGGGGCTGAGGAAAAGGGCTGTTTCAAGCAGAGAAAGCTGTGGAGTGAGTCATGGCGGGAGGCGCAGCACCGAAAGTAGAGGAGCCTCAAGCTCATCCACCGAAGGATCAGCTACCTAATGTTTCTTACTGCATTACTAGTCCACCTCCATGGCGTGAGTGTCTCTTTTTGCATATTTTCTCTTCCCTGTTCAAAATTCAGTTCCATTTTCAGAACATTGGTCTTGTTTTACCCAAGACGATCGTTGTTCGTGTTCGATTCTTCTGAATCTAGTTAGTTTCAGTATGGTTAGCTATTTTTAGTTCTTATTGTTGCTTGATTCATCACCACCGTGTACTGATTGCTGAAAGAAACTTTTCTTTTAAGTTCATTCCCCCTGTTTTCTTCTTTATTTTGTTAGAATCTGCTGTTTGGAAAGTAAATTTGTATTGCTTTGTGGACGAATCTGACCGATCTTCTGATCGCATTATCTTCTAATTTTGTCATGGGAATAAAGAAGCTAGCCATTCCTTTGTTCGCCTCTTTTACGCAAATGGTGTTTTTGGGCTTGTTCGTTTCCTTCTTTTTTCCTTTTTCCTTTTACTTTACTAGGAATTTGGAATCCAGTTTAGGCATATCAATCTAGTAATTTATTGCGCTTCACAGATTGATTAGTTTTAATCTTTCTTTTCTTCCACTTTTCTGTGGATTCTTCTTGTTTTATATTATTTTTATCTAGCACCTACATATATCTCACACCATTTGATCTTTAACTTTTTCCTTGATGCAGCTGAAGCTATACTTCTTGGCTTCCAACATTATCTGGTGATGTTAGGCACGACGGTTCTGATTCCGTCGTCTCTTGTTCCTCAGATGGGTGGTGGATTTGTAAGCCCCAAGTGAAACTCTTGTATTATATTAATTATTGTTCTACATCAATATTTGCTTTTCTTTTTATGATGGTCCTTAACAACCATGTGACTGTAATTCATTATTCTTTTAGGAGGAGAAGGCAAAGGTTATCCAAACCTTGCTCTTTGTTGCTGGTTTGAACACCTTGCTACAATCACTCTTTGGGACTCGGTTACCAGCTGTAATTGGAGGGTCGTATACCTTTGTGCCCACCACTATTTCAATCATCCTTGCTGGTCGATTTTCTGACACGGCTGATCCTATTGATGTAATGTGAACTAAATCCTTCTGTGCAGTCTAACTGAATTACTTATAGGTCAATCTGATGAATTGATATTAATGCCTAGTGCAGGACGTCGAATACTGTGTCATTCATGCTATAAGAAATGCCCATTTGTCCCTATCAATGACTAATTTTAACTAACGAAAGCTTTCTTCACTATGTGTTTCATTTGAGGGTGTTGACATTGCTTTGTTGGGCCATTCAGAAATTCAAGAAGATAATGCGGGCCATCCAGGGTGCTCTCATTGTTGCTTCAACTCTTCAGATTGTCCTGGGCTTTAGTGGTCTGTGGCGTAATGTTGCAAGGTTGGTTCAGTCTACATTATGAATGATAATGTTAATAATATAATAACTTGAAAATGGGTTCTTTTTTTTGGGGGTAATTGCAACTATATAGCTGCCTGACAGGTGCTTTCTTGGGATATGGACGATATTCCACTGACTTGGAATATTATTTGTTGGTTAATTTGATTGATGCAAGGTAGACATGCATGAAGTACTCAATCCATTAAGTTTGCATGTTCGAAGCTCAAGAACTTAGTTCTTAGATGTTTTCATTTTTTGAAATTCTTAGGCTATCGTTAGATTCATGTTACATGTGACATGGAGTTTATCTTAATGATACATTATGAATTTCCCTTCAGAATTTTTAGTGACCTGTCCACTTTGCAAGTCTCAAATTTCACTTTGGTCATTGTTTCCATTTTTCAGGTTCCTTAGTCCACTTTCAGCTGTCCCTTTGGTTTCTCTAGTTGGCTTTGGGCTTTTTGAGTTGGGTTTCCCTGGGGTAAGTCTCTCACACAAGCAAACAGGGAATGAGCGGATTACAACCTACAATCTTGGAATACTTTTTCACTACAAGGGGTCTCACATTTGTCTTGGATGTAGGTTGCCAAATGTGTGGAAATTGGACTGCCGGAGCTTATCCTTTTGGTCTTTGTTTCTCAGGTATTTCTTTTAAGCTAGTGTATTCAGTGTTTTCTTTATAATCCAATTCTCTTACAAGGAAGATCATTACTTTTCCTCCCCCTCTATCTGTAATGTAATCTTCTTTAGCTCTAATCTTGTATACTTCTTGTGCAGTATTTGCCTCACGTGATCAAATCTGGAAAACACATATTTGATCGTTTTGCAGTCATTTTCTGTGTGGTGTTAGTGTGGATTTATGCTCACCTACTGACAGTAGGAGGGGCTTACAAAGGTGCACCACCTAAAACACAATTAAGTTGCCGTACTGATCGCTCGGGGCTTATTGATAATGCTCCATGGTGAGTTATGCCCTGCTAAGATCAATATGTTGAACATGAAGTTACCATACTGGCTTTGGATGTGAAGTTAAGAGTCTTTTGACATCATATTTCTAATTGCTTGGAATATCTTGCCGTACCACTCCATTATTGCTTTTGGTTTTGCTCAAGAGTCAATGATTTTCTTTTCCTAGTTGTATTTCAACGTCTGATCTTCTACACACTACGTATTCATTGATCAACTAGAATTGATTATTGACAAAAATCTGAATATTTTATCAAATTGTTTTTGTTTTTTTGTTTTCCATTGGATATCCTTAACGCTGGTTCATTGATGGGATCGACAAATACTTAACATGGAATTTACATTTGCAGGATAAGGCTTCCATATCCATTTCAATGGGGGGCACCTTCATTTGATGCTGGTGAAGCCTTTGCCATGATGATGGCGTCGTTTGTTGCTTTAGTAGAGGTTTATTTTCTTTTTCTTGATTCAATGGTCGCTGTTTACTGACATGAATTCATCCAATTCCTGATTTCTTCACCTTCTTTTTCCTTTCCACTTGCTTTGTTTTCTGGTTCTTCAAATAAACGATGCCTTTGAAAAGTAGTTTGATATAATTGACAATACATTTGTATAGTTCAATTCATTCCTTGAAGTGATCCCCTTTTTCTCCCTTTCCCCATGTTAAATGCAGTCCTCTGGTGCTTTTATTGCTACATCCAGATATGCAAGTGCCACTCAGCTGCCGCCCTCTATCCTCAGTCGTGGTGTTGGTTGGCAGGTAATGTAAACTTAGCTTATGTGTGTAACATGGAATATGTGACTCATAGTTGCATGATGGTTCAAGAGTTTATCTGTTTAGTTATATTCTTGGGTGTTGATGTTTCCAAGGACTGGGCCACCTGGAAGAAAAATGTTGAGGATGTAATAAGAAATTTGCAAGCAAAATGTTTGATTTCGCTACTAGTTTGCATAACTTGTAGACACAAACACTGTATCATTATCATGAAGCACATACCTGACACAAAACATTCATTTTTTTTAATAACCGAGAAGTTTTGCCCCCCCCCCCCCCCCCCCCACCCCAAGCTAGCTCTAGGAGACAACAAAAGTTTTAAATTATTAAGTTTTCCCTTTGAAGGCTTGAAAGCAGGACGTTGGGGGGGTATTTAAGGTGCAAGAATTCAGTGAGTGCAAAATTATACCATTTTCAAACGAAAAATTCTGTACAAAGGTGTTTAAAGAAGAGAATGATCGAAGGCTCACTCCTAGAAATGGTCATTTTAAACTTTTCCAGGTGGTTGGGATACTATTAAGCTTTAATGTGAGCTATCATTTATGCCTGGGTCTTGTCATGACAATAGCTGAGTAGCTAGCTGGTTTGTAGTGTAATGAACAGCTTTATGCTTTCTGTACTAGTATTGCATCTGGTCCATTCAACTTATCTATGCAATTGTTTCTGACCCCAGGGAGTTGGAATTCTGCTTTCTGGGCTGTTTGGAACTGTGAATGGATCATCGGTGTCCGTGTAAGAGTTTTTGCTGCCTTGAGCAGTCTACTTCTGTCAAGTACAAAAGTTGTTTTTGTCCTTTTAAGATTTTCTATTGCCTTTTGTATTTTAGTGAAAATGCTGGTCTCCTGGCGTTGACCCGAGTCGGCAGTCGAAGGGTTGTACAGATTTCAGCTGGATTCATGATATTCTTCTCCATTCTTGGTAAGTTTGCGATAGATTTCAGTGCACTCATCATTCTGAACTCATGAGTTGGAACTTTGGGACCAATTGTCGTCTATCTATTCTTATCATCTGTGGACTTGCAGGGAAATTTGGAGCAGTCTTTGCATCCATTCCAGCCCCCATTGTTGCCGCTCTATACTGTCTTTTCTTTGCTTACGTGGGTAAGCATTCGTCTTCGATAAACCGGGTTGGTAAACGGTGTAATTTGTTTGCAGGCATGGGAGGTTTAAGCTACCTCCAATTTTGTAACCTCAACCGCTTCAGAACAAAGTTTGTATTAGGATTCTCCATCTTCCTGGGACTGTCTGTGCCACAATACTTCAACGAGTACACAGCCATTAATGGCTTTGGTCCAGTCCCCACAAGAGCAAGATGGGTAAGAAGGGATTTCCCCTTGATTTTTTATAATGTCCTCTACTGTCTACTCCATTCTATGTTAAATTCTGATAACATTCCTCCCTCTTCTGTTGCTACTCCGTAGTTCAATGACATGGTCAACGTACCGTTCTCTTCCGAGCCATTCGTTGCTGGAATCGTGGCATATTTTCTCGATAACACGCTGCACAAAAAGGATGGTGCTATCAGGAAAGACCGGGGCAAACACTGGTGGGACAAGTTCCGATCGTTCAAGGGCGATACAAGAAGCGAAGAGTTCTACTCTCTGCCTTTCAACTTGAACAAGTATTTCCCATCTGTGTGATTTGTTGGGGTCTTCTGTCAAATGCCTCCTGCTGCTGCTGCTGCTGCTGCTGCTGCTTCATTCAAATGGGTCTGTGGAAAATGAGAAGATAGAGTCATTGTCTTTTTAATTTATTGCAAGTAACATATAAGATAGCTTCTTTTCTCTATAGGATTACCTTAATTAATAACTTCATTTAATTGCTTCTCTTTTGTATATCCAACGAAGAGGTGGATTTCGATGTGTCTATGAAAAACAAACGTCCCTTCTATTTTTTCCCCCTTTATAATCATCACTCTCCTTCCCCTAACTAATCATATTCTCTCATATATCCTTCATCAATATTTATCCATAAGAAGATTATATATATTAACATGAGCATAGTTTGGTGGTAATTCCCGATATTCCTTCCTTCAAGATTGCTTGTTTCAAGATCGTGAATCAATGATCACGAAAAAAGATTAAAGGAATTGATGAAAATTGTCATAATATCATGTAAAATATATCAAATAATCTCTATAACCCATCCAATATTTGGGCCTCCAATGTAATAGTTGAAGTTTTCAATTATTATAACTCCAACTTAGCTACAGGAAAACTATTTGAAAATCTTCATTGTTCATTTACTATTTTGTAACCTAAATTAAAACAGTTTGTACCTCAAACACAGACTATTATAACTGACAGACTATAATAACTAACTCAACGTCTTAAACAACCTTTAAGGAGTTTGTGTTTGTGTTGATAAGAATAGTAAAATGCAATAACTCATTGAGGAGACTGAGGCATGTGTGTCATTATCTAATGGCCAACAGAAAAAAAAAAGGAAAGGTTTTAGGTTCTAGTGGTTAAGATTGAAGGTGACCAGACAAAGGAACCATCTAAAAATTGAAGGCATTTCATTTAAATTTATAGGTGAGAGGGCAATTCAAGTTTGAAAAGGAATACATTTTGACAAGTCAACCACTCTAATTCAAGGCCACATTGACCTACCCTACCCTAAGGGACAATTATATGAAAGTGAAGGGTCACAATAGAATATTCCACAATTTTCATCACTTTGGAAGCCTTCAAAAAATTTTCCATTCCAAATCATCAAAATGGTAATGGACTACTACTTACCCTTCAAACCTTATATAGAATTCATGTTTGTCTTTGCATTCAAATTTGGTTTAAAGTTTTTGGCACTTGACTAGATTCTTCCCTTTCAAGAAATTAAGAAAATGGGTTTAGATTTAGACCAAAAGTAATCGTAATAAAAGAAGGCTAAATTATAGAAAATACTCTGAATTATGCACTTTGTGTAAAAAATATCCCTGAACTTTCAAAAGTTTCAAAAAATACTCTTAAACCTTTATAAAGAGTTCAAAAATACCACTGCCGTTAGTTTTGGATGAAAATTGTTAAAATTTTGTTTCAAAAATACCCTTGAACTTTTTCAAAAGTTTCAAAAATACCCTTAACTAAAAAAAGTTCAAAAACACCTTCACCGTAAGTATATGAACACAAATCGTTAATACCTTATTGCAAAAATAACTTTAAAATTAATAAAAAGTTTATAATTGCTCCTAACGTTAATATAGTGATCAATTTCTTTGAAGTTTTCTTAAGTTAAAAAATAATGAATTATAAAATAAATTATATAGGTATTCTCGTTTTTTTTTCATAAAGATACTCTTATTTTATCTTAATTTTTCAATTCTTAACTTACCCAATTCCCTCACCAACCAAAATTTTAAGTTAAAACATAAAATCCCATAAAATCTTATAACATTCTAAAATCAAAATCTCCACTTAAACATACCTTGAGTACATTTTTTTTATTTGACTATTTATCATTTTAATTGATTTTATGATTTTGTGAGATTTTATGGGATTTTATGTTTTAACTTAAAATTTTGGTTGGTAAGAAAATTGGTATAAGCTCAGAATTAGAAAATTAAGAGAAAAATGAGAGTATCTATATGAAAAAAAAAGTATCTTTATAATTTGTTTTAAAGTTTATTCTTTTCGAACTTAAGAAAACTTCAAACAAATTGAGGTATTAACGGTTTTTGTTCATAAACCTACCGTGAATGTATTTTTGACTTTTTTTAGTTAATAGTATTTTTGAAACAAAACTTTAATGATTTTCATAAAAAACTAACGGTAGAGTTATTTTTGAACTCTTTTTGAAAGTTAGAGTATTTTTTAAACTTTTGAAAGTCTAGGGATATTTTTGACACAAAGTACATGGTTTAGGAGCATTTTTTATAATTTAACCCAAAAAAAATTACTTCATAAATAAATCTAAAATATTTTGATAGAAACATCTCACCGCTCCTTGAACACGACTCTAAAACTTTTAATAAGTTTCAAATACTAAGTAGAGTATTTTTAAATTATTGGCATAATATTTATAACGAAGCTTTATCCAGGCTGAGTAAGAAAGTACCTTTTCCTCGCTCATTTTGAAATTAATAATAATAAAAAAAGAGTATAATTGAAATGAAATTAAATCCAAACAACATATCTACAATTTAACTTGCTTTTTAATTCTCAAATTAATGACTTTAATCATCTTTTCAATCATATTTGACAATTTTGATTGAATAGATAATGTTTTTTTTTTTTTTCTCAATTCAATTAACCAAATTAGAGCTCTAATAATTTCCACATCTAACTAAAAAGATTCCCTCTACTTGTGAAGTCACTCACAATCAAATCTAAAGGCAAAGAAAGATTTGGAATCATATATTAAATTGGATATGCATATGAATGTGACAAACAAATTACACAATTGATGCTATGAATTTGAAAGTTTCAATTAAACTTAAGTGTTTGTCATGTTGAAGAACTGTACTATGAGACTTTTTTTTTTTTTTTTTTTTTTTTTTATAATTTTTTTTTTATAATTTTATAATTTTCTTTTTTGAGTGCAGCCCATTTACATGGAGCTAAAAAGAAGATTTGTCAAATTTGCAGCAAAAGATTGATAAGAAATGAAGATGCCTTTATTTATTTATTTATTTTTTATTTTTTATTTCTTTCAGAAGAAGGCATTATTGCCAGATAATCTGATAAGAACATTCTCTTCCATGATTACTAAAAAAGGCCAAACAACAGAATAATTCAACTTTAAGCATATAGTGAGTGATGACTCATTGAGATCAAACACTTCTCTCAAGATAAGAATTTGAGAGTTAAATCAAAATTCAATCTTTTGTAAGTATGAAATTACTTAGGTATCCTTCAATTCTTCCATTTTGCTTTTGAAATGTATACAAAGAGATAAGGTGAAGTTGGTCAATATCAATGAAAACAAGATCCTAATAACAAAATACACCAAACCCTAAATATTCCAATTTTTGGTTCTCTAGGTGTTTGGTTCATGGGTTTTGGGAGGCCTTGACTAAATAAAGCCTAAAGTTAACATTTTGGATTTGTTTAGTATCGATATTTTGAATGTTAATTGGTGTCTTACCTACTAAACTATGCTCGAATTGACTCCATGTTTATATACTTTTGTCAACGTGTGATTGTGGGATTACGAAACAAAAACTGTTACAGAGACAAGGAGGTCGAGAGAATAGTGTCGAGACGCTGTAGAGAGCCTATGTCGTGACGTTGTCACTAGCGACGAATGAAACCTCACTATCACATTCGTAGCATACAAATGATACATTGAGACGTTGGGTATAACGCCTAGCTTGAAAGTGTGAGTGTGATGATTTTTGTAACCTAAATTATAAATTATAGTTCATAATTGATGCTCGAAGGTCAATCAACCATTGTTAGGCTTCTTGAAGTGTGAGTATGATGACATTTGTAATCTCAATTATAGTTGAACTTACAGTTGCAAAAGATTAAACGTAATCTCGAGTTTGAGAAGCAGTAAATCTCCAGTATTATTTCTCTTTCTCCATCTCTTGACTACTTTGTATTATTTACTGACACTTGCACTTTACTTGCACGTGGAGAGAAATACATTTATATACTTCTTTTTTGATATATTTTTCGTTCTGCGTATTGATACCTATTGTATTGTTTTGTTGCGCATATATATATATTCTCCCAAAAGTGATATGTGAAAATAAGTATTTAAGCTAACTTATAATACCATCTTATATTCTATCAAACTTTAGCTTTTCTCTTGCCATACAAATCCAATTTGTGAGCTAAACATCTCCTAAAGGAATGGATAAGCTTCTAAGCTTTTGATGTTTTTCTTTAATCTTTGTGCTATTTTAGTAAAATATGCATGAAAATATGCTAAGATCCAAAGCCAAAGATGCTTATTTTATAAAAAAGATAAGAAGGAAGAAACAAGAGGCAGAGTAGAGTCCTAGCAAGTTTCAGAGCTCTTGGTTTTGCCAGAATGGTCAAAAGAATTTCAAGGGTCCCATCAATATTAGTTTGATTTTTAATTTTTTTTTTTTTTTTTTTTTTTTTTTTTTTTTTTTTTTTTTTTTTTTTCAAATGGAACTCTATAAAACTATGTATAAATGCTGCAACAACCTAATAAATTCATGAAAAGGAGAAGAAGAAAAATGCTACCCACTAGATTTCAATTCTTGAATTAAGGAAAAGTTGGAATTTTTCTTATTGTTTATGTGTACAAAGAAAAGGTAAGATATTTGTTGTAATATTAAATTTATTGCATTCACATTCCCTTACTTTTTTTGGCTCTGTTTTGGTCATTTTTAGTCCTTCCTTTTGCAATACCTAACCCTCACATGGCTCCATCTTCCATACTTTTTCTTGGACTTTGACCAATCAAACTTCTTCATGTTCAAAGTTTCAAACCACTGAAAATATAAGTTAGAGCTCAATTAGTTGCCCCTAATAATGAATTTGTTTTTAGTCTTATACTCTTAATAACATTGTTTAATGAAACTCCACGTCCTGTTTGATAATTATTTGGGTTATGTTTGGTATCTGTTTGGATTTTAAAATTTGTGCTTGTTTTCTCACAATTTCTTACTCACCGTTTTCATATTTCCTTTATTAGCTAATTTTCAAAAACAAAAACAAGTTATGGAAAACTACATTTTTTAGGTCTCGTTTGGTAACCATTTGGTTTTTTGTTATTGATTTTTGAAAATTAAGTCTATAAATCACTTCTCCTACCTGTAAATTTTTTGCTTTGTTATCTAATTTTTACCTATGTTTTCAAAAATCAAGTCCAATTTTGAAAATTAAAAGAAATAGTTTTTGTTTTTGGAATTTTGGCTAAGAATGTAACTCTTGTACTTAAGAAAGATGCAAAGTATTGTAAGAAAGTGAGAGAAAATAGTTTTCAAAATTTGACTTTGATTTTGAAAACACTCATAATATGTAGACAACACACCATAGAAAGCAATAGATGGAAGGAGTCTTTAGAGACTTAATTTTAAAAAATAGAAAACCAAAAGCTAAATGGTTACCAAACGGGGCGTTGATTTTTTATTTTTGAAAATTACCTTTATAACATTACTTCCACTAATAAGTTTCTATGTTATGTTATTCATTCCCTACTCAAGTTGTCAAAAACCAAGCTGAATTTTTTTTTTTTTTTTTTTTTTTTTTTTTTTTTTTTTAATTGTTTTCAAAATGCAGGATTTTATTTTTATTTTTTTAGAATTTGACAAGAAATTCAAATGTTTCTCATACTAGAGAAATTAGGAGGAAACAAACATAAATTTTAAAAAATAGAAAACTAAAAACGAAATCGTTATCAAACATGAGCTTAATTATTATATAAAATAACACATACTCAGATTTAAAATCTTTCTTTAACTCTAATTGTCAAGATTTTTTTAGTATAATAATTTTAGGTGTGGAAGATTGAATCTCCGATCTCTAAGAACGGAGTGCATGTCAATACTACCGAGTTAAATCCCTTTAAGATTAGAGAGAGGATAAAAGATTGAAATGGTCAACACAATTTGACTGTTACTCTTTAAATCATTGAAGATTTTCTTTGTAGTTCAAAGAATACTGACCAAAGTTGCTTTAACATATGATGTCTATTACATTATAATAATAATATATTTACTCTAATGATACTCTCTAATTGACTAGAAAAGATTACTACTTTTCTTATAATTCTAAATTAGGAGAAAATCTAAGAGCATGAATTAAAAAAAAAATTATCTTGTAATTTTTATAATGATTCAAGATTTGAAAAAAAGAAAAAAAAAAAAAAGGTACATCTGAGCATGTGAACAGGTGATTTCAAATAAAATTTTGAAGCATGTGACAGTTATTCTTTCCATAAAAGCACAAAATTTTCTCATTTTAAGGATCATGTCTCTTTTAACAAGAAAATTATAGTAAAAGTTTCATACAAGCTATAATTCTTTCCACTACTTTTTTTTTTTTTTTTTTTTTTTATTCTTTCACTTATCTATTTATTTTTAAAGGAACAACATAACTTAATTTATTCAATTAATATTTTTTTTGAAAAGAAAAAAAAATTGTTCAACGGTTCACTTATACTTATCATTACTCCTACTTACATCTTACCTTTTTATCATTAACAATATCAATCATAATATTGAATAAATCATTTTTCATATATATATATATATATATGGGGTGGGAGGGTCGGATCTCGAATCTTGAGGTCGATAGTACAGGCTTGATACAAGTTGAGTTATGCCTATTTTTACTTCAAAATTGATTTTTTGATCAATCAATTTGAACCTAACAAGTTGACTATAATGTTGAAGGTTTGAATCTTCTATTCTACAACTATATAATACTAATTCTTTTCTTTAAAAAAATAAATTTAGCAACTAGATTTATAATTTAACCCATTATCCCTCTTCTTTAATGTAACTTTTGAGTAGCAATGGTCAATGTGAACGTAACTAAAAGGTAATTTAAATATACTCCTTTTTTTAAGGTCAATGGTTCAAATCTTCATGCCTCATATTTGTTATACTAAAAAAACGTCTTTTCAATAATAACAATATAAACATAACTCATAAATTAAAGGTAGATGGTTCGATCCATCACTTATGTAATTGTTGAATACATATAGAAAAAAAAAATACCTTTCTAGTCCTTAGATTTTTTGTCTAGTTTTCGTTTAGTTTCTGGGTTACAAAATGTTGCACATTTAGTTCTTAGGTTTTGAGTTTGGTTTCCATTTAATCCATAGGTTTCAAAATGTTACAATTTTACCCTTAACATTTGAGTTTTGTGGTCACTAGGTTTTTAGGTTTACACTTTTAACCTTATTTTTTCTCTAAATACTCTCTTTTAATTTTTAGTGTTAATGTTATTAATAAATTTAAAAGAATTATAATTAATTAAGCTTCACTATTTTTCATCACAATTAAAATTAAATTCAAAATTTCACTTCATAATTATTTTAAATTAATTAATAGACATTGATGCTAATGACTGAAAGTGAGTATTTCATGAAAATCAAAGTTAAAGTATAAATCTTGAACCTTAGGGATTGCATCGAAGCATTTTGCAATTTAAGGATTAAATTGAAACCAAACTCAACACGGAAGGACTAAATGTGTAACATTTTGAAACGCACCAAATGAAAACTAGACCTAATAGGTAGGAACAAAAATATATTATTTTGAAACCTACTATATAAAAACTAGATAAAAAAAAAAGGATAATTGTAATAAGTGGCAATTTTAAGAATAATAGCCAAGTGTATAGCAACATTTTAAAAAAAATTGCATACATAACAAAGTCTATCAGTGATAGACTCTTACGGTCTATCAATGATAGACCACCTAGACCATAAAAGTCTATCAGTGATAGACTTCTATCGCCGATAGACTTTTCTATATTTGCAATTTTTTTTAAAAATGTTGCTATATATGTTAATACTTCAAATCTGATTGCTATATTTACCACTCTTTCAAAAAAAAATAAAAAATTAGGGACTAAAAATATATATTTTTTCCATAAATATACATTGGTTGGAATCTCATCTCACCAACCTCCTCATGACTAATATTAGAATAAAGAAATTCAATCAATATGAAAATTGAAAAGGATAGCAATAAAAAAAAGAGAGACAAAAACTGACAGTGGGCTTCCTACCACTTGAAGAACACACTTATTTTTTATTTTTTATTTTTATTTTTTCCTTTGGTTCCAAAATCAAGAGCCAGAGCATGGAAACTTTTTCTGTCAAATCTTACAATCTCAATGATATTGGCAAATGCCCGCCAAGAATGATACAGAAACGTGTTCTGTAATCGCCATTTTCAAATCATCTTATTACACTTTACGATTCTTCTTGGTAAGGTTTCTAATTTTTGTCGCATTAATCTTATGCTCATCCATAGATTATAATATTAGGGTTTCATTTTTGTCGATCGATTAAACAAGCCCAACAATGGTTGTTGTTAAGTACGATTATAATGCTTAAGAAAATCCTTTAATTAGTAGAAAAGAAAAAAAAAAAAACCCAAGAAGAAGAAGAAGAAGCTTTTTGAATAGTAAGGCTGAGTTAGATGGAAGCTTTAGTGAAAAGGGTAAATTTCCTTTTTGAAAGGGGAATGGTCTGTAATGAATAGAAAGAGCTTGTAATGTAATACATAACCAAAAAAGTAAAAGATGAACACCCTTTGATGGGACACCACTCATTATACTGTTGCTTAGGGCTTTTTTTGTTTTTTGTTTTCTTAAGCTTGGTTGTTTCATTCTTGGAGCTATGGAGTTGATGAATTTATCTCTAATTGCTTTACTAAGATTTGTTTTTTTTTTACCCTTTTGAAAGAAAATTCTCATTGTCTGTAGTGAAGTAGATGGATTAATGGATTGGATTTGGAGGTACCCACAAGATTTTTCACCTCCAATTTTGGTTTGTTTTCTTGTGGGCTACTTGAAAATGAAAACTACTCCCAGTTGTGTAATCCAAGGAGAACCACTAGAAATAGAAGATTCAAGTCTCTATTTTTCTTTTTGGTGTTGTGGGAAATATTTGACATTTTCTGGAGGAAAATTTTGTCTTCTTTGTGGTCCTGTGGAATCATAACTTTGAGAGCATGACATTGAAAGTGTATCCATCCCCATTTCATTTATTAATATTCATATATTCTTTTTCATTTACACAAAGTGGTGGTCTCAATTTGAATTGATGTGGGGGGGAGGGGTATAAAAAATACCCAAATGAAAAGAGAAATTATTGGGGTTGAAGAGAAAGAGAAGTGATGAGAGAGAATGTATTCATCATGTAATGTATATATCAAGACTTGGAAGCTGTAATTTCACCTTTGGCACCAGATCCTCTGTTCCTCTACCCACCCAATCATAGCTCACCACCTCATAACTTGTTGGACAATCTTGCCCCTCTTTATCACCTGACTGAGTAGCTCTTTTTACCCCCAAAGATCTATTAAACAGATAAGAAATTTTAAGGCTGCTGGTGAATGAGTGTCTCTTAAGTGTCTATAAAAAAAAAGATTGGTCCTCTCTTCACAGCCTCCCCTCTTGCTTGCTCATTATCCTCATCTCCCACAATTTCATTACCATTAGAGAGAGTGACTGAGAGATGGGAAATTGCCAAGCCATTGATGCAGCAACACTTGTGATACAACACCCAAGTGGGAAAGAAGACAAATTGTATTGGCCTGTGACTGCTAGAGAGATCATGAAGATGAATCCTGGTCATTATGTTGCTCTTCTCATCTCCACTACCATGTTTACACCAAATGAAAGTAATAACAAAACTGAAACAAGCAAGGAAACCAACAATAATTCGGTTCGTTTAACTCGAATCAAGCTTCTCCGCCCAGCTGACATGCTTGTTCTTGGTCAAGTTTACAGGCTCATCACTACTCAAGGTCAGTTTTATCTACCTTTCTTCCTCCTGTTTCTGTCTGTTTTGTCATATCCAAATTCCAACTCTTGAAATATCTCTTAAGTTTTTTAGGCTTAACTTGAATTAATGGCTTCATTTTCTTTGTGGGTTTCAGAAGTTATGAAAGGTTTATCAGCAAAGAAACAAGCAAAGGTTAAACAAAGTCAGTTAGAAGCAGCTGATAAGCCAGAGAGGAGGAAAGAACGTACAACCAGAGGGTCAGATGCAGCAGCAGCAGCTGGAAGATCTGTATCTGAAGATCATGTTCAGGTGAATTTTTTTAACAAACATCAAAACAATTCTTAATTTTGAAGGGATGTTTTTAAAACAAATGTTGTCTCTATTTTCAATTGGAGTTAAAAAAAACAGAATTCTCTCTAAATGAATTGCACAATTTTTTTCTAGGCGACCAAACACGAGAAAAACAACCGACCAAGGACAACGACAACCTCGGCCACAGCCAGATCAAGAACATGGCAACCTTCATTACATAGCATCTCAGAAGCTGGAAGCTAATCATTTATGTTTCCTATTTCCCACATGCTATTGAAAGACAGGGTGGCACAGATTGTCCTAAGGCTCTTTAAGCTTCTCCAAAGAGTTAAAAAAAAAAAAAGCAAAAAAGTTGAGAGAGGCCAAATGAGCCTTTTAATTCAAGAGGAGGAATTCTTCCAACACATTGCTGATAATGATATTATGGTGGTGGCTGTAAAAGAGTTGTTTAAAACTTTTTTCTTCAATCTTGGGGAAAAAAAGCACCAAAAACTGTGCATAGAGGAAAAGCAGGGTGGGTATATAGTGCAAGCCAGTTGAGATTCTTCAAACATCTTTGTAAATTCAAAGTTTTTTTCCAGTAATGAAATGAGACTTGAGCAAAAAAGAGAGCTCAGTTTTTCTCTTTTTTTTTTACCATTCTGATTCACTGATTTATCTTTTCATAGTTTCATCTGTTTTACCAGAACTGACAAGTGCTTGTGCTTACCTGTTGTATTTGTTTTACTCCTTTGCCTTCACAATAAAATCATTTTATTGAGTTATAATCATTTTCACTGTCCATCTATTAATTACGGTCTCAAAGATTGATGGTTCGATTTTTAATTTTCCACTTGCTTTAATGGTTACAACTCATGAGGAGTGCAGTTGAGTTGATGTGGATTTACATCACTATCATCTCAAGTTTAGCTAAGCATTGTACGGTATTAAGTCTTTTCTAACATCTTTTCTTAGAACTAATCAAATGGATTAATAATTTTGTCCCACTGTTTATTATTATTATTATTATTATGATTCATAATGGTAAAACGGGTTGGAACTTAATAGATTAGTTAAAATTATGGATTCCTTCCTTCTGTTCTTTATGTTGGCTATTTACTTGTGTAAAATTCGTTGGCAACTAAATGTCGTAGGGTTAATTCTTTCGAGCTGTTCGTAAATCTAGAATGGTAAGTTTTTCTTTGTAAAAATGAAAGTTAAGATATAATTAAAAAATAGAAAAAGGAAAAAAAAAAAAAAAAGAAAAAGAAAGAGAGAGTCCATGTAAGGAAGCAAACCTAAGACAAAATGACTAAGATATAGTGCAATGTGACAGTGGCCTCATGCATAGCTACAGTGAAATTAGATAATTGAGGGCTAATTGGGATGTGATGGATCGCCACTTAATACCCAGAACACTATGAATTTTTTCTTTTTCTTTTTTTTTTCCCAAATTTTGATACAACGTTTAAATGGAAAGATTCAAACTTCTAACCTCTTAATTAAAAGTTTATGTCTATACCAGTTGAATTATGTTTACGTTCTCAAGTTTAATTGAACTTTTTTAGCACAAAAGAGAAAGGATTGATTCGAATTGTGGACTTCTTGATCACTAACAGATCAATATGTCAATTGAGTTATGTTTGCTTTGGCTAAAACCAAGGTCTCATTAGTTAAAATAATGGTTGAGATTTTATATATATATTGTTATTGGTAAAAATATGGCTAAGTGCCGGCCTTACAAGGATTACCTAATGGATCATCACAATTATTGCTAAATTAAGTTAGTAACGGTCGTAATGGCTAACTTAATTTTAATAATGGTCCTAAATTAAGAACGGTCAAATTAATTATTATTAATTATTTGAGATTAGTCAAGTGACTCTTACTAAATCAACTTTCTATATAATTAAAGGGCTTGAGGCATTTAAGTTAAATTGAAATACATCCGACTTCTATACTCTCTAACTCTCTAATTGATAACTGCTATGATCGTCGGAGTATTGGTGGCCAAATACTACACCGGTGCAAGTTTTTCTTCTATTGTGCAGGATGTTGGTTGGATTCTTCGAATCAACATATATGTGTATAAAAGAGTTCTGCATTTTTTTCTTTTAATTATTTTAGTCTTTTTAAGATTCATTTTTTAAATCTAATTGATTGTTTCAATCTTTTATAAGATTCTTTCTATTGTGGAGGTTTTTTTTTTAGAAGAAATTATGGAGTTTTTTTTACCAACTATTCGAGTGAATTTACTAAAGTGAGTTTGACTTATAGTATTGATTTCGGCTCGTTTTTAGAGGTTGGAGGTTCAATCTCCTATCCCTATAATTGTTGTACTAAAAAGAAAAACTAATTCAAGTGAATTTCAACATAAATTTTGTATCACAATTTCTACTTTAGTCAAAAGAGGCCAATTTCTTTTATTCTACGTTGAATTATTGCTAAAAATGATGGCAAAAGTTTCTGCTTTATAAAATTGATCCAAATCGTAAAAATAAGTATAGAATAAATGGAGTATGCAATTATTCTTCGACTTAAGTGAATGAGTATATGTTAAATATTGTTATGCTTATTTTGTAAAAAAAAAATAATAATAATAATAATAATAATAAATAAATAAATATTCTTAACTAACCTTTATGTCCATGTCATTATTTATTCTCATCTATCAAATATAAAAGTAACTCTTACCAAATTTTTCACCAACCTTCTTTACTAATTTAAACACATAAAAGCGGACAAAAATCACTAAAAAGAGATATGGAGAGGTAAAATATGCTCTGAAAATATTTGAGTTTTAAGAAAATTATGTTGCTTATAGGATCTTTTGTAGATAAAAATTATTAAAATGATTTATTTAGTGACATAATTTTGAAAAAATATTTCAATTTTAGAAAATTTTGATAACTATTTGTGTTTTTAATTTTGGTTTTTTACCATCGAAATCGGTTAAAAATATATACTTTTACTGGTCGAACTATGCTCAGGTTGTCGAGTCTGTAAGGAATTGAACGAGAGTTAAATTATATACTTGATAATGAATGAAAATAAAATTGTAAAATGACATAATGACATTAACAAGAAGTTAATTTTTTTTTTTTTTTTTTTTTTTTTATAAAAAAGATATCATCTTGATCCTTTTAGAATATTTGTTCCAGTATTTTTAAATATTCAAATTTAGTCCATTACTCTAAAATTATTAGAATTTTAAACAAAAATTGGGACTTATTTTCAATTTAGCAAACTAGTTTTAGTGCCAATTTTAGTCGCGCTCAACTAGTTAAGACATTATAAGTTAAAAGTTCAAATCCTCACATTAGCATATTGTTATACTAAAAAAAGAGAAATGGTGAGGAGCACAATACTCCAAATCACTTAAAATTTCTTTTTTTTATGATTTTCGTTGTTATATTGAATAGGTCAGATCAGGCGGAGAATTTTAGGTTTTTCTGAATGAAATCTTCTTGTAGATGACAGAGACTTAATCATTGCTACTTTGATGCAAATAACAGTCAAATAGGTCTGATCAACTTTCTTGTAGAGTTTTTGAACTTGGATTGAGAAAAGAAACTAGTTCTCCTTATCTCTTGGTCTTTGAATAAAAAGAAATCCAAATGATCTTGACCTCAAATTGGTTTTGAGGTTCTAAAATTTTACATTAGAAGTTCAACAAAAGGTTTCTAATTCTCAAATTGTTACAGAGTAGTTAGAGGTTATAAAAGGGGTAGTTACAAATATGACAATCATACCAAAAGTATTTGCAAAAATAGCACAGTGCAAATTTTTTTTTGCAGATATAACAAAATTTAAAATTTGTTTTCGAAGCCTATCAGTGATAGACCATGTCACAGGTAGGAGTCTATCAGCGATAGAGTCTATTACGGATAGATTTTGCTATATTTGCAATTCTTTTAAAATGTTGTTATACACTTAATTATTATCTCTAAAAATGCTACGTAGCGAATGCAATTACCTTTATAAAATTAGTGTAGAATGTTGAGATTTCTTCTTAGGAAAAAAAAAAAAAGAAAGTTTTTAAGATATAATTAAAAAGAAGAAAAGAAAGAAAAGAAAAAGAGAGTTGCCATGCATGCACACAATCAAAGCTTAAGACAAAAGGAAGAAGGTGTAAGATATAGTGGAATGTGACAGTGCACTCGTGCATACCTATAGTGAATTAATATAATTGAAACCCCTATCCTATGTGATGGATCACCACTCAAAAACTTATAAACACTCAAATTAATTAATTAATTGATTTTTCATCATTTTTCCATATTTTTTGACCTTTCATGTAATGATTAAACTTCAACTTTAAAATAAGAGGAATCTTCTTCAATACCTAAGGCATCATTACCTAAAGTTTTATCATATATTTATATATATTTTTAATTTGCCTTAAAAGAAGCCAGAGCAATTACAGACCATAGGAGGAAAAGCATAGCTTTTAATTTATTTTCTTTTTAGATTTTCTTAAGTTATTGCTCCACTTAAGAAATTGCTTTTTATTATTATTATATAAAGAAATTAAATAGAAGATTATTTCCACTTAGTAGGTGGGAGCTTTGATATGGGTCCTTGGATTATTCCAACTTAAACAACAATTAATGATGGTTTTTTACAAAGATTTTCTACAATTTTGGTGGCTTTTCCCTAAACCTTTTATCTCTGATTCTGAATCATTATATTAAAGTGTAGTTGTAAATAACAGCTCTGAAGAAACCTTTTTGATTCATTTGGTTATTGGAAATTAAGTTCATCGGTAAATTTCTTTTGTTTTGTTATCCACTTTTTACTCATAAGTCAAGTTTTAAAAATTTTAACTTTTGTTTTTGGTATAACAATAAGTGGGGCGTTGAGACGTCTTGAATGTGTTATCTAACACTTCTTCTAAAGGACATTATCTTTGTATTCTGTAATTCGTTCTTTTCATAATAATAAAATTGCTTCTCTGTTTGTCCGTGGATGTAGCTAACACACATTTGTTATCTCTTCTTATTCTTTTTTTTTTTGCTCGTCTTTTGTTTATGTTATAATATGGGGTGTGAAGATTTGAACATCTCGAGAGACGGTGTACATTTCGATTTATGCTAAGCTATGCTCACTTTGGCTTGTTTTTAGAATTTTATTAAGAATAACTCAAATGTTTTTTTTTAAGGAATGTGAAATTCATACCAAAGAAACACAATAGAAAATAGGGACAGTTAAAAATATTGCTATACACTTGGTTATTATCTTTGAAATTACTGCTCAATATAATTATCCAAAAAAAAAAAACAGAAATTTCAAAAACAGAAAACAAAAAAGTGAAATCATTATGAAATGAGACTATAATTTACAAAATTTGGAATGGTTTTAAAACTATAAGTAAAAATGTTGCTTAATTTTTGAAAACATAAAACCAAAAATAAAATGGTTATTAGAAGAAACCTTACAGTTTACCCTCTTCAAGTTCTCACTCAAACCAGCTTATTCTCTTTACCATTTAAATCCATTGAAACATACAAATGCATATTTGAATAGATTTTCACTTTTTTTTTCTAACATTTTACTTTGATTTTATTACCTTCTCTGCCATATCAGAGTTTTCAGTTCAAAAAACTTCTTTTTTCCAAGAAAAGAAAATCAATGGGAAAAAAAAAAAATACCTTTCATACTCAATGAATTATGACCACTAGTTTTCTCCCCTATCAATTGATTGTATCATATTCTCTCCACATAACACTACTAACTAATAATTGATATCCATTGTTATGCCAAGCTGTTTGATATTGCATTTGGTTGTGATACGAAAATCCTAAAAATTTGAAAATTAGGAACTTTTGAGTGAGATAAAGAGAACTAATTCCTCATTCTAAGGTCGAACGCTCCACAAGCAAGTTGATCAGACCTACGTGAATGTTCTTGGCATGAAGCCTAAAAACTCAAAACTAATCGTATGAGGTTTTCCTTCGAACTCTTAAAAGCCTATCTTTCTTAGCCAAAAAGAATTAAAAGTTCATTCTGTCCCTAACTCAAGAATACATAATAAAACTAAAACTCCAAATAAGACATATATGGGTTCAAAATGAAAATACCAAAAATAAAATAACACTAATGAACTTTGACAAAAAGCTCAATCGATTTCATCTTGTAGCATCAAATGAAACCAATTATAGAGCTTCTGATAAGCTTTTGTTGCTTGAATCCCCTCATGAATGGAGTAAATCTCTATTCGTATGGGAATTCAGAGCTAACGGTAGCTTCTTGGTCCTTGAACGTGTGATTGGTCTTAGAGGTAACAAGAGAACATCTTGGTTCAAATCAAGTTGTAACAAGAAATATGTCATTATAAGTGGAAGTTCCCTCTGTTTCTTTCTTTTTATGACCTTGGGGGGGTTGGAGCTGAAGAATAAATATCAATAACTTCATGTTCCACAGATTATGAAGCATATCATTGGTGAGTCATTGAATCTCATTCACTGATTCCAGCTGTTGGATAAGAATAATAATTGAGATATCTCTCATAATTTAACAGATCTTGTTTTCTTCCCATTCAGATCCAAATTTCAAGATCTCCTAAGATCAGAAAGAAAGGAGCTTTAGCTTTCTTTCATAGCAGTTCTGACACAAGAATTTGTACTTCTTTCTGCAAGTTTGAATGTGATTTAATGTTTGGTCAATCATATTAAAGAAAATGTTCATCAGAAAAAAAACAGTCTCTTCACATATAACAAAGGAAAAAAAAAAGAACTCATTAATGAAAAAGATGAAAACAGCTTATAGTTTCAATTGAATAGAATAACAATACATCTCATATTTCTGCAGTGTTTATGTAAAGTTTTCAGCTCGCACTCAAAAAATTTATTGAAGCTCAAATTTCTCTTATAGTACACTCTATAAAATAGCAAACTCGAATCCGTAAGTATCGAAAAAAATTGTAACTTTATCAGCTCCTCAAGCACAATATAACAGTTGCATCCAACAAGTTCTTCTCAACTGGTGTGTTTGTTCTCAGTCACTTTCTTTAATCTCTTCATGCTTGTCAAGTTGGCTGAAATTCCCCTTCTGTTTGAAGAGTTGGTTGTGATGATGCCTACAATAGAGTCGATGTTCGTGCGCTATGTAGTTCGATGGGCTAATCACACATCCTCCATGTGAGCACCTGAAGCAAGCTCTATGGTATGATTTACTATCTACTGCCACCTGAACGAAAAAAGAAAACGACATGTTTTCAATTTAGCAAACTAGTTTTAGCGACATTCAACTTGTCGCATTATGTCCTCGATCAAAAGGTCAGAAGTTCAAATCCTCACTCCTACATGTCGTTATACTAAAAAAAAAGGACGAAGAGAAGTACAATACCGGAAATCACATAAAGGAGATCGAGAAACTACATTGTCTTAGATCAAGTAGACAAATCTATGTTTATAGGATCTTGATAGGATCAAGTGCCTTTTCACTAGTTCGACTTACAATGGAAAGAGAGTTGTGAACTTCAATAGTCTAGTGAGTGAGAGGAGAGTGCAGACCTCTTGAACTACTGTCATTTGTATCTTTCTTCGCCGAGTAATCGAAATCTTCTTATCTTTCTTTGTCGGCTCTATCAGGATCACACTCCTCTCTCGCACGCAATACACGAAGGGGCGAAAAGAAAGCTATTATAAGGCAACATTTAACTATCCTTCCCAATTTGTAACTTCCAAATGTATGATATTGTTTCAAGTTGAATCTAGTTCTATGGAAATTTCTTGCACTGAAAATCCACATTTCCCATGATAAAAATTCTGATCCTCTCAAGAAAAACAGGAAAAAGAAACTAAGAAAGTTTTGTACCCTTTCATTATTTGAGTTTTTAGGTTGTAAATGTGATGTCAACTTGAATGAATGATTCATAAAATAGGCATTTAAACTGCATAATGGCCATTTATATTTACCTTCTCAATTGGATAAACAGTTTTCTTGCAAGTAACACATTTATCTTGAGTTCCAGCAAATAAACTTGAAACTTTGCTGTTGGATTGGACCTTCAAATATAAGTCAAATTTAACTTTCATGTGTTAATAACAACATCAAGTAGTTAGATACCAGATCATAAGTATTGAGCTTAACAGATAAACTTCGAACAACGAATAAAACTAAGAAAAAACCTGATTGGTTGATCTGTCTGTTCTAAGGGTTCTTGGAGTACCTAAAGAGAAGAAAAAAGAAAAATCATAGACTAAACAAGCAGAAGCCATTGAAGGAGGAGAAAGATTGAACAACAATAGCCAAATTACCTTCAAAACTTTTTTCCAAGCTTCCAGTCATCTTGAACAACTGATCAAAGTGAGGTTTGCAATACAATACACCCTCAAAGGAGGAGTAATTGAATAACTGCAGCAACACGAAAATAATTATAAAATTAATAATAATAATAATCGGTACTGGTGATGGTGATAATGTTTCAAGTTATAGATACCAAGTCAACCTGAATATAATTCAACTGGTTAAGACATCGACCAAAAGGTTAAAAGTTCAAATCTCTACTCTCTCATGTTAAGTTCCTCGTGTTATTGAACTTAAGAGACAAACTGTGATCCTAATACACCAACACATCAAGCACGGCCTTACTTGAGCATGATCTATTTTATAGGTTGTACAGCTGTGTTCTTGAGTTCTAATGCACCAACAAGCATGATCTTAACACACAAAATTTAAGCTAGCAAAAGTCCTTGTCAGATAAGTTTCGACTCGGGAAAAATACAATTACAGACTCAAGAAATTAGACCCTTACGAAATATGGGAACCATTCAAAATCATCATGAAATCAACTCCAGGAAAATTTAGCCAAAATTACAATACTAAAAGCATTCCAACAAAGGGGCTTCCTTTAGTTATAGATAGAATGAAAAACAGGATCATTTTATATCAGTTTGAGATACTGAGTATCTTGGATAGGATCTTGAAATAGCCATATCTTGAGCAGACATGCACCTATTCTATTCAATTCACAAAGTCTATATGATCAGAATTGAACAAATCATCAGAAATCAACCAGGATTCTTTTTCATCCCACTTTCAAACTCTATCAACAAGCATCCAAATGACTAAGAACGAGTTTAGAGGAATGCGCTATATAAACTCTCTGACTCTACCAGCGCCTTTGAATCCATAATCTTATATTTTCTCTCTAATGATAAACTGCTCTCTCTCTGCTCGTAGACATAGCTAAATACACTGTTAGTAAACCACCTAAATCTCTGTGTCGATTCTCTATTGTTTACGTTCTTTAATCTTTGATTGTTGATTTCTTAACCCAAGAAACCTTCGAGAATGAAATATATCTGTGTATAGATGAACAAGAAGAAGAAAGATTCAAAAAAGATTTACCTTTAGAGTGCTCTTGCAATGGTGGCATCTGAAACAAGCCTTATGGTAAACTTTGTTATCAGCAGTGAGCTGATCAACCAAGTAAACAGTCTTGTCACAAGCTTTGCACTTTTGGGTTGTCCCTAAAAAAGCCATCTTCATAAATCCGAAGGATTCAAAGAAAAATATGAACAGAACAGAACTGAACAGAACTGAACTATCAGGCTGAGAAGAAAGGAAGAGAAAGAAGAAACAGAAGATCTTTCCTTTGCCCTTTTTATGTTGTCTCAAACTTCAGCAAATTTCCTCTCTTAGTCAACGAAAAATTCTGAGTCAGAGATTACAGCTCAGGCATATTCAGGCAAAATTTGAAAATTTGACCAATATAATTTCCCATCTAAACAGCCGTTTACTACAATTTACACGTGTCAACTCTTTTATTTGTTCACAGAAAGTGAAAATTATGACCTAAGAAGTGGATTAATGTTGGATTTTAATGCAATTTTATTAGTATAAACGTTATGTATGGAAGTAACAGAACCAAGTTTATTTTAATGAGAAATGGTCAGCTCAGTTACAAAGTTGAGAGATGATCTGTAGAATATAATTGAATAAATCAATCAAAGTTATGATGAAAGATGAGAATTTTTTAATAAAAAAATTTCATGTCTTTTGAGTAAGCAAATGTGTGACAGATAAGAAATGCATATACAAGAAATTTGAGTAAGCAAAGTACTATACACATTTTATTTTGTTGAGTTCATGATTTGACGTTTCACAAGTCTTCAAACTAATTATTATATGCAAAAACAAAAGGTGTCAAATTCAATATCTTGTCCATTGAATTTAAATTTCTTTTCTCTCTTCTCGAATGGTTCTTCTTTAACATAAAAATAAGTAAAAAATTTGATCAATATAATGTGGTGATTATCTTTTTTGCTAGTGTTTTTTCATCTCTTCTGATTGTATTTTGATTGTGCGTTGATCTTCGATTGTGAGGATCCATTATCTTTAACTTTTGAAAAAAAATTTGAATTTTTCTTATTTTAAACGTATTATATTATATATCGGATGCTTTTAATAATAATCCGCTTTATATTTCATCATTTACCATACATTGTAAACTTTTTTTTTCTTTACACAACATTTTAAAGTGGAAATAGAGCACTTTAAATGCTATGTTTGTTTTGTTGGGGTTTTTTCCTTTTTTTTTCTTTCTTTTTTCTTTTCAATTTAGCTTTACATCTTTTCTCATTCTTCTTTTTAGGAGCCGACTTGGAAGAACAATTGAATTGATTTGTCCCACCCACCATCCTTGTTGTTCTCACCAATATGAATAAGACTACATTAAATTTGAATTATTCCTTCTTCTTTTTTTGTTTAAAATGATTTTATAAAAAAGGAAAATCACCTAATCCACTGGGTATATACATGGGTTTAAATAATGTACCAAACAAATAAATAAATACATAAAATTAAAAGCATCTTTCTAGCTTGCCAAGAGTTAGGTATTGAGCATTATTATTTATTTATAATTCAAATCATGTCAATAATAAACACCAGCCAATCTTACTTGTATTTCCCATTTATTTTTATTTTTCTTCATGTGAGTGTTACTGCTAATGTAGTGGCCCATATTTTGATTAGATTACCACATTCATTGCTATACTATATGTATGAAATATAATAGATGCTATATCTGCAAAAACAATTTTTTAGTATTAAAAATAAATAAATATATAACAATAAACTAGTTCAAAAACTCACTCATTGAAACAAATCATGGATAAATTTAATTTTCTTTTTTAAGAAATATGAGTTTAAATATCAATGAATCAGAAAGTTTTCAGGTTAAATCATCTTCTCCTCGAACAATTTCAGCCATATGAAAACGGAAAACCGACTTTTTATGAAGCAGTTTCAGAATAAACTTCACACAAAAATCGACCAAACTTTTATAGCTAAATTAAATGGACACTGGACAAAATTAAAAGGAAACAGGTCTAATCGTGTTTTCCCTTGCAAAAATAGCTAAATAAATAAATTTAAAGTAATTGCAATGAGTAGCAATTTTACGGATATTAACCAAGTATATAGCAACATTTTTTAAAAAAATTGTAAATATAGCAAAGTGATAGACTTCTATCATTGATAGAATCTTATAATTTATCAATGATAGACCACTTAGACCATAAAAGTTAATCAGCAATAGAAGTCTATCACTCATAGACTTTGCTATATTTGCAATTTTTTTAAATGATGCTATGACCTGATTGCTATAATTGCAATTATGCTTAAAAAAAAGTTAATACACCGTGTTTAAGCAAAATCTCAACCCAAAGTTAAACCAACCAAAACAAATCTATCAATCTAAACCTAACCAAATTTAATAAAATCTGCAGTAATAAAAATTCAAATAATTCTTTTAGTAACATGATAAATAAAAATGGACCTCTAATTTTGGACATTCCTTGCAATTTCTCTAAATTAAAAATCCCATATTTTCCCCACCATGAAAGTTCTATTTCAAGCTTTAGGCAATTTCATAAAATGTGCTCATAACGAAAGAAATGTACTCTGATATCCCTTAAGATGTTACAAAATGAAGGGTACAAAGAAAAGATTATTGAGGATTAAAACCTACCAGAAATGGGGCAAATGGAACTTGGTGCTTCAAAAACCTTTATTTAAGCACACAAATGAAAGCATTAAAAACTTTTGCCAGACATTTTTAATTGCCACTGATACAAATTCCATCATGTACTGCCGCTACCTGTCTTTGCCTGCCGAGCTTCTTCTCGCATGGTTGCTTTCACATAGATTTCATAGCAACCTCCTGAAAAATATAATGACAAAGATCAAAGATTTATTTATTTCTTTATTTTGGGGTTGGGGGAAAATAAATAAATAGCTAAATTAAAAGCTTGGGAAACAAAGAGATGGCCTTCCTACCATCAAGCATGGGGAGAGAAAAAAAGAATCCCCTTGACAAAAGAGGATAAATTATCAAAACATTTGTAAGATTTCGAGCAAAGGGAAGGCTGTAGGTCTTACATACTCTCAAATTTCTCCATATTTCTCTAGAATTTCTGTGCATGTTGTGTTAGAAAATTCTGTCATTTCTTTCTAAACAAGTGACCCAGAAAAAAAACAAATCTTGACGCATTCATTCCCAAGCTTTTCCACTTAACCACCTAACCAAAATATTTTCAGGAAGAACTGGACGCACCATCCTATATTGAACATGTTACCTATTAAAATTATAATCAATAGTCTCTCCATGGAAAAGACGAGTTTGTTATTAATTCAATTCAATGGCCAAGCTGCATGGATACTTGGTGTGTGGCTATATCCCATCTCTCCCATATTTTTGTATATCCCTTTTGATAACGAATGATTTTATTACTTATAACAAAGATAATGGGAACATTTCAGAAATTAAAATAAAGGGGAAAAAAATTCTAATGACCATGGGAGAGCTCGGAACCCAAAATATACATATATATATATATATATATCAAAGATGTTTTTTGGCATCATGCCAAATCGCACATCAGGCAGTCTCGTGCAAATGGGAAGCACTCAAAATTTATTACTTCTTAATCCTTTGGCCAATGGACAAATTAACTTCACTACAAAAAAAAAAAAAAAAAAAAAAAAAATCAGAGAGAGGCTTCACTATCCACATTCTACTCGTGGAAATAAAATTTGGGAGATCAAATATTCACGTACGAACTCAGTTAACTTAGCCACGGCACAAAAGATACTGCCAACGTCTGGAAATTTCACACTTCACTGAACTTACAGTTAAAACGTTAGTTTCTACTAATTTCAATTGCCATTTTTGGAGAAATTTGAATGATCGAGAAGCTGGCATCCTTGCTGAATATAATTAAAGAGATTAATGTTTTTGGAGATCAGGGCTCTAGCATCTGAAGGTTGGAAGCTAATATCAACTTCAACTACTGTAATAATATTGCTGAATCAAACTCTGGAAATGCAGAGTTGCCTATTTAGTTGGTCAATATGATATGGAATTTAGAGGTGGTCTTCATTTTCTTGCTGCTTCGCAGAATAATCAACACTCATGACTGGCTTGAAGCACATATATACACATACAAATACATACATACATATATACTTACTCATTGGAGGAGGATTAGATTACTTGGTCTCTAGATGTTGGTCTCTTGAACACTTCAATGGAAGAAAATCTTTAACCTGATTGGGGTTCTGCAGAATTATTGACGAGTGCTTATCCAAGTTATATGGCGACAATCGGCATCATTGACAACCAAGATCATATTCATTATAGTTATTCAAGTTTCAGCAATTGGTTTAGAATTAAGGGAAATAGGAAGAAAGGAAGAGAAGAATCTTTTGAAGACATAAAACCTCAGATGAACATTGTCTGGAAGAGTGTCTTCTTTGGCTCTACTTTTCAAGGAGAGTTTTATGAGATTCTTATCCTATTTGTTATAATATCTTGAAGATTTTTATTGTATTCTTCCTCTTCTACTTTTTAGGCAATATAAAGTTCAACATTTCTTTGCACTTCCAGATTAGCCGAAAGTCAAGGAGATAGAAGACGAAGAAGAGGAAAGGGAAAAGGAACAGGGAGAGGATGCAGGGACCGTGAGGGAGGATCAGTCATTTTTGGCATCCTTCGGTTCATTCAAAACAAACATTTTTGTAAAGAGAAACAAAATAGTGAAGAAAATAAGTATTAAGTAACTTGTACGTGTACTTACCACTTGATCCAATGACTACGACCAAGTATCATCATAATACTTAAAAAGCAGGAAAAATAGCTATTTAGTCTTTCAATCGAGTTAGCTAGCTATATCACCTTCAACATCTATAGATAGAACTTATGGACAATGCCACTAAAGTCTTAACAGAACTTATAATAATCTGGCAGTTACTACTATCCTAAGATTATGGAACCTGAACCCGGTTGGGCCAACATGGCAAATTTGTATGAACGGTAGTACTAAATGAAATCTACCTCCAAGATCTACATATCAGTAAAAATTCCTATAAAAAAAATCCAAAATTTTGATTAACTTAGACATCAGCGATTGCGTAACCAAATATCATTTCGTTCTAAATTTGAATCTTAATTCCTTTTCCAGTCATTGATACCTGACATTCGACAAGACTACTTAAAACACACCATAAGCTGCTACCCCGTTTTTCCATTTCAATAGTATTTTTATACCTTCTAAGTTCACCTAAGATACTTTTCATCTAACATATTACTAAGATTTAACCAAAAAACAAGCATACTGCATATGCTTGTTTTCGTTCTTTTTTCTATAGACATATGCTTGTTTTCATTCAAAATGCCTGAGACGAATCTTCACCTCTAAGAAGCTCATAAAGATTTGACATTCTTGTAACAGCATTGGGACATATGCCATCCAAAAGATTCATCCACACACACCATTTACACCAATGTTGGTATGATAGCAAAGAGCAGAGCAAGGACCCCACGGGACAAAGAGAAACGTGTTTTATTTAATGAAAAAAAAAGACTAATACCTGCAACAACCACAATTGTCAAGACATCTCCAATTCTTTTGATTCGAGAAACACCTTTCTTGTGTGATCTGAACCGCCTTAGAGAAGGGTCCTCAGCTAATAACTGCCAGACATTCAACATAGTAAAACTCAATGCAACAATAAATCATTGCAATCACATACATAGCAACTAAACTGCATCAACAAAATACAAGAGGTGAACCAAAAATTTGGTAGACGTGTTAACTTATCCACATGTAGAGGAAAGTCCTTCGCGAAATGCAAGAAAATAAATATTTTCAAAAATAGTTCCAAGTATCGGTCTGGAAATTGCGGAGTTCAAGAACACGCATGCAAAGCAAACCCGTAATATTCAATAATGCAAAAAACCTAACAAATTTCACCAAGGTTTCATGCCATAGCATGGTAACAGATTAGCGTAGAAAACAGCAGCCTCTAATTTCATGGACCTAAATGTAGAAGTTCAAGCAGTTTGATCTGAACAGCTTTGAAAAGGTTCCATCTATACTGACGTCAAAATATTCAAATACAATAAAGCTGAAGGAACTAGATAGACAATCATAAGAGAAAAACTGAACATGTATCTACGAGATTTCAATTGACTTGATGGAGCTGCTGTAAGCTATAAGGAAGTAATAATCCAAACGAAGGAATAAACCGCTACAATGACAAGCAAAGAAATAAATAAATTAAGAAGAAGAAGAAGAAGTTAGATATGCTTACAGCCTTTTCACGAGTCCCTGGTTCGACGTGGAATCCACGGCGCAAGAGTGAGGAAGGATCCACCTATCGATCAACCAAAAGCTCAAAAGATTGAGTGAGAAAACGAAAGAAGGATTAAGAAAGACGCGATTGAAAGAGAAAGAACCTGGGATTGAGATCGGAAATGAGAGGCAAGAGTGGTTTTGTTGAGAAAAAACGCCATTGTTGGGGAGCACGATATGGGAGAAGGAAGAAGAGAGAAGAAATGCGGTGAAAGTTAAAACCTGAAAAGGAAAGTGGGCTTTCAAAGCCTTCGACCTCTTTCGCCTCCGTAGAGAAGCTGGGGAATGTGAAAATAATAATAATAATATTAACAAAGAATTATTTTCTTAATTTTTTATTTTTTAGTTTAAAGTTGGTAGCAACTAACTTACTTTTTAATCATGTATTAAAATATCTACCCACATCAAGATTAAACGTAAAAATAAAAGAAATTATTATAAATGAAAAAGATACCAAATTATTTATAAATATAAAAATATTTAATGTCTATTAGTGATAGCCCGCAATAGACCGCGATATAAATCTATTGCAGTCTATCGCCTAGTGATAAAAGTCTATCACGGTCTATCACAATCCATTACTGATGGACAGTGAAATTTTTCTATATTTGTAAATATTTTAGCTCATTTTTCTATATTTAAAAACAGTCTTAAAAATAACTTAATTATTAATCTAAATTATTTTAATAAATATTTGTTTCACCAAAATATTTGTCGATATTTTAATCATTGTGTTTTAATTTTTTGTAACCATCAAAGTTTAAAATATGGATAATTGCAAATATAGCAATCAGATTCAAAATATTAACATATATAGCAACATTTTTTAAAAAAAATTCAAATATAACAAAGTCTATCAATAATAGACTTTTATCGTTGATAGACTTTCATGATCTAAGTGGTCTATCATCAATAAACTCATAAGCTATAGAAGTCTGATAGATTTTGCTATATTTACAATTTTTGAAAAATGTTACTATATACTTGGTTATTATCCCTAAAATTACTACTCATTACACTTATATATTTGATGTGAACAAAAATTTAGATGTCTCAAGTTTAAAGAAATGTTGATGAAGTTATAAATAAAACAATGATGTTGATAATATTTTTAAAAAAATTATAAAAACATAAATATACATTTTACATTTTACATTTTTTTTAAATAAATAAAAGATTTATTTAGTGATATTTTAAAGAATTTTCTTATATCTTGACTTGATTAACTGTCGTGTGGATGTCAAAACAATAAAAATGTAGTAATATTAATAAAAATATCGTTGATGAAAATTTAATATCGGTAAGAACTAAGAACTTAGTCTTTTATATTTTAATAAAAAGTTTACATAATTAATAATATGTCTTAGGAATTGAAATACGAGTGGATTGTGGGTAGCCACGCGTTTAAGAATTAAGCATGCAAGGAAGAACAAGCATTTACGAATCAGCTTCATCTTGCTTAAGCCTTCAAATGCAAACCACAAGCGAGAAAAGAAACTAGAACATGGCGTTTGGAGGAGCAGCTGCCACTGCCATGGCGTCCAAATTTGCAGCAAGGATCACCAATCCAATTCGACTGTCATCTTCTCATCTTCCTAAGCTCGGTTTCCACCGCACTCCTGTGCTTCATCCACAACCCTTCTCCCCATTTCAAATCAATCAACCCGGTAACATTCATTCTCGTCTCTCCCTCTATTCGCGAGTCCCCTTTTACTTCTTTTCCCTTTAAATGATGTTCATGAAGTAATTTTTGAGATGGACAAATTCTTGTTTGATTCGCTGTAGCGCGAAAATTGAGAGATGGTTTGATTAATTGCATGTTCATATTGTCTTAAACCTAACGGAGAATATAATTAATGGGTTCAAGAGGGGTATTTTCAAAAGATTAGTCTCATCAAATGAAATTAGCTACTCTAGGAAAATGACACACCACAATCTATTAATCTCCCTGATGATTGATCAACAATGCAGGATTGAAATACCAAATTCGCGCTATAAGTGAAGCTACAATAGATCCTGTTTCTTCAAATAAAGAGAATGGAGAACAATCACCACAAAGTTGGAAGATTAAAATGCTTTATGATGGAGATTGCCCACTCTGCATGCGTGAGGTTGTACTGAGATATCTTATTCGCTTTAAAATTATGCGTTTAGGATCGTTCTTTGATTGTGCAAGAGATTGTCCTTTTAAATTGTTGTTTGATGTCCTATGTTTGTCTAACTATCTGTGAATTCATGGTACTTATAGGTTAATATGCTAAGAGAGAGGAATAAGCAATATGGTACAATCAAGTTTGTTGACATTAGTTCAGATGATTACACGCCAGAAGAAAATCAGGGTCTGGACTACAAAACCGTAAGATTTTGATTATTTCTCTTTTCCGAGTGATTGAATATTAAGAAGTCAATTAGAGAGATAACAAGATGATAAATCATGCTTGATACTAGCATTGCTGGATTTTGAATGGTATTAACCCCATGAACTGTAGATACATCATTATACTCTCTTCCTCCTTCACTCTGCAATTGTGAATTCAAATAGCTCCTGAGTCTGTAAGGAAACCTCTATAAGAAAAAGTTCTCGTTATTGGACTGAAAGAAAATCAAACAACTATTAATTAGAACTACTTTCTAGTTAATGTAGAATGCATATTATATGACAATTTATATTCTTGTCCTGCAAGGAACAGCTTTGAAGTTTTGCACCTTCTATTTTCATTTAGGTTATGGGAAGAATCCATGCGATCCTTGCAGATGGTACTGTGGTCAGAGATGTTGAAGTATGCTCCTTTTATTGTTCTAATTTAGATCCAGCTATAAAATTATAATTATATCATGGTTTTCTGTTGGGTCATTCATTGTTCAAGGTGATTATTCCAAATAATATGCCTTTTCCTTTGTTTTGGGATTTTTTTTTTTTTTTTTTTTTTTTTTTTTTTTTTTTTTTGTATTTTGACTTATATCAACCTCAGACTCATTATTTCTCAGCTATTGATCATTTAATGCTGATCTTGCTCAAATATTAGATGGTCTGACAACCTTTAGAAAACATATATACTCAGTAGATACTCTGTCTTTTTCCCCTACCAATGCTTCTTTTGCAGGCCTTTAGAAGACTTTATGAACAAGTTAATCTTGGATGGGTATATGCTGTTACAAAATACGAACCAGTAAGTCCTCTCAAGCTTATTTGATCTTTCATCCATCTGTTCCTCCAGAAGCAATTTTCATCCCATAGACTCAGATCTCTTAATTGCTAATGAGTAGCTCATTGTCCACAGTTTGGAACATTAGCTGATGCCGCATATGGTCTCTGGGCGAGGTATCGTCTTCAGTTGACAGGTGAAACACAAACAAGAGATTTTTAGATCAGATAATTACTATGTCTATATGGGATCCCAGATGACCATGTCCAGAAGTAAAAAGCATAACTCCATATGTATGTCTTGTATTATATAGCTACATGTCTCACAGCATCCAAACCAGTCTTCTTGTGTCTAGAATGTATTGCATGGTTAATGGATTCTCAGCCTTGAAGGTATCCCTATAAATATGCATTTATTGACTAATACAAAATGCTGTCTACTCCTTGAAAGATCAATCTGTAGCAACCGTTAACAAAACTCGCAAGTCTTAAAGTTCTTGATGATTTTACAGCATGGTTGTGATCTCTAAATTTTTTTCTCTTCGTGATTTGGTTTCAGGCCGGCCACCCCTAGAAGATATTCTGGTAGCACGAAAGAAAAACCAGGTAAATTTGTGTGCTTACTGCTTGGTATGAACCTTTTTTTTTTCTTTTTGTCTTTCCCTTGTGGGCCGCGCGAGGTATATCCACCAGTTTTCAGTTTCTCATAAGAAAGAATTTAAGAATTCTTCTTTGGCCCTATCTTATGGGCTTATAAGTTGACACAAAAGTACAATAGTAATTTCAATATATTTTTCCAATTTGTGTTTTACAAAATATAGAACCCTATCTTGGGCTTCTGGTTGAGGGACGAATGATCTTTATATGCATATACATACGTGTTGGGCTTTCTGTTTTTCTGCACAGGATGAAGTATGTAACGACAGCAACACCTGCAAGAGGTAATCCTTCTACACAGGATGATGATTCTCGCTTGGCTAGTTGATTACCAGAAAGGGGTGGGAAAGGACTTGACCTAGTAAAAGTAATTAATTTAAAAGGCCAGTAGCTCCTCTTACATTCTTGTATACATGGTTGTCTAATAGGCTCATAGCAATACCTTTATTTTTCTTTTTTTCTTTTTTTGACAATATGTCGGGTGAAGGGATCAAACCTTTCTGTATTGTGTAAAAGTCAAAGGCACTTCTTCCCAGCTCCTTGTACTCAATAATCTCGACGCTTTTACTCAAAAGATTGCCAATGAAAATCCTAACAATCTACAATCTAGTTGGTTGCTTTATGTTATATATATATATATATATTGTCAAATTTCTGAGTTTAGAATATTGGTAATTTTTTAAGCTTGGTCTGTGAGTGCTTATTTTTCAGCCCTTGCTTCCTGAGATTTTTTTCTTTTCATGAGGCACAGTTTCATATGAATTTAATAACAAAGAACTTTTGGGAAATAAAAATGGAAAGCGATGCTGAAACTAAACAATCAACCCATTTGAATTGAATTTAGACCGGTTTGGATTAACTTTTTAAGTGCTTAGACATAATTTCTTTTTTCGATTAATTTTAAACTTGTTTAAATTGACTTTTTTAGTACTTAGAAATAATTGTTTTTCCACTTAAAAAATATTTTTTAAGCACTTAAAAATCATTCAAATTACCGACTAGTTAATTTTCTTGCCACCATCAACCACCTCGAATGATGGCTTAGCTGACCACCTGAATGTAATAGGTTTAAATGGTGGCTTAGGGAATAATAACTGCACATAAAATAACCTATTGCCATTCTTCTATCTCAGCACAAAAATAAATAAATAATCCATAGGCACTGAAAAGGGGGAAAAAGAGAATTTTCTCAAGACGCCAACTTCTTAAGAAGAAAATTATATGCACTATTAATAAAAACCTCCCATTCCCAGTGTAAAAAAGAGACAGAAAGAGAGTTTGTTTTGTACAGAAATGTATAAACAGTAACGTAAAGAACTAAAACATAAGTATCGTGGGCATTCTGATCAAACATCAACTGAGACCAGGTACTTTCTGATAGTGTCGAAAATTGCTACACCAATGTACACACACTTGATCAGAGAGAAAAAAAAAACTTCTGGCTCAGAGACATAGCATATAACCAAAGCACTTGGAGAAGAACTGCACAGAACCATCCATATCAAACTAGAACACCCCCTCTCGCATCTCTTTATAAATGAGCACATTTTAAAACCCGAACACTGTTTTCGAGTCTCAACCATAGTCCAGTTTTTCCTTTCCACGTCCCTGTACACCTTTGTATCTCTCGAAACCGCGTTTGTTTCTCCTAATTACAAATCTCAACAAAAAGTACCATTTTAGCACACCATATACCTTAGCCCATCTCATTTGAGCACCACATGATGAGGAGCCACCTTGAAGAGTTGTTGTGATTGCTCGTGATTCTAAAACTTGTGTATGATCCACATCAAAGAAAGATGAGTTTAGTGGCTCGGAATCGCAGATCAGAGAAGAGCTGGCAAAGTTTGGGGAACTTGGCATCTGATCATATCTTACAACCATAGAATCAAAACCCTGCAAAGCATGATCGTCCAAGCCGCTAGGATTCCCAATAGAACCCATCGATGAAATTATGTCAGAAGAATAGGCATTTGATGGTGTGAAATCAAAGCCACTAAATTTTGGAGAAGCCAAGTACTTGCCACCATAAGAATGGTCCTCAATGGGTGAACTGGGGGTGTAAAGGAAACTGAGTGGGTGAGAAGAGCCACCTACAAGAGAAGTTTCATCATCAATAGAGTCAACTTCTTCCCAGTGTTTGTATGCAGAGATAACCAAGTGGTGAGCATCAGCCTGAGTTCAGAATGAATGTATTAAATCAGCTGAAAAAATGTAAAGCAACTCAAAATAATAATATTATGTATATTAAGAGGTGACAGGAGATGAGTGCCTTTTCACTTTCAGATAGCTTATCTATGGGAACGTACTGGTAATCTGAAAGTAGCCCCATCACTTGTCCTACAACATTGAAGACCACTCCGTTTTTCTGTTCCCAATCACGAGGTTTGTACACGTAAATCTTCCTATCGAGCACACATGTCTGTGCATGCTCAATCGTAGCTTCCCACATTTTGGTAGACATACCAGGGCCAAGAATCTGCAACCCAAAAAAAAAAAGGTGTATAAGTAGTGTCGTTTGTATGTAGAATAATTTAGCTTAAATTTCTACTAGCACATCCAAATGTGCACAACATTTAGATATATGATACACGAGAAAAAGGTATATACATTACGAAGCCTTGAAGGTTGTACATAAAGCTGAGTTAGGAAATCTTTCACCGTCTCGATTTTTTCTTGACTTAGGCGCTTATGATAGGCTCCATCCTTGCTAATTTTCTGCAATCTCCATACTTCATCCTGCAGAAATGGAGGGTGGTGCTTTTTGTACACTGAACCAAATGGCAGAGGTCAAATTTTTAAAATATGTTGACCAAAAAAATACAGTATAATATATATATATATATATATGCCTCCACAAACCCATGGATGGGAGATAATATATTGAGAGTGAACTCCAGTGTTTTGTATTTAAACGAAGCATATCCCCTAATGGTGTCAAAGTCACAGTGTTAAATGTGTTCTACAAAGATTTATAACTGTTTTCAATTCTTCAAAAACACTCATCCACGAGATATTAGACATAATAACAAGTTAACCACATCACAAGTTTCACGTAATAGAAGCTTCCAAATTATAATACTCAAATAGCCATATCAAATATCAAGCTCCAATTTGCAATTATACGTTTAGTTGATGACCTAATTCAATAACAACCAAAAATAAATAAATAAAGGCCAAGCAGAACTTTCAAAAAGCCATTGGCAATAATAATAATAATAATAAATAATAATGAAGAATTTGATTTGATGCAGACTTCATGATGAACATCTAGAGAACAAACCGCAGAGTGTCATTAAAGAAAACTATAATGAAATTTGACTTCAGTGTACCATTTTCCTCGTAAGAAAGGAACCATGGCCAGAAAAATTCAATGCATACGCTGACAAGCATAAAAGTTCTTTTCTTTCACTTTGACAATGTGTAAAATCAAATAATAAAGCTAAGTACTCACATTCTCCACGGTGATCTCTAACCACAAATGATGCAGTCTTTGCTTCCAGTATTCTCGTTCCATCATTGTCATCTATAATTCTTGCACCGAGCCTGAACCGACGGCTTCTAGTCCAGCTTGAATTGTCAGTGAAAGAAATCTCACCTACCAAACCAATGCCATCTTTGAGACTCACAAATGTATCTCCTGTAAGAAGTGGTTTCTTTCCTTCCCTCTCTCTTACAATGTTATTCTTAAACTCCTCTATAGTGTAACTATCACCTCCACCCTCAAAATCACCCTCGAGCACTACAATTTCCACTTTGGCTGAGGATTGAGGCCCAGCGCCAACAACTTCCCCACTTAAGGTGTCAACCAAAGCCACCATCAAGTTGGAACCATCTCTTCCTTCAATGCGAGCTCCAGTAAATACCGGGAGAGAAATATCAGTTACGAACTTCAATTGAAAGCATCTCGGCCCGGAAGAATAGATTTCTTTCCCATCATTCTCGTCATTCCTTAACATAAATGCATGATATTTCATCAACACCTCTAACATATCAACCGTACACAGATTCTTTTGGGTTTAACAATTTATGACCTAATTTCACCTCCTCTCTATTTCTAATTTAGAAGTGGACTCGACAATGCTTCAGCAATTAAATATAAAATCACAAAAAAATAGTTACCTTTGCACATTGGTACTGTACTTTCTTAGTGCCAATTCAACCTCCTCCCTCACCTGTCCAGCACACAATTAGCAAGCTTACATCATATGCTAAAAATTGCAACTCAAGGAATAGTCATCTATTAAAACATAACTGTACTTTTTGATAGATTTTCTTTCTTTATTTATTTCATTTCTTTCTTCTTCTTTTTTCTTTTTTCTTTTTTTTTCTTTTTTGGATAGAATCAAAATGTATAAATACTATAAGAAATCAGAACTGTTGAGGAGTTCATGAATTTTCCCTATCCCATTTATAAAATGTTCGACTTCATTTCAAGTCCCAGGAAGTAGCCATTTATACCATGCCAATCCAAATAGTTTTGCCCCACCCTTATAACAGAAGTATTCAATATTCAAGAACTGTAGGAAAATTGTGCAAGATCCCAAGGCTGAGAACACAACCCAGGCCAGAGGCCCAGAGGAAACAAGCAAATAGAAACTTCTTTCTCCTTGATCCTATTTACAAAATCAATAGAAATTCAAAGGAAAAGAAAAATTAGAGAATAGGGCACCTAAAATTTTGATTCAGTAATGTCTGATGATAAGTTATAGGCCAATCAATGATAAAGCTTACCTTCTTCGCTTCTTAGTAAGATGAAACCCTTGCATCAAGTTCATGTAGTTATTTGGTCTTTCAACTTGAAAAGTGGGAATAATGGTGATCTCTTGAGCAAAGGAAAAGACTTTATCTTAAATCGCCATTGTCGTAAGTTATCACGTGCAAATGTGAAGCTGACTTGTTTTTGTTATTTAAATTTTTAATATTAATTGTATACGAGGCTCTAGCTCCAATTGCTTCATGAGTTTGACATTTTATGTTCCTGATACACCAGCTGAGTTGGGATTTCATTAGCAATCAATCCCAAGAATAGAGCTCCTCGACATTGCCTCATTTCAACTTTCCTTGGGGTTTAAATTTTAATGATCAAAAGATATATATTTTATATATGTGAGTGTCTGGGCCAGCTTATGCGCACCCCAACTAATCTCACAGGACAACCTGCCTGACTCTACAATATTTAGGTGTCAAGGAAACTCACAGGATATTAAATCCTAGGTAGGTGGCCACCATGGATTGAACCCATGACCTCTTAGCCCTTTATCAAAGTCAAAGTAGCCAAATTATTTACTTTTGTTGCAAAAGAAAATGTTCAGACTATGAAAGTTCTATTCCTTTCTAATTCGTTTGGTAGAGCATTTTCTTTCCTTTTTAGGATCTCCTATTCTTTATTCTTTCAAATACTTTCATATTCCAACAAGGGTAAACTAAACTAACTCCATATGCACCTTCCGTACTGCCACTACTGTGTATAAGAGATGGTATGAACAGAGAGAAACATAGACAAAAGGAGGCAAGATTTCCACATTTATAGGTGGGTTCAACCCCAATGGTATTAACAAGAAACCTACTCCTCTGCCGGAAAGCTTTCATTTGGTGCCGTTTGAAAAGTCTAGAATGACCGTGGTCATCCCTATGAATAAGTTTTTCCTGTTATGCTTAAGGCTTTGACGCTTCTTTCTTACAATGAATGAATAGGAAAATGTCCTCAATAATTTGGTAAAGGCTTAGACTTCCAGTCCCATTATAAATTTTCTACAGCAATGGAACGACTTTTCAATGATAAAAACAATGATATTAACATATTTCCTGGAGTGATCATGCTTACCACTTTACGAATGACTGGCTCCAATAGCTGTTGCAATGATTGCAATGATAGGGCATCACGAACCACACTGTACATTATTGAAAAATAAATCATCATACAAAGATATTAGAATTTAGAACAAACAAAAAGAATCTTTATAAAAAAAATAAAAAAAGACACAGAACAACATAGCAGTCAAAAGACCACGACAAGAATATACTGATTGCTGGAAGGTCTTGAGGTTCCAAAATCTATTGGGGACATACTTCACCTTAATACTATAATCAGCATAGGAAGAGTCCTAGCCACCTCTTCCATCATATCTAGTTAACATCTACTTTAAGCCAAGCTAATACTGAATGTCTCTAGAAATGTATCCCAATTACTACAGCAAAGTGACATCTCAATAAGATATAATTCAAGTCTTCTGAAGCCCTCTTATACAACAAAGCATAATCTGAGGATCCAAAACAATCTATCAAGAGAAAAAGCTAACCATCTTAGGAATTTAGTCTTTTCAGGGCTTGGTGGGGGAGAGGAGAAGGATAGAATGAGCAGCAAAACGAGAAAAGAAGGGATAGATTAGCTTGAGGTCCACATAAAGTGATAATTAAAATTTGGAAGAAGACAAACTCATCTAATAAGGAAATAATGGCAGAAAAATTCATGATTTCACATTCGAAGAAGGGTCTCCAAAAATCAAAGTTGAGGGAAATGGAAGGAGATTTGCATAGTAAGAAAAGAAATAGACAAATGCTTCTGGTCTATATTAGCATGACCAATGATGTAAATCAGCTCTTCTCTAAAACGTAACTGAGGGAGTCCAACCTACTCCCTATTTCCTATATATATCACACAAGATCATGCCTAATAGCTTCTTCAAGCCAAGTTTGTTCTTCAGTGGAATATCAAACAAACTCAATTGCACATACTTATCCCTTCAGACTCACACTCATTATGATGCCCCACATAAATACATCATTTTCCTCTCCACAGAATAGTCCCTAGAATCCACCCAAAAAATACTTAAACAAGAATCATCTAGCTCTTTCACCCACAGTTCTCCCAAAATTCAATTAAACCAATGAAGCCAGATCGAACCACGTATGACGTTCCTGCTTCGAATTCTGACCTTCCAGCAAATGGAACTCAGATTCAAAACATATATTAGCATTGCTAACAAAACTCACTCGAAATCCATATAGCAAGGAGAAATTAAACATAATCAACTAGAAAACTTCCATATGCACAACTATACAAGAACGATCCCACAAATCAGTGAAACAAAAACCCTTAAAAAGAAGTAAAAGAGAGAGAAGCATCGTGTGGTAGTAGTACCTCATAAAAGAATACTTTCTACGCTTATCATCTGGATTATCACCATCCGCCGAACCATCACCATCATCTGGGTTTCTTTTCTGCGACAACATAGGAGGCCAGAAGACATACAGATACAAGACGATGCGATGGTATTGGCGAAGATTGCAATGAACTAAAAAGACCAACATGCGGCGCAAGCGCAAGAAAGCAAGAAAAGATATACACAAATATGGGAATATATACAACAAACCCACAAATTAATTTCGATCAACCCAAAAAGGAAAAGAAGCTACAAAAAAAAACCCATCTGATCCCTTTCTTCGTTCTCCATCATCAACCTAGCCTTCATCCAAATTGGAGTTCTCCTTGCCCTGAAACTCAATCATAATCGTCATTTTTTCCCTCAAAACTTTCTGGGTCGGTCTGAAAAAGAAGAAAATGGTGGTGTGGCCGAGTCCGGCGGCGAAGAAGAAGAGTATAAGCCAGAAGTGAAGAAGAAGAAGAAGATCGTTGGAGATATTTCCGTTGGAGCGAAACTCAAAGGCAAAGAGGCAAAGGAGAGTGGATTGGTGTGTCAGTCAGAGAAAGCGAGAGCGTGTGGGTGGCGGAATGGCCCTTGAAACCGCGTCTGACCGAAGGCTGACGTCAGCGAAAATGGGCCCTACTAGAAAATGTGTTTTTTTTTTCTCTGTAAATACCCTTCACTTCACTTCAAACATCTTTCTGCCTCCGCCCCCTATCGTTTTCCTCTGCCAAATTTACATTTGCCATATTTATGTTAAAATTACAAATTCTGATAAATTATTATAAAGAGAAAAAATATTAAACTAATTACAAATATAGAAAAATGTAAGTGATAATAGAATTCTATCACTTTCTATCGCTCAAGTAAATAAATCGTTTGAGCGATAGAATTCTATCGTGTCTATGACGGATAGACTGCCAATTTTTTATATATTTGTAAATAGTTTGACTTATTTTTCTATATTTGAAAACAATCCTTTAAAGTTTGTATTTATTTCGTCCCAATTTTAGAAATAGACAATGATAAAATATTGATGTCGAAATTTCAATTTTATTGATATATCAATAAAATACAGATATTTCGGTAAGTCACAAAATAATTTTGTAAATTTTATTTAGATTAACAACTAAGTTGTTTTTACTCCAAAACTAAATTATGGATATTGTTATTAGTAGTGATATTCATATTGGATTAAATATATGATATTTTTTTAATGTTTTACGAGCATTTATAAAAGATAGAGATATTTGATATCGGTATCGACCCCTTTGATTTACTGATTTATTGACATATCCATCAATATTTTCTTTTTTGAAAATAGGTTAAATTGCAAATTGGGTTTTTACATTTTGAAGAAAATTAGAATTTAGTTTCTATAGTTCATAATTATAATTTAGTCTTTAGTTTGATATTGGGGACTATTTATGAGAACCTTATAAATTAATATTTTAGGTTTTTATCAAATTATAAGAACTAAATTATAACTTCTAAAACCATAGGGACTAAACTCTAATTTTTTCCAAACCATAGAGATTAAATTAGTAATTTAACCTTAAAAATATTAATTTATAAAAAATATTGTTAAATTTTGTCTTTGTTTCAAAAATACTTTTATATTTTTAAAAGCTTCAATACTATCTCCAATTTTCATGAACTTTTCAAAACTACTCTTAGAGTAAAAAATCTTTAGAATATCAAATCAAAATTGAGATGAAGACTTATTAGATGAGTTAGAAAGTTTAGGGACCAAATTTACACAAACTTCAAAATTCATTGACTAATTTGTCTTATTTTAGTACAATGGAAGTTGAGGCAATTTGAAGCACTGACCTATTCACATGAGCTATGCTCACTTTAGCTTTTCGTAGTCCTTAGATGCATATTCAAAAAAACGTCTTTCACTACATTAAATATCTTCAACCATTCCTATTTTATATGTTTAATATTATAAAACTACCGTAGTTTTATAAGAGGCTTCGTTTTGTGTTTTTGATTCGGTTTAGTTCTTTGCATTACTTTGCACGGTTACGAACAAATATATAAAAATAAATTATTAATATATTAACACATGTTTCAAACGTGATTCAAATATTTAGTAAACAGTCAACACACGTGTTCATCAAAGGACTAATCAAACTAATAAAATTATCACATTGTTCAACTATCAAAGCCACAGTGCTTTAACTACCGATCATATTGTTTTAGCCTATTCCAATAATTGTGGCACACAATGTATTAGAAAGTTGGAGAATTAACGATAAGTTTTTGTTTTTGTTTTTTTAAAAAAGATAAATGTTGGAAATCTTTAACATGGGTATCTTTGGTAACAAATTATATTTTGCCGCACATATTACATATTTGACATCCACTTTGATGGGATTGGCCAATTGAACATATCAAAATCAAATCTAAGTCGTACATTCAACTCATACTAATCTTTTCGAAAGTAGACTTTTAAAAGTGTTTAAAAAGAGAAAAAAGAAAACAAAAAATGCTACTTAAACATTTCAACTTAAAAACACTTTTAATATTAAAAAAAAAAATCCAAAATTGGCCAAATAACCAAACACCACTAAGTCAATAGTATCTCCCACGTATGGTTGATTTTAAAAAAAAAAATTAATAAGAATGCTACATTGCCTGGATTATTATAAGGGAAATTTTAAAAAATAAAAAAATAAAGAAAACTATTTACACAAAATAGCAAAATTTTATCCGGGTGATAGAAATAATAGAAGTCTATCACTGATAGATACTGATAGAAATCTATCTATGTCTATCCGTATTATTTTTTATTATTTTTTATAAATAATTTGATATTTTTTCTAACTGGGAAATTTTACTTATTATAATAAATTTGGTTCATTTGAATAATATTACCAATACCATTAGTCAAAAGGGTGAGAGCAACGTAATAATAAATTAGTACTTTGAAGAAAAGAAAAAAAAAGCGTGAACCTTCAAGTTGATAGCCTCATTTCCACGAATCTTCCTTTGTACTTTCAATCTGACATCACTTTCCATGGCTTTGGACTTGGAATGACACAATTACACAATTACCCCCGGCTCTAAAAAGCTAAATTGGATGGCGCCATGCCATGGGCCTTGAGAACTTGAACACGACAACAAAAACACTTCTTCACAAAACCATGTGTTTCACTTCAATCATGCAGACAAGGGTTACATTTTAAATCTTTTTTTTTTTAAAAAAAAAAAGGAGGTAATTTTGAGATTGAAATATTGTTTACTCTTCAACCCACGGAAAAAGTTATAGGGAGCCGAGACTTCTCTAAATCCTTGCTCTAATCAAGGGTTGAGTTTAAGATGCATAACCTATCTCATCGTTTCAACCACACACATCTTAAAAGTCATTCATACAAGTCAAATGAACATGGTTTTTTCATAGACTCCCCCCCAAAAATCAAACTTTTCAGCTCGAAATTTTGACATTAGACCTTTTGGGAGAAGAAAAAAAAGAAAGAATAATAATAGACTATCCTGCATCTAACAACTATGAGAATAACATCTACATTGTAGTAGCTACATTCAATCATTTTTCTTTTTGTGGGTGAAAAAGAATTCTCGTATGGACTAAGCAATTTCTTACAAAGTTCATTTTAGCTCGACCTCATCCGTCGGTGGAAGAGGAACCAAGTTAATAACCTTATTGAAAATAGTTACTGTCTATGTTATAACTGCAACCACTGACCACAATAACCAGACGAGCTACACGATCGCCTTCTGCAAGTAGTTGAATCGACCCCACATTCTTCATCACTGAAACACTTGTGATCTGCTCGAGCATCAAGGATATGACAAGCACTCTCTATTTGTTGGCTATCTCCTGCTGTGTTCAGTGAGGTGGCTGGGCAGACTTGTAGAGACATTGCACTTAACCTTCTTGATGAATTTTCACCCTGCAGAAATAAAATGCACTTCATCCACACTAATTTATTTCACATTTGAAGCCTAAGAAGATATAGGAGATTGCACCCTACTACTTGTGAAGAAGAACAAGTGGACTTGAGAAGCAAACGAAGCCAAAATGATTTAGTAACTCAAGATCGCGAACTCAAGAACAGAGCCAAGAACAAAGGAGGCAATTGTATTCTCTTAATTTATAGTAAATTAATTATTCAAATATATATATATATATATATATATACTTGATAATTATATATATATATATAAAACTAATATCCTGTTTGATAATCATTTAGTTTTTTGTTCTTGAAAATTAAGCTTAAAAACAGTACTTCTACCTATTCTTTGTTTTGTCATCTAGTGTTTAAGAGCGTTTTCAAAATCTAACACCGTTTTTGGAAACTAACAAAATTAGTTCTTAGAAACTTTTTTTTTTTTTTTTGAAATCTGGTTAATAGGAAATATGAAAATCTTGATAAAGAAATTGTGAGAAAGCAGTCGTAATTTTCAAAAGTCAAATAGTTATAATATGGGGACTAAGATTTTAAAATATTCCTTCAAATTTGCTCTTCATTAAACTTTCCCAGTCTACTGGACATATTTTAAACAGTGGCCCCATGTCATGGAGGGGTAAATAAATATGAAGAGTAGACAGTGGGAGAAATACCCTGATAGATGTCCCGTTAGTCAGGCCATACGCCTCTGGAAGTCGTTCGTGCCAAGAACTTAAAACTGGCAGGGGGTGGCCCTCGGTGGTGAAAATATAATTTTGGCCAACCAGAAATGAGTCGTCAAATAAAAGATATAAATATTTGCACCTATATAAAGAGGGAGACCTTATCTTAGTGTGACTGATGACCAAGCTGATTTTCCTGATAACAGAATTCGGGGGGAGAGAGAGAGAGATCATACGTTTCAGAGAGGAAAAAACTATGTTGATGATCTTCCAACTGCATAGTGGTAACATCTCTAACACTTGCAAATCCTCCTTCAACTTTAGTGTACAAGGTAAGAGACTTCATGATTGATTCACCCACTTCAAAGTACCATGGATCTACAATGCCAAAAGCAACGGTATATTGAGGAATAGGATGGAAAGAATGCCAGAAGCAGACAATGAGATGGACCATTATACAAGAACTGATTAGATTGCAAAACGAAAAGAATCCAAAAGTCAAGTTTAATAATCAAACTACCAATTTGGCCAAGAAGCAATGTAGAAACTTGAGAAATGTTATGCAACAAGACACGAGTAGTTTGACCACCATAAATTGTTGAAATATCAAATCTCTCTAAGTGTAAGGATCAGTTGAGCTTTATAACTAGTAGTTGGAAAAAGACAAGGAAAAAAGCATTCCAAAAATACTATGATACAGCAGAGCTTCAAATTTCTAGTCAACATGAAATGAAATAATCATAATATCAAACGTGAAAGTTTTTGAAAAATAAAACCTTTGGTTGCTTGATATAAGTAAAAAGTTGACTCTGCCAATTCTGGACGGAGAGGATAGTACTTTTCTGTAGGATGCAGCATTTGGTGGTCAAGTAAATACCTGAACAATTTCAAATCCCACCGTTGGGAATTAATCGTTGTCATGGAAATTACATTAACTCCAATATTGAAACAAAAGCAAAGAAGATAGAACAGCAAAAATTCTGTGTTCTGGTAAAATCATGGGATAGTTTAAATACCTTTCCGGTAGAACTCCATATTTCTCCCATACATAAAAGAACTCACGGTGTGATGAATTAGCTGCCGGAATGTCCCCAACAAGAACCTACGAACAGTGTGTCAAGAACAGTCATATTCAAGTAACGTATCATTTACTAAAACTTAAAAGTTTGTAGCAACTAGCCTGTAGGCCAGGCCAAAATGCTTGAAGGCTTGTAAGCTGCCAGTAGGTTGCTCTCCCCGTCCTCATATCGGCTTCATGGTACCTACATTACCAAATAATTTCAAGTGGGCCGCCCAAATTAAGATAATAGATTTTTGTATATTACCCTTTCAGAAGGGACTATCTGTATGGTACTTATTAAAATGTTTGTTCTTAAAGAATATTTTAAAGAAATGTTTTTAGTTGTAATTGTTAAAAAATATTTGGAGGAAAAAAATTGGTGCGCATTGAAAATTACTATTTGTTATATTATAGAAACGGTTCAAAAGGAATACAGTTTTGCATAATTTAAGAACATATGTTTGTATTAGAATATTCATCAAAAAAGTGTACACACTACCATGGACCATGTCTGAAATATTTCTGCACAGCAAGGTAAGCGGTGTGGAACATTCTCCAGAATTCCTCTTTTCCAAAAAGGACATGAGCCTTAAATAGATACTCATAAAATGAATCAACCCCTTGAAGAAACCACAAGAATCTAACATTAGAATTACGGATTTCACTCGTCCAAGTTGTAATTATGTATAATTCTAACCCAGCAAACTCAATTGCATAAAACAGGTTTTCTTCCTGATGGACGTTGGGTTAATATTACTAGAGTATGGAAGCACCCTATAAGATGGGTGACAGTTATAGAAGAAAAAAAAATCAGTTATAATGAAGATATGCTAATATCTACCGAAACATGTAAAAGTCTGTATTGTCAGCAACAAAGATGACTTACCAGCTCCAATTCCAGATGAGAACTCAATCCATTCACCTGTTTCCACATCCAAGGTAGTTCCAAGTAAATTCAGTGAACTGCGCATGCTCCACAACTTACGAAGTGCACGCAAAGCAGCATATTCAAACCTGGGGTCACCAGTCAATCGTGATAATGCTCCCATTTCAAGAATTAGAGAACCTATATCCAGATAAAAGCCGATCCAATTCAGACCGTAAATCTTCACGTATACTTATCTTAACATAAAAGATAAGACCTCACCACACCCGGAAGTACTTGTTTCAGTAGTCTCATCCTCCATTACTCCATGCTGCCCATAGAATTTTGGATTGTTGCGGAGTCATATACTCCTCTTTAGAGGAAGAAAAGGAAAACATGACCCGAAAAAACATATTCATATATTCTAAAACTGAAAAGAGAACTTCTGAAAATATCTATGGAACTCCTATGCGCACCATTACAGTGAGCATAAGCTGCATCAAGAACATCATTCGCATAGCCCAGATTTGAGCTCAATTTTAGAACATTTGACACCCCCCCACCCCACCCTTTTCCAAGAAAAAAAATACCCTCTGAGAAGAAGAAGAAAAGGAATAAAGCAAAGTAAGACCTGGCTTGTTGGATGCAAAATTTCTTCAGTACACCTATGGAGATTCACTTATTCTTGTTATGATCATTTAGAACCCATACCAAGAATATTGTTCAATATGCAAACAGCATAAACAACTTAATTAAGCATCAGAGACGTATCTCAATTTCTCAACAACCGCAAGATTAGTTTGATAAAAGAAGACAGGGGCCAGTGAGTGCAAAGTCCCCTGAAGATCATATAGCATGACATACATCATAATATTTATAATCTATAAAACTTGGATATAAGCAGATGATAGGTAATACCTTGAGGTTAATCCACGCATATGGCAACCCTGTGGGGGTATTAAATGCAGGTAGAAAGCGGTTCCCTAAGTCTTCAGCCAAAACTAGTAGTTGATTCTTATAATTTTGTCTAGCCAATCGGTTTGTGGAATCAGTTGCAAGAACATGGGCAGAAACAAGTCCTCCAAGAACTCTTATGTTGCACTACAAAATTGTGGTGAAGGGTAAAAAGGCATATATTGCTCCTTCATTCACAACATTTTAGTTCTTTCTTAGCATAACATGCATTTGAACTCTAGAGATGCAAGCCAACCAGCCAACCACATTCATCTTATTGGGAATTGGGAATGTCTAAGGACTTGGGTACCTCAAATAGATTTATCCGTGCATCAACATCAAAATGCAAATTTTCAGAAAGCCAAAGCACCGCCCTTTGAAATTCAGTGTTGTTACCTAAAATCACAAGACTGAAAAAGGAAAATGTCATAGATTATGAAACTGATAACTAAACAACCATAAACTCAGGCAGTATATGAAATTATACCTAGACAATGATTCAATTAGTGTAAGAGCAGATCCATTGTAATTTTGCGGTAGGTGTTCCAGCTGAAATTGGAAGAATTACAGTTAATGCATTCCCCTGCAACCAATCACCACACTACAGCCATATTAACATTATATTGATTACCTTAAGATTACCAAGCTCACTGAGGGAGTTGGTGAAGGTCTTCGTAAGAGGTTTTAGCTCATCGTTCTAAAAGAAATAGGCCAGTCAATAGATTTCTACATGGTCAGAGATTCAGAGCACACAAATCTGTATCCAAGAACACTTACTGGAAATGCATATGTCATATAATTGTCATACGCATGGTAGAACCTAAAAGCATAGAAAAAATAAGCCAACTGTTAGACACTTCACGAGCTAGATAATGTGGGGTATCATCTAAGAAAATATGACAAAAATTATTCAAGAACAATGTTGCGTACTAAAATAAGGTTATGCAACTCACCAAGAATAAGTATTAAGACACAGTGACTAGAGGTCAAAATAATGCACTTAATGTCGCTCGGATAGAAGTTCAACAAATCTAGTCATAATTTTCCTGAAGATCTAGACTGAATAAGATCAAGGCAATAGGCATTTGGTCCCATATTACTGTGACTTATTGCCCCAATAAGAGGTAGATAAACTCAGGGGCATACGTAACCTGCTCTTATGAAAACAAAACCGAAACTAAGAATTATCTATACTGATGTAACCTTGGCTTGGTTAAAGTAATTTCAGACTAAAAATATAATTTATTTAAAATGGAAAGGGTCAGTAAATATCACCGTAATTAAACAATGAATGGAGCATAACTAACTTCAATTTAAAGTATCCTCACGAAAAAAAAAACATACCAACATATTGTGATGTGAATATATACGTTTGAATTCACAAAACAAATTGTGGTCGTAATTCACTTTATGCTATTTCAGAAGGAAAAGGAAATCTCTTATAAAAAGACTTATAATATAATAATTTGTTACAGAACTAAGATATGAAAACACACAAACAACTTTCTAAGTAAATCCTACAGCTTACGAAATTGTATTCGAAAATGATTTCATGTCAATTAAAACTTCCATATGTTATTGCGTTGGATATTTCGAAGAGCCAAAACTTGATCCAAACAACAATTTAAACAGGACATAAGAGCTCATTTCGCCTCCTTTCCCCCCTCCCAACAGTATCGTCACTGTACTGCCTCCAAGTTCCAGAAAAAAAAAATATGACTAAACGCAGATAACAACGATCAGCCTCAGAGAAACAACATAGTCATAATCATAACAAACTAAACAAAAAACGAAAATTCTCCAGACAGGACAAAATCAGAATTTATAGTTACAATTTTCCTAGAATTGAACAAATTATCTCCTATACCACCAAACACTAGAGTTGCTCAACACTACCGATCCGCAGAACGATAACGAAGTCAGAACCACATCCAATTGACCGAAAGGAAAAACGAAACTACCGCAATTCAACTAAAAACAATGGAGATTATGAAGATGAGAGTCTTACATCCGGCGGACTTTCTCCCTCATACGCATTCTCTTGGCAGTCCAGTAGTTGCTGGAGCTGGAAGGAATGAAGAGAGTGGAGAATATGATGAAGAGCAGAAGAATCCATGTGAAAGACCTGCGGGGCAACATGTATGGAGTCTGAGGACTGGATTAAGAATTCAGGGAAGAAGAAGCGAATCGAATCAATGGCACTGAAGATCTGAAACGAATCTCGGCTCAAATCAAGACGCCCATAGAGACTTCTTCGTTGTTGTGGATTGAATAATTTCGTTGATTAAATTTTCTCGAGAGATGGAGCATGAAAAAACTTTCCAGTTAAACATATGACAAAATAATAGGGTAGATTATATGGGAAATTAACAAAACATACTTAATTTGTTAATTTTCATAATTGTATATTCAATTGTTTTTAATTGCATTTCTTGAAATTTGAATTGTAAATGCCAAAAGCAAATTAGAAATTTATATCTATTTGTTAATTTGAAATGACCTAATAAGCTAATGTACAAAAATAAATGTTATGGACCAAAATACCACTTATAATATAATATGAAGTATCACTCGATTAATTTTATACATTTATTTAAAGATAAGTTTGAAGTTTTGTACTAAACAAGAGTCTGTATCTTCATTTAAATCTACCATAGACCTCTCGAGTTTGTGAATAGATGTTGTTTATATATATAATTCAACATGTGAGGATGAGAATTCAAACATTTGACCTTTTGATCAATGATATTTGTTTACGTTAATTGAACAGCCCTCATATTGACCGATTCGTCTTCATATTGTTGAAGTAAGAAAACAAACACATACATCAATAAAAAAAAATTTAATAAATAAAACGATATTGATACAACATTGTAAGATATTAAAATGTACACATAAAATGATGATAAGAGGAGATAAACTATAGTTCTTGGTTCTTATCCCATTTGAATATATATTTTTTTTAAATAATATTATATTTTAAGAAATAGTAATTCCTTTTTGCTTTTTTCTTTTTTCATTTGTGAAAAAGAAAAAAAAGTAAGTTCTGTACTTGCCATTGATTTTTCTTTTAATAATTAAGAATGATAAATCAAATGTGTTTACTAATGTTTCAATGTAAACATGTATCAAATCACATGGGTTGTATGAGAGTATATGCAAAGATTGAGTTTGATTTTTTTTTTTTTTTTCTAAAGTAAGGAGTAGATAAATATTTTTAAATTTGAATGACCAGATTAAAGGTTTAAATTCTTTGCCTCCATATGGTTGAACTAAAATTTTTTTAGATATTTTGAAGGTTCGAGAGGAACCTAAAACAAACCTAAAAATCTAGGGATTATATCCGAATCTAAAAGTGCATTTGTAATTACTTATATTGAAGTATCCCACATTTAATTTAACAATTCATATACTCAATTTATGTGAACCTTTTAACAATTTAACTAACTCAGTATCAACTTACTCTACACCATTAAAAAGGTTGATAGTTATAATTGACGTCTCATGAAAATTATCAATTTTATTTTTTTTATACAAAAAAATATCAATTTTCAAATCATGCACCATTCTTCTATTTTCTTATATTTATCGTCCATGTGACAATAAAAAAAAAATTGATAGATATATGTAATAACGAAGTTAAAACTTTAAACCAAAAAACACACACATTAAAGAAAAAAAATGTTATATCCTACAAATTCATGGACATAAATAAAACTTTGAATTATCTTACTTGTCGATCAAAACAGTTTAGTAGACAAGACACATAATAATCTCAAATATCAATGAGATTTGATCTTGCGACTCGCACTGCAATTATGTAATTATAAATAGTTTTATTCATTAACTCATTTATCTTTTTATTCAACATTAAGGCTTTTATATGTAAGAAAGGCTATTGATATTTTTTTTATTTCATTTTTTTAAAAAATGATACCACATTAGCCTAGAGATATGAATTGAACAATCAACCTCTAAAAAAGGTTGTTGCTAATTGTCTTGACAGTTAAATTGCGTTCATATTATAATTTCATTTAGTCCAGATAAGACTTACTAAAAGTAATGTTGTGATTAACAAACAATACTCGAGTGCATTCCAATATACACATATCCTTATGCATTCGACTCCCATTACATAAAAAAAAAAAAAATTAAAATAAAGTCATACGTGGGTACATACCATCTTTACACATCTCACTCTCATCATACACAAATAAAAAGAAAAAGAAGTAAAGTTAATTTGTCATGTGAGAAATAATGATTGGACAATTTGGTAGAAATCGGAGATACACCTAAACATTTTTTTTAGAGAAATTACCTTTTTAGTTCTCAAATTTTGAAGAATATGTACTTTTGTTACTAGGTTTTCAATATGTACCTTTTTAGTCATCAACATTTTAAGAATAAAAGTGTTTGGCCTTAAGTTTTCAAAATATAACTCTTTAGTCAATTTTTTAAAATAGGTTTAAAATGTCTCTCCAATAATGTTCACATTATTTTAAATTAGAAAATAAATTTTAAAAAAATTATATATTCCCTCTAAAAATATTTTTATAATTTTAACTATCATACAATAATTTACAATAATTAAATAAATTACTTCAAAACCTTTTAGATGCATTCTAAAAAAATTGCATTTTAAAAACTGAAAAAACAAATGCAACCATTGTTAAAAAGACTAAAGAGTTATATTTTTAAAATTCAAGCGTATTCTTTCAAATTTAAAATTAAAAGGGTAATTTTTACTATTTTTTATTAAAATATTTTTAAAAAATAAGTAAGCAGAATTTATCATGCACTTAACTTTATACTCTCACTTACTAAGTACACAAAAAAAAAATTAGAAAAAAAATTATTTTAAAAAATAAAGTACCACATGGCAGTATTTAATTGGCTAGGTAGTTTTTTCGAAAAATTATGATTCAACCGAGTGGGATGCAAGAAAATTCATATAAAACCTAACCTCTCCCATCCACCCACTTGTCACTTGCGCACTATAATCCGTAGTAATTGATTTGATTCAGTCATCAATGGAAAATGTTCGTTGTTGCAGAGAATTTCAGAGGCCATTAACCAATTTCCGCCATAACCAATCTCCTAGAACTTCTCCCATCCACTACTCAACCTCCATTTTCCCCCTTTTTAATCCCCTCTCCATTATCCCCAATCCACCAGTGCACCTTCTTCTTCCTTCTCATCAAACAGTACACACAGCCTTTTCCCTTGTTCCACATTGAGAGGAAGCAGGTTTTCCCCCGCCTCCTTCCTCTTACGCCATGGCTTTCTTTCCTCCTCCCGCTTTCCTTTTCGTAATTTTGTTATCTGTTTCATTCTCAGTTGAATCGAAGCTTTCTCTTGATTATTACCAGAAAACTTGCCCCGATTTCGCCAGAATCGTTCGTGAAACCGTCACTAAGAAGGTGGTTTCTAGTCCAACCACCACCGCCGCAACTATGCGCCTCTTCTTCAACGATTGTTTAGTTGGAGGCTGCGATGGCTCTGTTCTCGTTGCTTCTAACACATTCAACCACGCCGAGCGCGATGCTGAAATCAACCTTTCTCTTCCAGGAGACGCGTTCGACGTCGTCACTCGATCGAAGATCACCTTAGAGCTTTCTTGCCCCGGGATCGTCTCTTGTTCCGACGTATTAGCACAAGCGACTCGCGATCTCATCACGATTTCAGGCGGACCGTCGTACAATGTTCGATTAGGGCGAAAAGACAGCCTGGTATCGAAATCTTCCGAAGTGGAAGGCAACATTCCAAAAGCGAATCAATCAGTTGACGAGATGATTAAGCTATTCACATCGAAAGGATTCACGATTCAAGAAATGGTAGCGTTGTACGGTGGACGAACAGTCGGATTCTCAAATTGCAAGGAATTCAGCGATCGGATCTTCAAGTTTAGCAAGACAACACCAACAGATCCAGAGATTCATCCGAAGTTTGCAGAGGCTTTGAAGAAGACTTGTGAAGGATATGAGAAGAATCCGGGAATGTCGGCTTACAGCGACGCCGTAACACCGGGGAAATTCGATAATGTGTATTACCAGAATCTGTTGAGAGGAATGGGGCTATCGGCGTCGGATCATGCATTGGCGAAGGATCCGAGAACGAGGAAGTTCGTGGAGATGTACGCCGGAAATCAGGCGTTGTTCTTCAAGGATTTTGCACACGCCATGGAGAAGATGAGCGTCCATGAAGTGAAAACTGGTGGGAAAGGAGAAGTGAGGAGGAAATGCGATGTGTTCAATGAAATCCGTACTTGAAAAAAGGAAATATAATTTTCCCAACTGTAATGGCATTTTGGCACATCATAAATAATTATTTACTTTCATAATTCTGTTTTTTTTTTTTTTTTTTTAACGGGGGATTTTTTTAACCTCTTTTCTTTAATTTTTGTTTTTTTTTTGGGTAAGATTGATTTGGAAAAGGTGAGTTAGAGTTATATTGATGGAACATTGAGAGGAGGATGAAGTAATAATATATATATAATCTATAAATTTTTGTACTGTGTTTTATTTGTTGACTTTCATATTTTCTCACGTGCCTGAAATTTTGAGAATTTGGTTAGTTCTTCGATGATAATTTCAAAAACAAAGTTACAAGAGTTTATGAAATTATACAGTTTATGGAGATAATTGATGTTTGTTTTAAGAATTTAATGGAAGTAATTTAAAATTACTCTATTTACGGAGAAGTTTTGAAACAAAGTTAATAGAATGAAACAATGTAAATTAATACCTAGCTATCCCTGCTCGAATTGGAAAAACAAAATGATAGTTTAAACCAACTAATTTTAGTACATTTACTCAGGTTAAAATTATTAAACTAGTTGTAATTGTTCATTAAATTAACCAAAAATCTTTTATTAATTAATTTATCAACATTATGTTAGACAGATTTATATAATTATTATTATAATTTATAATACACTCAAGGCCGGAAAAAAAAAAGTGTAATGGCATTTTGGCATAAATAATTATTCACTTTCGTAATGCGGTTTTTTTTTTCTTCTTTTTTTACGGATGACTTTCTTTAACGTTTTTCTAGGCAAGATTCATTTGGAAAAAGGCGAGTTAGAGTTTATTGATGGAAAAAAAAAAAAAAAAAGAAAAAAAAGGACTGAATTTAGGCTTGATAAATCAAATTATTAACTTATGGGATTTCACTTGGAAAAGAAAACGTTCCATATTAATGGATTCGGTTTCATAACCATGGATTCCAATGTAGGAGATCTTGTAGCACTTACCAATGATATGATTAGATCTACTCTTCATAGACAAACTAACTTGAGATTTGCGATCCCAAGTAAGATTGGTTCAGGATCATACAAAAATATGCTAACTTATTAACTATTTAAATAAAATATCTTATAACAATATTCTTCTATATTAATATATATATTTTTCTTATGTATTTTTAATTTTTTAGTGATTCAAGCTGTTTATGACCATTATTTTTTTTTTAAACTTATTAAATGGTTTAGATTAAATAAAATGAGCTGGAATTCAAATCATATAAAATTTTTAAAAATATAATATAATAAATTATAAAATAATTATTAATATAAAAATAATTAAAATAATAAGTCTATTTTAATTATATCAATTTAATATTAATTTATCTAACAACTAGTTTTTCTAATTTATAATTATAATTTATTAAATATATTTTACCGGCTAATTTTTCATAAAGCAAAATTGGTAACAACTTTAAAATCTATAGGGTTAAAATAGTATTTTAACTTTTACTTTTTTATCTTTTTCCTAAGTGATGTGGTGGAGTGTCAAAATCATAAATCATTAGCAGTGAAGCCGAGGTGACGTGTGTGCAGAATTTGTTCGTTCAGGAATCTCATCATTTTCACATTTTCCAACAGCCTTATTTTCTTCAACTTCATATCAATTTTCGGGAAAATTTTCATTTTCACCCTTAGTTTTTAATAACATTTAAAAAAAAAATTAGACAACGATTGAGGCAAGCAATGGAGTTATTTCGTCTAAAAAATTATTTAGTTGTAGGGCTCACTCCTTCTCGAAAATTATTTAGTTATACAGTTATAGTATAGAAAATTAATAAGTTATGAAATTGATGTTAGACCGTTAATTCTTAATTTTTAGGTTAAATATTTTATCAAAATTCTTTCTACTATAAATAATAATAATGAGTTAAAATATAATTTTTGTTTCTATACCTTGGCACTTGTTTAATAAATTTTAAATTTAGTTTTTATCGAAATTTACTTTTTAAGTACTCTATGTATTTATTTTATAACTTTAAAATAGAAAGATTAATAAATAATATTTTTTGTAAAAATAAAAATAAAATAGTCGTAAAGAATAGGTTCAAGATTTATTGAATGTATAGAGATTAAGAGTATACAAACTCAAATTGAATAAATCTCAAGGTACAACTACATAAGAGATCGAAATTACATTTCATCCCATAAGAAATGATGGTCTTTGTTTTATGACTTTGTTACAAATTCAGTCTTTTAATTTTTACAGTAGTTTCTTATGATGATTTAAAACCTTAAAAAAAAACAAAAATAAAATTTTCACTGTTATAAAAAATGTCAAACTATTTACAGAAAATAGTAAAAAAAAACAGTGATAAACATTAATAGACTTTTATCAGCATCTATTAGTGATAGACTTCTATCACTTCTATCACTGATAGACTTTGAGGGACTTCTATCAACGTCTATCATAACTATCTAAAAATTTCGCTATTTTTTATAAATAGTTTTCCTTATTTTTCTATCTTTAAAATTTCTCCAAAACAAAATTTATCTGTCACAGAAAACTTTAAATTTTCAATAAACTATTAGAAAATTTAAATCATGAGTTATAAACTTTAATCTTTTAGATTGATTTTTACCCCTTCTAAATTTTTGTCAATATTCCAAATATTATTTGACTGTAAGAAATTATATTTATAAAAATGTGAAAATATGAGTAAATTGACAATTTTTTATTAGGTAGGAAAGTAAATTGTATCCAGCAAATTGACATTATTTATACACAAAAAAACATGACATAATAATGAAATTGTCGAGACAACCCCCCCCCCCCCCCCCTTTTGCAGTGCACGAAATATGGTTTTTCTCTTGCATTGTGTGGCTAATTAATTTTGTTTTTTATCTAAATAAAATTAGAATAATGCATGTAAAAATATGCTTTTTACGATTATTTTATTTTCTAATTGTTGGAAAATTAATAAAATCCAAATTGATAGAGATATAGAGTGATCATATTCTACACAGAGACGTGGTTTACGGTCTTTCTCAATTATGTAACTCATACCAAAATGGATAGAGTGCAGACTCACTATCAGATGGAAAATAAGAGATCGAAAAGACCTAATATTTTGAGAACCATAATTTTGTATTTATACAGTGACTCTAAGGTTTCTCATAAATTCATAATCCATTAGATCAATGAAATGATTTCTATTCAGCATACCAACGCTTCTATATGGAAAGTTGTGTGAAATATAGTCATTAAACAATGAGTATAGAGTCTATTAAATAATTAAAGTGATAGTTGCAAATATATCAATTAAATTCAAAGTATTAGCATGTATAGCAACATTTTTAAAAAATTGTAAATATAGTAAAGTCTATCAGTAATAGACTTTTATCGTTTAGGTGGTGTATCACTTATAAATTATAGAAATCTATTAGAGATAGAAATCTATCACTGATAGACTTTGTTATAGTTGCAGTTTTTTTTTTTTTTTACAACTATTTGCAATTTTTTTAAACATTACTATACACTTGATTTTTATCCATAAAACTGTTACTCATAACAATTACCATAATTAAACATAAAGTTACGTCACAAAACCAATTAACAAAGAAAGGGATTAATTATTCATGCATATATCGATCTAATAAAGATTGTGAAGCCTCCCTATTACATTCCAACAAATGTGATCTATACACAAAACTAAGATTATGACATCTTAGAAATTTTTATTAGATGATATAATATTAAATTTACCTTTACTGATCAATTAAGTTTTTTGGTCAATCGATAATTTAACAACTTACTAACATATACAAAACATAACTAGCATAAGTACATATACCCTCGACCAAGAGACTAGAGGTTCAAATCTCCACCTCGTATAGTGTTATACAATAAAATTAAAAAAATTACAATTATTAATATTAAAAATATCGAAAGAGGGTTAGAAATGGAAGAAGTTATTAATGTTAAAAATATCGAAAGAGGGTTAGAAATGGAAGAAGGGGTTAACAACTGTAAAGTATAATTGATAATGAATTATTGGCATTAGAGAAAAACAAAGAGAGAGAGGGAGAGAGAGAGAGAGAGAGAGTCTCTTTTTTTCTCTCTGTTTTTTTTTCGTTGTAGAGAGAGAAAGAAGGATAAGAGAAAATGGAGGAGGGAGATGCAATATGAATGTGATTTATATGAATTTATGATTACTTCCATTTTATTTTCTTTAATTTCTTTCTTTTTAGATCTCTCTCAAAGAAACCCTAAAAGCTACTTTTTTTTATGTGAGAATATTTAATTGAATATTATGAACTACTGCTCGTCGCTGGGGAATCAAGCTTCATGGTCCGATCGAATCCCGTTCTTCATCTGCTCCAAGTAATGTAAATCTTTTTTTCTTTTTTTTTTTTTCTTTTTTGAGGATTAATAATATATTTGAATTATTTTTGGTTTAATTTCGTATTTCATCTTCTACATTTCTCTCTCTAGTCTCTATTTTTCTCTGTGTTTTGTTGTTTGTTACTGTATATTTCCATTATTTTTTATTTTTTTTCAGCTTTTCTCTACACTACCAAGCAATTTATCATCATTATTTAATTTTCTGTCCCAACAATATTTTCATTCTTTCCACTCTGTTTAAATATTTTTTATATCTATTAGATAAATACAAATGTCAAAAATAGATTTTAGGTAAATTGATAATAAGAGGAGTAGTAACTTAGGTATATTATATAAATATTGTGAGGTCTTTTATTGAGAATCTCAAATTGGAAAATTAAGTTATCTTGCTACTCCGATTCTCTCATTGTCAATTGATTTTGAGATGAAACCTAATGTTATCTAATATGGTATCAGAGTCTACGAAGCCCAAACGAGCATTCAATGGTTAAATAAAAAAAGGTATCATCTTAAGAGAAGGCATGTTGAGGATCCCGCGTTGAAAAAATTAAAGAGTCTCATAGTCTATAAGGTTTTTTTTATTTTTTTTAATGTGGGATCTAACCGTATGCAATAAATATGTTTTTTTTTATAAATAAATATGTTTAATGTAATTTTGAAGTTAAATGGATTCAATTAAATATTTGTTTTAGTCAAAATGAGCCTAGGTAATTGACATGACCTTTCTACCTCATATCTGTTTTAGATCGAACTACGTTCTAAGCGCAATTACTTTGAATAGTTTTTTTTTTTAAGAAAGCAATTTTTTTTCATTTTTTTTTTAACAATATGTGAAATGGAAGAATCGAGCCTCTTCAAAGTTGATATTATAAATATCATGTAAGTTGAGTTATGCTCATTTTAATGAACAGTTGTTTTCACTTGGTAACTTGTTCGGTTGTGTTTTGAATTTTTATTTATTTATTTATTTATTTTATTTCATGCTTTTGCGTAAGAATTTGAAACTGCCTAATTTAATGCATGAAATGTTGTGGATAAGATCCGTGATGGAAAAACATACAAGAAAAAAAAAATAATAATGGAATAATCTTTTTAGAAAACTATGTGCGGCGAGATTGAAGTCGCAGTTTGAATTTTTCTTTGTTGAATTTAAGAAAAAGGGCTTTGAATTTTTTAGGCATTTTCGATTTATATACTTTTCTTTAACTAATGACCTTAATTGAAGTAAATTAAGGGTTTCTTGAATTGACTTGAAAAAAAATATTTTTTAAAAAATTTATTTTTAGATAAAAATTGTTTAAAATACACTTAAAAAACTATTTTGAGTGGTTGTTAAATACTAATTTTTTTTTTTCAAAATGACTTATTTTTTAAATTAAACACACGAAAATGTATTTCAAACACACCCTAAAAATTTATAAATTTTTCCCCTCTTTTTCGAAGGTCACATCTAAATTATTTTGTTAAATGAATAGTAGTACATTTCATTTTCTAACCCTAAAATTCATTGTCTAATCATAATGACAACAAAATCCAATAATAACAACTGCTAAATTAACATGATTCTAAAGTTAATTATCTCCAAAACATGGTTATAAAATCTACTTCAATATTTATCTCGTCTCGATCATATATTTGGTTTAGTTTTCAACTCAACTCGAGAACTTCTTTGAGAGAGAAAAAAGAAGAGAAAAAACTCAACTTGAGATGAAAATCAAAATTCACACCATTTCTATATGGTAATTTGTTCAATTAATTATCTTTCCAAGAAAAACAATTGGTTCAAGTAATTAAATTATGGATATGGATTAGGACTCTCAAATGTCATTTGATATAATAGTTGGCAAAATTATGAGTTTATTTTTATCGTGAAAAGAGAGATAAATACGTATAAAAAAGATAAATCCAACTATTTCTAATTTAGAACCACTTCTAAATTTTGATAGGGTGGAAACCATTTTCACTAAAACTATACTCGAACATATATATATCGGGACAGTAGATAAAGTTTAATAACTTTTTGGATCAACCACTCCATCCCACTCAACTCCTTCCAAAATTGGATTTATGAACGAAAATTTTCTTTCAACAAAACATTTAACTATTATTCTTTTAAAAATATTTGCATGATAAGTTTTTTACTAAAAAAAATTATATATTTTTTCTAAAGGTATGAAGTAGATATTTTTTCTAAAGGTATGCCAAACACATACTTAAATACTTTCTCTTCCAACACTTTGAAATATATATTTTTAAGAGTCCATCAAATTTACTACATAAGGCTATGCCTAAGTTGGAGAATTACAATCAAACTTGGAGTTTTGATGTTATTCAGTCTACGATATAATGATATTGAGGTTTGTCTAAGGCAAGGACCAAAGTCTACGCGAGGGGTTCAAGTCCATAGGGTATCGAGAGGAGACGTAGGAGAGCACACGTCTCGCAAGGAAACGTCAACGCCTCGAGGTTCATGTCGACCAATCGAGCCAAGGAATATGTACCAATCGAAAAATATCTAAGTTGAACCCGGACTGACACCCTGCAACTTCAAGCACTGGAAACTTCTCTAACATCGCCGACGTTATACGTAATCAGAGACGAGTGTTAGAGCAAAGGCTTGTAAATAGTCTCATTTAACCACCCAAAAGGAAAGAGTAAGTAATCTTCCTCTGACCTTACTTATTTTGTTCTTAAACTAAACCTAACACTACTAACTTAACTTAAGCATCGGAGTGTGACCAGCTTTGTACCACACCGGTATAAGAATCTCTTACGCAGATTAACTTAGAACAACTTAAAATTTAAGCAAAAGGTAACAATCGGAGGTAAATGACACCTAGCACAGACGAGATCTGAGCGCTGTGAGCAAAACCTCAACATGGCATTTCTGAAGTTTTATTCTTAAGTAATAATAATAATTTAGAAATAACAAAGAAAAGTGAAACATCTCAAGCTTGACAATAAATACGCTAGGCCTCGTTGGGCTGGTTTTCTCGTGCTTTGAATGGATTGGCCCGAATCTATTGCAACCCGTATATCCCATAGTCTATTTAAATCTTTTTAATAGTTTAATAATATATAGAGATGTAATTTTAAAAATAATAATAATAATTAAAAAATGAAAATCTAAAATTTGATTTCGACCATCTAAATCAAAATTTTCCAAACAACTTTCTACCCCTACTTACCATCCATATTTATAGGATCAAAATAAAGACACGAAGAAGTATTTAAACTTACAATCATCATTCATTTCAATGTTACATAAGTTTCTAAAACTATCACGTCGGTCAAAAATAAAAACAAATACTTTGTATGTAATAAGAAATGCATTATATATATATATATATTTAATAGTTGCACTTTTATAATTTTATATACTTAAATTTTTATAGATTAGTCTAACGGAGAACGAGAAAATATGAACATAAATAATTTCTCAGATAATCCTGTATCAATTTAAAAGAAAACTTGCAAGCCCTTTGTACTTCATCATGGTCGATACTAATCTCGTATTTCCTCCCTTAGGTCGTTAATGACATCAAAAGACCGAACACGAACTTAAAATCTTTACCACTAGTCGAACTCCTCCATATTTTCACCCTCAAATCCATTTCATATCATCTCCCAACAAATCCATTTCATATCATCTACTTTCAATTTGCTCACTCACCACAAGCTCCACAATAGAAGAATCTGAAAGTTAGGTAATTTAAGTTGTTTATTTTTCAAGTCATCTTTGTGCATAAACTCAATTGTATTCATGAGTTTTTATTTTTTATTTTATTAGTAGTAGGCAATTTAGTGAAAATCGGGCAAAGTTGATAAATTTTGTTTACGTTTAAATGGATAAAATTAAATTTTAGACGGTAAATTGATACATCACGCCAAATTTAGTGTATAAATTGATTTGTTACTAAATAACGGAATATAATTTTTATTATTACTTTTTATGTATAGATATATATGATCGATTTTTTAAAAAATTCAAAACAATATGCCGTAGTAGATAGTAATTTTTTTTTTCACATTATAAAATTTTGACGTATGCTAGAGCCTAGAAGATATTATAATTTCTTAAAATTTAATAATAGTTAAACACAAAATTATACTATCGATGTTTAAGATGATAATTACTATAATATTTTTTAAACTATGTAATTGACCAATACCACGAATAGTTCAAATTCTAATGAAATAGAAAATGTGGTATAATTTTTTTTTGTGAGTTTGAAAAAAAGAGTAATACGAATTTCAAGTCCATCAAATCTCATAGTCATTGTTGAGCTAAAGGATGCAGTTGTCAAGATCAGAGATTTGGCTAAGTAGATTGGGTCCTGTCTTCTTTTCATTTTATGTCCGTGTTTATAATAGGCTTGCTCACTGTGTAGCCCGACTTGCTAGTCTTGGTGATTTATGTATTTCTTCTATTTTGGAAGATGTGGGGTGCAGTTGAGTTTCCGTCTTCTCGAATTGGATTTCAAATGTAGTTTGTGATGACTTGTTGATTCATTTGCCTCCTTAACAATTAGCGTATATTTTTTTAAAATTAAATAGTCAATTTTTTTTAAATAAATAAATAACATTTTTTTAAAAATATAAAGTCTCCTTGTTATCATAATTAGGTATAAGCGATAATTGAAATTTAATGTATATCTCACAAAAAATAAAAAAAGGCCATCTACTTGTAGTATGTGCGGTCAATAAATCATTCCTCCTTGTGCGGTAAAAAAATGATTGCAACCACTTTGTGAGTTGTCTCATTTTTTGCCTTTTTAATATTAAGATACCTCATCAAATGGAGAAAAAAAAAAGGTTAAATATATTAAGAAAATGTTAAATAATATAAAAATACCTATATTTCAATGAGTTGTTTTCAAATATAGAAAAATAAGTCAAACTATTTACAAATATAGAAAATTTTTACTGTTTATCGATGATAGACCGTGATAGAATACTATCGCTTGAGCGATAGACAGCGATAGAAGTCTGTTGCTCAAACGATAGAATTCTAAGTGAAATTTTTGTATATTTATAAATAGTTTGATATTTTTTCTGTTTATAGTAATTTTCCTATTTCAATTATGCTAGTCGATATTCTTGGGAAAAAAAATCATTTTTACATTATTCTAAAAAAAATCAGTGAATAATTTTCGGTTAAAAATATATAAATAAAAATTAACGTGATAGCTAAAAAGTATACGCGACATCATTTATGTAAATTGACGTTATAAGTAATTGTATAAATAATTTTGACGATATCTTGTAAAGTAAAATAAATTGTAATAACTATCTAAATCTTTACGAGGGATATCAAACACACTTTCTAATCTTTGTATATGAGTTGTCACGTCAATTTTAATTGCTTAAAAATATAATTAAAATAAAAAATATTTTTAAACACTTAAAAAATCAATATTTTTTAGGTCAAATAGAAAACAATGAAAAAAAAAGGTTGAAAAAACGACATTAAAAGAAGAAAAAAAAAAAGGAGAGATTCATGGAATTGTGTATTGAGGAACATTATAATTCCAATCCAAAAAGTACAGCATTGGTTGTGCCGTTTCTTGAGGACAAGAATAAATTGCTCACTACAATCTACATTAAGTGGGTCCCTTTCCATGCCACTTCTTAATTTATTTTTCATTTCTTCCTCCAAAATAATATTTATTATATATATATATATATAGTCGCGTATGTCAATTTTAGAGAGATTATTATAAATAGAAAAAAAATCAAATTATTTATAAATATAAAAAAAATTAACTCTATATCAGTGATAGATCGCAATAGAATTTTATTGCTTGACTATTTTTTATCGTTCAAGCGATAGAATTCTATCGTGGTTTATCACTGATAGACAATAAAATTTTTCTATATTGATAAATAGTTTGATTCATTTCTCTATCTTTGAAAACAACTCTCAATTTTATTATTCATATATTATTTTTTTTGGTTAAAATACTATTTTGCCACCGGTCTTTGTACTTTTAAAATGTCTAATTTTAGTTTTTATATTTTTAAAGTATTTATTATATTTTTTATAATTGTGAAAACATATTCACACAAACACAATGTCTTTTATTAATATGAAAATTATTGTAAATATTTGATCAACTTCATTAAAAATCAACTTTTGAAGGGCTAATTTGAGATTTATTAAAAAAAAAAAACTAAATTTAAGATTTATTAAATGTAATGAAACCCAATATGTAAGAATCATAACTGTATTTTACCCTATCTTTTTATAAACAAATACTATTCATCTAGACATAATTCAATAAATAAGATACTTTTATTCTTAATATTAGCAATTTGGTTATTGTTTTCTTAATAGCAAAAAATGTAAGGTATGTGGACAAAAAATACATGTGAGTTATTTATTTATTATTTTTTTTTGGACACATGTGGAGTGGAGGGTTGAACCTCTGATCTCGAGGTTGATAATACATACTTGATGCTAGATGAGCTATACTCTTTTATTCGTGAGTATCTGGACCAATTTACGCGCATCTCTATTCATCTCACGGGACAACCCGCCTGACCCTACAACATTTGATTGTCAAGAAAACTCATACGAAATTAATTCATAAGTAGGTGGCCACCATAGATTGAATTCCTGACCTTATAGTCATTTATTGAGACATTGTCTCATTTTTTATTATTAAACCAACCCACGATGATTACATGATATGTGTTAATTTATATGTGATTCTTTTAGTGACACTGTTGGCAAGATCGATTAGCTGACTTATAATTTTTTTTCCAATGAGAATGTTTTATAAATGGATAGTTGAACTAAAATAAATATTGGTTAATGTAAACTTATTCTATATATTCAGTTGTATTTAATTGAATAAAATAAACACTTCCAAAACACAGACGAAATTAGATAGCTAGCATTTGTTTTTGCAATAAGATTTGGGTGATTTATATATAATAATAAAATTAAAAAAATGTATAAAAAGGCTACATATTTGACTCGTTGACTTGACCAAGTGCATAAAAAAATTAATAATAATTTTATTACAAACTTTGAATTGAAACTTCAACACTGTTCAAACCATACAATCGTAAAACAATTTTTAAAAATAGAATTAAGACAACATATCAAACACATTGATAAACTTAATAAATTTAAAAAATATAAAATAGAGTCTGAATTGTCGGTCAAACAACTCTAAAATTGTAATAAAAAATACTCACTATTATTTATATATATATATATATATATATATATATATATATATATATATATATAATCAAATTACTCTTAAATATTAAAGATAATAATGGTAATTTTTTTATTAACCTACAAATTTGGTCTATATAATTTGAAAAAAAGTTAGAATTTAGTTTCTATAGTTTTAAAAGTTATAATTTAGTTCATATGATTGGATAAAATTCTCATCAACCACAAACAATCAGAGAAATTATTTATGAGTGTTTTATCAAATCATAGAGAGTATTTTAATTAATAACCATAAAAATTAAATTTTAACGTTATTAAAAAACCAAGACTAAATTTACAATTTAACTTAATTAAAAACAACAATGTAATTTTGAAAGAATATAGCAAATGACAAAATTTGTTATTGTTATTATTATTATTATTATTTTATCGTAATATAGCTTAAAGAAATTGACCTGTAAGAAGATTTTGTAAAAATCAAAGAAGGGTTTTTCTGACATGACACCGAGGGTGGACTGTTTCATAGACCATGAAAGAAATAATAATATAAATAAATAAAAATTGTAAAAAATTAAAAATAAAAATGAAATAAAAAGCCATTCCCTCACGGTTGACCAGTCAATCCAAAAATCAGACCCACAAAAACAAACCCAACTGCAACCACAGCAGTAGAATGCCCTAAAGCATTCCTCAGCTCACGCTACATTTTCTTCTCTCTATTTTTCTTCACTCAAATCTCTGTACAATTGAATTCCTGCTCAACTTTGATTTCTTCCTGTTTGTCTGGTTCTGTATGTATGGGCGGCAATGGCAAGTTCCGGTGGAAATTTCCCTTCCCCCACCGTCGTAATTCTAGGCTTGAATCAAACGAGCCTCCTAAAGAGTTCATTTGTCCAGTTTCTGGTTCGTTAATGGCGGACCCTGTTGTCGTCTCTTCTGGACAGACGTTTGAGCGTGTTTCTGCGCAGGTTTGCAGGAATTTAGGGTTCTCCCCTGTGTTAGAGGATGGTTCGAAGCCAGATTTCACTACTGTGATTCCGAATTTAGCTATGAAGAAGACGATTCTCCATTGGTGTGAGAAATCCGGTGCTCGGAATCTTCAGCCGCCTGATTACACCTCCGTTGAGAGCCTTGTTGCTGCATTGATGGAGAAGGAGAAGCCTCAAGCCGGAATTAGGGATTCCTCGGATATGGATTTGTTAAAGGGGGTAACGGATTTGCCGCCGGTGAATTTTTCGCACGCTGCGACGGAGTATGGTCACCGTCCAGAACATTTCTACAGCAGCTCGTCGGAGGAATCGGTCATCGTCGGAGGAAGTCCGGGAACTCCTCTGCCGTTTACGACTCGACCTGCGTGTTATTATTCATTTTCGTCTTCTTCCTCTGAAACTGTGGAAAACGAAGCGCTCATCCAAACCCTAGGCCCCAATTCATCGATTTCCGAAGATGAGAAGAATTTTTTATTGAAGTTTGAGAGTCCCGATGTGTTTCAGCAAGAAGAAGGCGTTATTTCGCTTAGAAAAATCACGAAAGCCGATGAGAGTATTAGGGTTTCGCTCTGTACGCCTCGGATTCTTTTCTCTCTCCACCGATTGATAACGTCGAGATACCCTAAAGTACAGATCAACGCCGTCGCCTCTCTGGTAAATCTCTCCCTCGAAAAGCCGAACAAACTGAAGATCGCGCGGTCAGGATTGGTTCCACGCTTAATCGATGTGCTAAAAGGAGGACATACCGAAGCGCAAGAACACGCCGCCGGCGCGCTCTTCAGCCTAGCTTTAGAGGATGAAAATCGGATGGCGATCGCAGTTCTCGGCGCTCTGCCGCCACTCCTTTACGCACTCCGATCGGAAAGCGAGCGAACTCGAGACGATTCCGCTCTGTGTCTCTACAACCTAACAATGATTCAGAGCAACCGAGTGAAGCTTGTGAAACTCGGCGCCGTAACGACTCTACTTTCCATGGTGAAATCAAGAAACTCGACAAATCGGCTGCTACTGATCCTCTGCAACCTCGCCGTGTGTCAGGAGGGAAGGTCGGCAATGCTGGACGCCGACGCCGTCGGGCTTTTGGTCGGAATGCTGAGGGAGAAAGAGCTAAACTCCGAATCAACCCGCGAGAATTGCGTTGCGGCATTGTACGCTTTGAGCTATGGAAGCATGAGATTCAAAGGATTGGCGAAGGAAGCCGGAGCAATGGAGATTTTGAGGGAGATTGTTGAAAGAGGAAGCGAGAGAGCGAGAGAGAAGGCTAAGAAGATATTGGAGAGGATGAGAACGAGAGGGAGATTCGATGAAGACGACGATGAAGAAGACGATCACGGAGGCGAGTCGAGTTTTGAGAGAGGTGGACTCAGTTCGACTCGGTACCGAATCGGAGGTGGAAGATTTCCCAGCTCGGCTAATACGGTGCCGATTTGACAACAATTCCTTCTTCGAGATGTGTTCTCTTGGGTTTGTTCCTTGTTTGTAAACTATGTAATTAATGGTTTTTTCCCCTCTAAAAACCCTTAAAAGTGAAATTGGAAAATGTGTATTCTATTTATTTTTCTCGACATTTAGGATCGGAGGATTTAAACGAACAAATCTTTGATGGAGTGTATATGTTTAGACAATTAGCTACGCTCAGATTGACAAATTAGTAGAGGTAGTTTAGGTTTTGAGATTATTTAATTATCGTCCCTATTAGAAACATTTACATAATTGTAGAATATTTAGTTGTTGTTGTTGTTGAATTGAGAATGTTTTTTTAGATGAGTAATTACAATGGAATTGTAACTTGGTTTCTTAAAGGTAGTTTGCTTTTTCTTACTTTACCCAATTGTTATTGTAATGACTACTTATGATGTTACCAAAATTAAAGGGTTTCTTTTTAATTATTTTTCAATGCATGAGTGGTCGATAAATTAGATTATAATAATGGATGTAATTAATAATAATTAATTACCTTCTCTCAAAATAATAATAATAATAATAATTAATAAGCCACTTTAAATTGCCTTTTTTAGATGGAAGCATTGGGCACTGGCTAGTGTTTACTCCACGAATCTAAAAGATTAGGTTTTCTTCATTGTCTTATCTCTTTCCACTCCCCGTTTCGTATGAGTTCGGAATTGGTTATTATCAATGTCTCCTTTTTCATTGGATAATTCAACTCAGAATAAATTATCCATAACAATGTTCATATTATTGTAAAGTTATTACACAGTTTGCCTGATGATTCCATAACTTAACTCATTAAGATAAGTGTCTGAATAAGATGTCAGAAGTCGAAATTTTCGCACCTCTATTTATTGTTAAACCAAAAAAAAATATTTGTTGTTTTAGAATTGTTTGAGATATGAATAAAGTTTAGACAGTATCTCCAATAATATGTGACTTTTTAGATGAGAGATTTGTTGGAAATGACTGTGGGGATCAACTGATGATTGCAACTTAGGACCTTGGTTAACTGATGATTGCAACTTAGGACCTTGGTTTTGGTTTCAAGGTTGTGGATCTTCTACGGCATAACAAGCATTTGGATTTTACAAGATTAATTTTAGGAGACTGGGGGCTTGTTTGGCTTGATTTGAGAAAAAAATTATTTTTTAAAAAACTCATTTTTATTTAAGCATTTTTTATAAAAATTGATTAAAATACATTTGAGTGGTACCAAACACTCAAATTTCTTTCCAAATGACTTATTTTTTAAATTAATCACTTGAAAATGTATTCTAAACACACTCTTAGTCTAGTTTGAGATTGTTGTAATTTTAGAAAAATCAACTGTAGCAAGAAACTTATAATAAAAAAGTATAATAAAATAGGATAAAATGAGAATATTGAAAAGTTAGTTAAAAGAGTAATGAGATGTTTTAGGAAATCAATTCCAAAAATATATTATCATAGTTTAATTTTTCATTAAGTTAATTAATAATTGATTCATCCAAGCCCTAAAATGATTAAGGATTAAAATTCTAAAAAAAAAAAATACATTTCAAGTGATTGTAGATTAAAATTTGTCTTTCGGAAGAAAAAAAATCCCAAACGCACAGTCAATGAAGATCAACAACCCTAAATTAGTCATTTAAAAAAGGAAAAAAAGGGAAAAAAAAAACCCCTAAATTAGTCAAGGAGAGGCCCGATGTTGATGAAGAGGCCCCACATCCCTATTTATAAATTAAACTGATCAGTTGCAGTTTCGCTTTCGCGCGCTCTTCCACTCTCGTCGGGACACCGCCGGCAGCGGCCACTGCCATTGTCCGCTAGTCACTGGTTTTTTTCAAAACCAATTGCCATTCCTGGATTCCTCGACGTCATCCACCACCATGCCGATTTCCTCTACAAATTTTCAATTCTACTTTCTTCTTCCACTACTGATCTCTCTTTCTCTTTTCCCGTTCTTATGGCGTCCCATGTTTCTTCCACTTTCCTTATCTTCGTTTCATTATTCGCCGCCTTCTCCACTACTCAGTCGTCGACGATCGGAGTCGGATACATTTCCCGGCTTCTTGAAATTCAGGATCGCGAGAGGGCACCTGCGTATGTCCAAGTTGCTGCGGCTCGTGGAGTTCTTCGTCGGCTTCTTCCTTTTCACCTCTCTAGCTTTGACTTTCAAATTGTCTCTAAGGTACTTGGTTGATTTTCTTTACAAGTTTCTGTGTTCACTATTTGACTGTTGGAAGAAGTACAGAGTAGTTTGTTGGAGATTTTAATTTGTTTTGTTAGGCTCTTGGAAGTTTAGGAAAATGAAAGAACTCTTGTGTACTGAAGTATAGTCTGCTTATATTCTCTGTTTTTCATGTTCATATTTCTCGCGGTCTTTCTATATGTTGACTTTTCCCAGGACAAATGTGGTGGAGAATCTTGCTTTGTGATCAGGAACCATCGCGCGTTCAGGAAACCCGGGGATCCTGAGATTTTGTACGTAGAAACTGTTTGCTTCTCTTTTTTATTCGGTTTGCTTCGATCGAATAGGCCTTTAAAATTGGATTAAGCTACTATATTGCTTCTTGTTATTTACTAAGTGAATCGGGAGTTCATGTCACGGAAAAATTGAATTGGCAGATATCAGTCATCATACAGTGTTTTTTTTGTTAACAGAAACTAAAATCGATCTCTTACTTTTGGACATGAACATGATTTCCAATCTTTTTCTAGAATCGCTGGGGTCACCGGAGTGGAGATTTTAGCTGGCTTGCACTGGTATCTTAAGCACTGGTGTGGTGCACACATATCTTGGGATAAAACTGGTGGCTCACAACTATTTTCTGTACCTAAGGCAGGCCTGTTACCTCGTATTCAGACAGATGAAATTGTGATTCAGAGGCCTATTCCTTTGAACTACTATCAAAATGCAGTTACATCAAGCTGTAAGGTTTTCATTTTGGAAATTGCATTGCATCCATCTCCTTGCAATGCGCAATTTAAATAACAAATATTGAATTACAATATTTCATGTACCTCCAATAACAGTTATTTGTTTACTGTTTCGATAAATGTCTTTCTATTTTCATTTCCTCTGCTTCCGGAAGACTCTTTTGCCTGGTGGGACTGGAAAAGATGGGAAAAGGAAATAGACTGGATGGCTCTTCAGGGTATCAATATGCCTCTAGCATTTACTGGGCAGGAGGCTATCTGGCAAAAAGTATTTCAGGTATGTTTTTTATATCTGCGTTATGTTATTCATACTGCCGATCAACATAATGATATATTTCGCAAGTGCGTGCTGTCATCGCAGATACAACCGTGCATGGTATTCTTTGGGTGCTAGAGGATGTTTAAGAATTCAACTTACCCTACATATGCTATAATCTACATCAATTGCACTAAAGTACTACAAGTATAATATTACTCTCTGCTGCTTCCTGCTATTTGGAAATTGTTTCTGGCATTATCTGAACTTTTCCTTACATTAAAAGCTTCTTTTGTTCAGTAGTTTCTTTATCATGCTATTGTAGCTTTCCTGGCCTTTTCTAGAAATAATAATAAAAAAAACAGTTCTCCCATGAATTATAGGTATATTCGTTTCCTACACTTTTGGCTAAAGCGAAAAAGCTGTCTCTAATAATTTCTTCAGGCTAGATCTTATTGCAATTTACTTGGTTCAAAGTATAGATTGATCTCACTCCAGATTATATTTGCAGAAATTTAATATAAGCAACTCAGATTTGGAGGATTTCTTTGGAGGTCCAGCATTTCTTGCATGGTCACGTATGGGAAATTTGCACAAGTGAGTAGTTGCTTTGTAACTGCGTTGAAATTAGATCATTGTCGGATGGATATTCTATTCCACTGTGACTATAATGAAAATAGAATGATAAATAGACAATCGTCATCACTATCAGCTACATAACCTTCCTGGTCCAATCACATATATGTAGAGAATGGCTTACATGTGGCATGTTTGTTGTCTCTTATGTTTCAGTTCTAGTAATAAACATCTTACTGAGAATTTCTTATCATTGCCTTTTGAATATCAACATTCTTATCACAGATGGGGTGGGCCACTGCCGCAAAGTTGGTTTGATCAACAGCTAATTCTGCAGAAAAAAGTTATTGGCAGAATGTTTGAGCTAGGAATGACTCCAGGTATTTTTAAGCACTGTCAATAAATTTATTTAGTACCCCATGTTGTTGCAATAGAGTTCAAAATTCTTTGGACTTGACCCAGTAGGAAACTTAAGATTCTGTTTCATTTAGATATTTTCACTTTCATATTGGCTTTCTTTTTGAATTGCTGTTTTAAAGCTTCAGTAATGTTGCTATAGTTCGTACAGCTTATTTACTAGATGAAGTTCTAGAAAGCTTTTGTGCTAGGAACAATCTATGGACCATGGTTTTCTTTTTTTTCCTTTTCAGTTTTGCCAGCCTTTTCGGGTAATATTCCTGCTGCTTTCAAACAAATATATCCATCAGCAAAGATAACACGTTTGGGAAATTGGTAACTCAATACTCCCTTATCTTATATAATGTTTTTCTTGTATCTTTTTGGCATTTGCTTTGATAATATTTTGAAACATTCTGGAACCAGTGTTAGTCAAATCCATGATACTAAAAAAAGGGAACAAAAATAGTCCATGATACAAAGGATGTGATGCACTTTAAAAATAATTACTTCAGTTTGATAATAACTTTTTTGTTGTTAGTCTTTATTTAGAAGTTCTTTAAATTTGTCTGAAGTGCTTGCTATTTTAAAACGAAGTGTTATTTTAATGACTAATATTAAAATTTGAAGGATTTTTAGGATAAAAACATTACCTAAAGAGAAATATTTAAATTAAAAAAAAAAGTGACTTGAAAATTAGTGGAAGGAAGCAGGCAAGTGAAGAGAAGCTAGAGGAAAACTATATACACAGGGAGAGTGGAAGAAGCGAATGTGTTAGTAGGAGAAAGGTAGGTGAGCGAAGAGAGATTTTGTTAAAAGAAGCATGTCTACAGAGAGAAGTTGGAAAGTTTGTCTTAAAATGGGGTCAATTAGAAAAATATACATATAGAGAAGACCTTGAGAGGGATTATTAGCAAGAAAGTATCGTTGTCGATAGAAGTTAATGAAATTAGTTTGATTCGTGATCAAGAGAAAGTATATCGAAAGAGACTAGTAAGAAATACATTGGAGAACAATTAGTAAGATAAAGTATCTAGAGAGATTGTAAAATAAGTTGGAGCTAACATGAACATACCTTATTAGAACGATACTACAAATTCCAATTTGTGCTTCATATTTTTATGATCCGACTATATATATATATTAATGATGGAACAATACCATAAATTCCATTTATTATAAATTTAAACCGAAATATGAAATGATCTCCGCATGGAGTAGTCTGAACTCAAAATTGGCATCTACTAATTGGTAAAGCAAGTGTAGAATTACTTAATTTTGACCAGAAAACGTCTAACTTTTGATTTCAAGCAATAACATTGGTGGTAAGCCTTTAATTCTTGACTCATGAGACCCTAGAATGATGCTTGAGGAACTAGAAATTCTTGCAAAGTACTTATTTAACTAATGGCAATGTCAATTGTCTTTACAGTACCATTGTCCTGCAGGTTTTCTGTTCACAGTGACCCTAGATGGTGCTGCACTTACCTTCTTGATGCCATGGACCCTTTATTTGTCGAGATTGGCAAAGTATTTATTGAGCAACAACAGAAAGGTATTTTTGGACCTATGCTAACGAACTGCATGAGGATAGGATATTTCATGCTTTTTCCTTGAATGATGTTTGATGATTCTAATTGTCTGAAATTGCATTTTGTGTCAGAATATGGAAGAACTTCCCATGTATATAATTGGTATGGTACTCATTTCCTCAATCGGACTTTGCCTTGTGGGTGGTTCATTTTTCTTTTAATTTTCATTGTAAGATGTGTATGGTCGGCTTTGTTACATTAGAATGGCAGAAAAGCAAGCGAGAGCAAGCATTTAAAATTGGTGCAATAGAGTTTTCGACAGTCTTTAAATTGTCTTTTCTTCAAACATGAGAAATTTCTGCCATCAAACTTTTAAATCATGAATATCTTTTTCACCCTACAGTGATACCTTTGACGAGAACACTCCCCCTGTTGATGAGGTGGAATACATCTCTTCATTAGGTGCAGCTATTTTTGGAGGAATGCAGGCTGGAGATTCTAATGCTGTCTGGCTAATGCAGGTAATTGTTGGTTTGTGTTGCCAAATAAGGGGTTGTTAGGCCAATTCACTAAGTTCTCTACATTGTTCCAATTTTATTGGATATCCCTGAAGGGACCCAATCACTAAGTTTTCATAAGTCATATCACTAAGCAAGTGGAACATGATATGGATTACTTTATTGAATGTCCGCTACATGTCTTCTTCGTCTGTTTTGGTGAAATAGCAACTTTTGTCTCAATCTTGTTGCTAATGAAATTTGTTCATGTACAGGGGTGGATGTTTTCATATGATCCATTCTGGAGGCCTCCACAAATGAAGGTTATAATAATTCCTTATGTCATCAATTGATTGTGCAATCATACACAAATATATCTTCCAATTGTCAATCATCGTTAGATCATTGCCATATATGAAGGATTCTCAGGGAATCCTTGGCTCAAATCCTGTGTTATTTGTAAATGCTAATTCATTTAGCTGGGCTCCTTGTAAGCTGTACCTTCTTTTATCTATTCAATCTTTAGGGTTATCATTGTGCATTACTTTCACTTCTGGTTGAAATTGGTGAAGCATTTTTCAGGCCCTTTTACATTCTGTGCCTCTGGGAAGGCTGGTAGTCCTTGATCTGTATGCTGAAGTGAAACCAATCTGGATATCTTCTGAGCAATTTTATGGCACTCCTTACATCTGGAAAGTCTCTATGTTCATTCTTTTGCTCGATCTTAATGTCCATATCTAATAAATGGTCAAGATTTATGCTTTCATTGTGGAAAGCCTTTTTCCATAGCAATCAGCGATGTTGATGAGTATGTTATAATTATCAGCCAAGAATAGACATCTAAAGTCCATTAGTTTAAAGTTATTTTTTAATTGTTATATTTTTTGATATTCACGAATGTCTAACATTAGATTTATAGGGCTATTAACTTTTTTCTAGTTGCTATACATGGTTGATTATATTGACAATCTAAGAACTAACCATTTAAAAGCAGTGATGTTGAGAATGACACATTGTATTTCTGCCCATTCTTATAAATTAATTTGAAGGGAGGTTCTCAAAACTATGGTTGATTTATTAAAATTTCCTTGATTAAGCATCACATCACCTACTTTTTTTCTACTTTATGAATATCTTAAATTTATTTCAAATCATATCATTTTACAATGTTATTTCAGTCGGTTTATAGAAAAGCAAAATAATTACTAGTGGCTCAATGATATCTTCGTGTTTTACTTTATAAGAAAGATGATTTCTTGTAAGGCAAATTTGATACCCCATTGTTTAATTTAATTGGCCAGGTTAAAACAGTAATTATCTGACTTTAGCTGTTTTACAAAAATTTTAAAGAAAAATTGAATGTCTTGTTAATTCTCTTGTCTTGTCCTGGACCGTATATACTGGTTCATTCGCAGCTAAGACTAAGTTGATTTATTGTTTCATTAGCTGTGTGCTATATTTCAATGAATGTGTGACGCTCGTAAATTTTAGCTTTAATAATATGAATTGCCTTTTACAGGTGCATGCTACATAACTTTGCTGGAAATGTTGAGATGTATGGCATTTTAGATTCAATAGCATCTGGACCAATTGAAGCTCGTAGTAGTCCATACTCGACAATGGTAAGTTTATCATCTACCATTATTTGATGTCTAGGTGTTTTCATAATGTTTTGGCAGCATTATTTAATTGCTATAGGTATACTAATTTTGATATTGACTCCAATAGTTTTTTAAAAGTAAAATATTTGGTGCTTTCTTTCTCTCGTCCATTGGTACCATAGCTCAGATTTCGAGTATATAATATATAATTATTTATGTAGTTTTGAAGAGATGGACTGATTCTCTTTCTTTCTTTCTTTTCATTATTGAAAAGATGGCTTGGAAGATTATTAATATTGCTCGATTCTTTTATTATTATTTTTATTTACGTATTCAAGTGACGAAGAGCTGAATCACAGTGGATCATAGCAGCAAGGCCACTCTGCTACTTACAATACTCTGTCATGTATTTAATATTGCTCCCATTTATTTTGCAATGTTTAAATTCGTGTTTAGCTTTGTCACCCGTGTTTTCATTTGAAGGTTGGGGTAGGAATGTCCATGGAAGGAATTGAACAGAATCCCGTTGTCTACGATCTTATGTCTGACATGGCTTTTCAACACAACAAAGTTGATGTCAAGGTACAAATATTTTATTATTATTTTAAAAATATGGCGATCCATTTACTTTGTTGCCAGTTGTATTCATGTTCCATTTGTGGAAAGCTGACAAGTGACATTACATTGATTAAATTGAATAATACCGAATAGCCAATCATATAGGTAGTGATATCATTACTTTTCCACCGTGCATAGGTTCACATCCTGGCTAATGCCCATGTGGTTTTATTTTCCAAGTTGATTGACACTGGTAGTTCTGTTGATGTCTTACATGCAATGCATTATGAGAAGGAATTGATAGATGCGAAAGATGTTAGAAAATATTTCATAATAAATGTCATACAATTCAAGAACAATTTCGATAAGTTCTATGTAAAAGATCTAAGCATGGAAGAAAGCTGAAATCTATGGAGATTAGAATTACCTGGACCTATTAGATGGATTAAACTAACTTTCAAAGTTGCAAGAACTAAGCAATCTTCCTCAACTAGACCAAATATAAGCAATCTTCTTTGCCTGATAAATATAGGCAACTTCCTAAACAATGCTACTATAACAGTGAGTATGTGATTTTTTCTCGACCCACCACACTAATTTTGAGGAAGTCTGTAGGTCAATAATTAAGGCCAGTTAATTTGCTCAATAAATAGCTAAGATATAATTTTCCTTTGATCTGTTACCCAAATATGAATTAATTATTAACTTCATTGCAATTCATTCCAACAATAGAATTTTTCTTCTTTTAGTCCTTCGAATAGAGGTTTGTTCATATCTTTTGGACAACATAATGCACACTTTTCCCATGATTTCTGAATTTTAGCCCTAGCACCTTCTACTTTGAAGTTTGTTTTTTCCATTAGAATTTATTTTTCTGGTAGATTTTGCCGCAATTTTGTTTATTGAAAGCTTTGTTCCCATCGGTCAAATTTTGTAATATTCTCCTTTCGTTTCCAGAAATGGCTTTATCAGTATTCAATAAGGCGTTATGGTCGTTTTGTCCCTTCAATACAAGATGCCTGGGATGTATTATATCATACCATCTACAACTGCACTGATGGTGCCTATGTAAGTATGAAAAAAACTGTAATGTCCATTCAACCTTTTCTTCTCTTTTGGTAGTTCTACGACCGGTGTTTCCAGTCTTGTTGCTTTAGAATGGTCGTCACCGTCTTCCCGTTATCTATTTTCTTTTCCTGCTCATGAAAAGTCTGTGAATTGTGTTCAAACATGTTATGCTAACATATCCCGGTCAATATGGAAAAGGACAAAAACAGGGACGTAATTGTGGCATTTCCTGATGTTGATCCATCGTCAATCTTGGTATTACCTGAGGGGTCTGAAGGACATGGGAACTTGGACTCAAGCGTAGATAGCCTCCGCCTCCAGGATGCAACATTTGACCGCCCTCATCTTTGGTATTCTACTTCCGAAGTAATACGTGCACTTAAGCTTTTCATTGCCGGTGGCAATCAACTTTCTGGTAGCAACACTTACAGGTTGACTCACGAATTTAAAATATCCTATTATTTGAAACCTTTAAACATATCAAATCTTGTTCTTTTCTCTCTATTAAAGCCTAGATCATTGAATTGACAATCGTTGCTACTCTTAGGTATGACCTTGTGGATTTGACCAGGCAAGCTCTAGCCAAACACTCGAATGAACTGTTCTTTAGAATTATCAAAGCATACCAGTTATATGATGCACAAACAATGGCCAGCTTAAGCCAAGAGTTCCTTGAACTTGTCAATGATATTGACACATTATTGGCTTGTCACGAGGGATTTCTTCTGGGACCTTGGCTACAAAGCGCTAAGCAACTCGCCCAAAATGAAGAGGAGGAAAAACAGGTTTAGTTCATTCTACCAATTATGAGAAAATTATACTAACAGCATTCAAATGCTGACAAATCTCAAATTACAGTACGAATGGAATGCAAGAACTCAAATAACCATGTGGTTTGACAACACAGAGGAGGAAGCAAGTTTACTTCGTGATTATGGTAATGATACATTGGACCTGTGGACTCGACTCTATATCGATAGATTATCATCGAGATTATGCGATTATACATTCAAATTTGAATTTTTAATCTCGATTCAGGAAATAAGTACTGGAGTGGACTCTTGGGCGATTACTATGGTCCTCGAGCTGCGATATACTTCAAGTTCTTGAAAGAAAGTTCAGAGAATGGATACAGATTTCAATTGAGTAATTGGAGGAGAGAGTGGATAAAGCTAACAAATGATTGGCAAAGAAGCAGAAAGATTTACCCTGTGGAAAGCAATGGAGATGCACTTGACACATCCCACTGGCTCTACTACAAATACTTGCAAATACTTGAAAGCTGTGATCAATGAATCAGGCAAGATCTCTGCAAGTAACTAAGATTTAAATGTTGCATAATATTTATTTTGCATATTTTCCTAGTTATCTCATTTTCTATTCCGTGTTCAAACTAGTATTATTTCGCAGTTTAACGACGACCTCTTTTTATACACAAATAGTCTATGATACTATTTGTCTCTCTGTTATATTGTTACTTTTTCTTTTAAATAGTACGATAAATTATTGTGTAATTTCTAGTTTGAATATAGCTTAGTGGGTAAGATACCAACAACAATTCTAAAGATCAATTGTTTGATCTTCCATCATGCATCTACTGAACTAAACAAAACTTATTTGATTATGATCCAATTCCTTCATTTTCCTTTTTATGAATAACTTCATTTATTTAAGAAAATAGACTATTCATAAGCTTTAGCTGAGAAAAGGCAATTGACCAAATATTTTTTTCTTGCTGAATATGGTATTTGGTCTAGGTCCTTTTATTTATTTTCTTATCCCATCTTTGAATCTCTTGAAAATTTGATTATTAAATGGAACCTCAAATTTAATCATAAAATTAATATAGATAACAATGGAGATTACAGGATCAACAAAATGCTAAAAATAACAATTTAAAAAAATAAAGACCAAAATTAAAATTCTAAATGTTGAAAAGTCAAACTTTACTCTTCAATATATGGCTTATGGCCTTCCTTGCTTGACTATGATATATTTTTAAACATCTAACTGTTGTTTTCTTTGCATAATTTTATACATATTTCTTAGTTTGGTCCTGGTTGAAGGCCTTGAATCCTTGATTTGACAAGATAAAATAAAAATGCATTTTAAGAGCATCCCTTTTTTTCCAAGAAATAGCCAAATAAATTCATCTGGCGTAGGCGGTGACCGATATTTAGGTAAGGTTTGGCTGTGATGTGATTAGTTATTGACTTTTTTATCCTTTAGAACCTTCTTGAAACTCCATTATCTGATACCAACGTGGCCCAACAGAAGCCACTTTTAAAGTTTTGGTTTAAATACCATTTTAATCCATACACTTTAGATTATTTTATTTTAGATCCTATATTCTTAAATGTCTAAATTTAATCATTTATATTTTTAATAAATTTTAAGATAAATATCAATTTATACTCTTAAATTTTGGGAGTCGTATTAATTTAAACCATAAACTAATAATTGTATCAATTTAAACTCTAAATTTTCATAATTGTATCCATTTAAACTGTTAATTTTCGTAGTACATCATTTAAACTCTCTGTTATGTTTTATTTGGATACATTTATGAAAGTTTAGAGTTTAAATTGATATAATTTTGAAAGTTTAAGGTTTAAATTGATATACTTAAAAGTTCAATGTTTTAATTGATACAATTATTAATTTGAGTTTTTAAGAGTTTAGAGTTTAAATTGATACCATTATTAGTTTAAGGTTTAAATGGATACAACTTTTAAAGTTCAGAGATATAAATTGATATTTGCCCTAAATTTTAAATTTAGTCTTTTAATACTAATAATACTTTTCATGAATATGTATGAATTTACAAGGAAATATTGATAGAGACCTAATTATTTTTACAAAAATCAATAATAAATTAACAATAAGAATTGTTTTATATACCTATTGAAAGTAGTAATAGAACAAGTCTCAATTGTTGGAATTAAAATGCTATCTTAACCTTAAATATCTAATACTCTTCTGTTTGTTTAAAACATCATTATGTTTTGTTTTGTGAGTGTTCGGACTAATTTATGTATAGTTTTACAAATAATTAGCATCAAGAAAATACGCCCGATATTAAAATTTTAGGCACGTGGTCACACTGTTGAAAATAAAACGTATTAGACATAAGTTTTAAAATTGTCCAACAATTTTGGTAGAAAGCTAAAATAAGCCAAAAATTAAATAACATAAATATTTAATACCAATTTTAGAACAAACGACTCGATTTACAAATCTCTAAACCCATAATAGTTTTTAAAAATTAATTAAAAGATATATCTACTCATACATCCACAAAAAGGAAAAACAATCTGGTTTAATTTATTGACTTTCACCGGCAAAGAAAAATATAAGCTATTATTTATTTATTTATTTTATCTAAATTCGTTAAAATAATATTAATAGTTTTCAGGTAAGAATAGACATTGTGTGGATATATTTAATATTAATATATACTTTCTTCATTTCTTCTTTTTTTTTTTTTTTTTTGAAAAATTTTAACAATAAACTAAGTGTAATGACTGATTTTAAAGTTTATTAAAGTTAAAATATTGAATATTCGGTTTTAGTTAATATATTTTTAATAAATTTTAAATTTAGTCTCTACTACTGGTATTAATTTTTTCAAAAATATCAATTTTCATTATAAATTTCGAAAACATATTAACATATTCTATTTTCTTATCTAAAAATATTATTATTATTTTTGAGAAATATTATTATTATTTAACCAATTTTTGAAAATATTTAAAAGTACACAAACAAAAAAATTAACATTTAAAAGTACATAAATAAAAGTGATCAAATTCTAAAATATATGGACCAAAAAGTTATTTTTGACCTTTAATAAAAGTATTACAGGCGTGTCAAAATGAACAACTCAATTAACATCAAGTATATACTATCAACTTCTTGGTATATATATATACACACGTTATCAAAATAGCAATAATAATAATGAAAATTTTTACATATAGAAAAAAAGTCAAACTATCTATAAAAAAATAGCAAAAAAAAAATACTGATAGACATTGATATATTTCTATCTAACATTTATCGGTATAAATTTCTATAATTGATAGACCTTCATAGACTTCTATAAGCGTCTATCACAACTATCTAAAAATTTTGTTAGTAAATAGTTTTCTTATTTTTTTTTATTTTTAAAACTTTTCCTAATAAATAAATAAATAAATAAATATATAGGCACCAAAATAATTTAATAGAATTTTCGTGGGAGGTCCCGATACGTGTCTAAATAGGTTAACTGTTTATTAGATATTCTATTTCCACTTCAAGAAGGCAAAATTTGTATGACTTTTAATCGCAATCCACACGGCATTCGCTTTCTTTCAATCAGATTCTCACTCCCTATAAAAATCCATTCCCTCTCAGAATTTTTCGTCGATTCATTTCGATTCTCTCTTTTCTTCTTTTCGCGATCAGATTCTTCGTCTTCTCCCTCCTCAGATCTCTTTGCAGCAGAGCCTAAATCAATCAAATCCATGGCTGGAAACGGCTCTTACGATTGGGCGGACCAGTGGGACTACAACGACTCGACGGACATAGTCACAGAGAACAAGAAGAAGAGCGGCGGCGGAAACAGTACGGCCAAATACAAGCAGAAGGTCGGCGAAGGGCTTGGTAAGACCAAAGCTGTGGCCTCTAATGGCGTCAAAAAGGTTAAAGAAGGAACCTCTCTTGGTTTCCAATGGATCAAAGATAAATATAATAAAACCGCTCATAAGAAGTAGAATTCCTTCCTTCATCGAATTCATTGTTTTTCTCTGTAGCTCTCTGCTCTTTTCGTTTTCTGTTGGTTATATAGATACATGTACACCATAGATTATTCTTTTGTTAATATGATTTCATTTGATCTCTTTTTTTCTTTCTTTTTTCTTTTTTCTCTTGTTTTGATTCCGATTTTTTTTTAGCACTTCCTTTCGATTCGATTGTTCGATTCTTGATTTTCAATTCTCTGTTTCTCAGTTTGTTGAAATTTTCGCTTCAGCAACATGTATAAATCTTATGAAGGCAAAAAATTTCTGGGGAAATTGATATACGAAAATGAAAGGTGAAGGTGGAGATCTCGCCATGTAATTTTGAAATTACTTTTATTTATGGGGAAATAAAATTAATTTTGACCGAGAAATTCAATTTGGATCTTCAACTTTGCTAATTCTGTTTTATTCATTCAATTTTCGTTAATTAATTCAGTAATTTTTAATATAATATAAAGTCATATACAATTCATAAATTTTAAGAAAATGGTTATAAATAAAAAAAATCAAATTATTTACTCACGATAAATGTTTGTTTATTTATTTGTAAATAGTTTGATTTGTTTTTCCATATTTAAAAACAACCCATAAATTTTATGAGGAAAAAAATTGTTGTTATTTTTCATAAAATTTTGTCAATTTTATATATCCTATATCTAATCTTTTAGATAATATTTGAAGTCGGAAATTGTAAGCTTAAAGTGAAAATAAATACCATTTGAATTAAAATTAATTTTCATTTCTTTACCTTTTTGTTAGTTCAATATTTTGGAGTGGAAAAATGAGATTGTAATTGTTGACTTATCTAACTTAATGAGCTATGTTTGAATGAAAGAGTTAGCATATACAAAAAAAAAATATGAAAGAGTTAGTAAAATCTATTGATATTAATGTGGTGAGATTGATATAATTTATGTATTAATAGGGATACAATTATGGATAACTAAAAAATAGGATGAAAATACCAAATGATCCGAATTTTTTAAAAAAATATCAAATGACCTTTTGTTGATGTCAAATTCAGATGAAATTATCGAAATGAACTCGCTCTCTCTTCCTTTCCTCTCGCTCACAATCACTCTCATCTCTCTCTCACTCTCGCTCACTAGAGTTGGTCGCGTTGGAGATGCTTGTGTGGATTCGTAGTGCCAGAGAAGAAGAAGAAGAAGACGACGACGGGGAAGAAGAAGAGGTGGAAGAAAAAAAGACATAGGATGATGGAGAAGAAGAGAAAAGAAAAAGACAAAAAAATATTGTAACTTCACTCCGGAGAAAGAGAAAAAAGAAAAAATATCAAAGAAGGGCAATACTCTAACTTCACGTAGTTATGACATCATCAAAGGGTCATTTGACATTTTGAACCTTTAAAATAAGTTTTTTTATGCAATTATTTCATACCATTAAATCAATTTAGGTAAAATTGTAAATATTTAGACACTTGGAAAATTAAAATTATGTAATGATCGTTGAAACTTTCACAAAATAAATTTGAATTAAAGTAGATAATTAATAAGGCTTAGTCCAAAATCAACTGTCATCATAATAGGTAGAGGTTATTTGATGAGGAAGCAGTTAGTGCATCGGCTACACCTATCTTTTTGGAGTCATCTTTTTTGTTATTATTTTTTTTTTTTTGAAGTCGTTGTATTGTATTCTTTTCTTTGAGAATCTCTTCTCTTTTTCTATGTTATTCTCAAGAATGACTGTTACTAATTATGTTACGTTTTCATTAGAAATATGGGTTCTTCTTCGTCAATTTTATTTACTTATTTTTTACATTTTGTTATTCCCTTCAACTATTCCTTTTAAGTTCTGTAGATTTGATTATAAAATCTAACCAATTTTTTCATTGAGTAAAAGGTATGAAACAAATCATATTGATTTTTAATTTTTTTAATCAAAAGTATTATGTAAAATTTTTGTTTTTTTCCCCTCTATCTCTATCCCTTTTTCGTGGTTATAGTATCTTAAATCATCAACTAACAACAAAAACAACTTTAAAATGTTTTTTTAAAAGAAAAGTGAGTGAGTGCTCAAGATTTTTTTCTTTCAAATTGGTCGGTGGGCTTCAACATGATAATAATATAGTACAAAATACATCTATAATATATATCATAGTTGATGAAGGGTTATATTCTTTTGGAAAGATACCAATTTAGAGTTAAATGGTATAATTTAAACTTTGAAATTTTATAATTGTATCAATTTACTTTATTCATTATTTCTATTTGAATAAATATCGTGCCAGACTTGCTAACTGTTGGATAGAAGATATTACAAAGATAGCAAAATCCTTTGTATCCATTTCCTTTAAATTTTGTGATCGCTCGTGTAACAAAGTAGCTGATAGGATAGTTAAAATTGCCAGATCATGCAAAACTAATGTAGATTGGCTCTCTCCTATATCACGGTAGGATGGACAATTTCTCCTACCTACCTCTCATTATGCGTGTCACGTCCACGTGCTTTTAAAAATAGGGTAGGACCTATTGATATTAATATAAGGTCCATAAATATTTATGAAGGTAAATTTATAGTGTGAACAGGAGAGTATGGTACTCCCGTAGCACTAGAAAAATTTTTCCTCCTATATCTCGAGTGAATTGTAAACCAATTACTTTTGAACGGTTGTTCTTTTATGGGCTCATTGGCACCGTAATACAAGTACTTTTTTAAAAAAAGAATCAGCTAGACGTCAGAAAAAAATTAATAATAGTTTTTTAAAATAGTTTATATATATATATAAAATAAAAATAAAACAGAAATGTTTTCTTTTTTAGAAAAAAAAATATTATATATTAAACGGGCTAGTGGATCCTCCCTCAGTTGTGGTGTGGGCCGGCAGCCCAATATTGGTGCACATATCTAATCCAACCTGTGCTCACTGTCTGATGCACCTTTTTTTTTCTTTTAAATAAATAAACAAATGATGTAAAAAATAAATGGAAAAAAGTATCTATATTCGTAGTAGTAACTGATTTTGATTTGCAATTTTGTACTAGGAGAAATTACCTGATTTGTTCGTACTTCAACCGTAAATTTGTAAAAATTGAGCCGAAATGACGTATAAAATAGAAATAAACTTCCTACCAATTTGATGCTTGTTACATAGACTTTGACGGAAAGAACGTGTACAAAGCATGGATCTTTAGAATAACTCACTAGAGTTATTTGTTGTGGGTATCGAGCCCACTTGTTACACAAGCAAGACTTTATTTTTAAATGTGTGTTTTGTGAGCCCAAAATGTTAGGTTATATGTTTAGCCAAATTGGAGTTAATTTTGGGTTGACCCATCTTGAAACCCCAAGACTTTCTTTTCTATGATATGGGTATGGCCTAAGGAGAATGAGAGGAAAAAAAAATACAAAAAACAGAGAAAAACAGAGAGACGGTGTAGTTCAGTTTTTCTGAGACAACTTCCACAAAGTTGTCGATTGTTGGAGTTTAAACCATTGAATTTTGCTGAATCTTGGTCAGCCTGTGGGGACACATAGGGTCTCGTGTTGAATAGTTGGATTATTGTTTTGAGCTCTAGTTTGTCCGTAGTCGCTGCTGAATATAATCTGTATTGGTGGGTTGTGAATCTTTGTATGACTGATTTAGTTTTTTACACTCAATTTCATCACAATAAGAGAAGGACAAGGGTGGACTCTTCACAAGTTCCATGATTTTTACTCTTCACATCGAAGGGATTTTTCACATATAATGAGAATTCATATTTTGTTTTACATTTTTCAAATTATCTAAATATGTGTTTGACAGATAGTTCGAATTTTGTTTATGAAAATTGTTTCCAGTTTATGTTATTCAAACTATGCAAATTTTGAAAACAACATTTTTATGTTTTCATTGTATATAAATTTAAATTTTTGAATTTTGAATTTTGAGTTTTGGATTTTGAATTATATTAAATGAAGATAAAAACATTTAGAAGTACAATATGTCATGTTTAAATTCAATTCATTTTTTTTTAAACAAAATAAGATATGTATTGTGTAGTATATTATAAATTATATAATATTACAAAATAATAATTATATATAAATATTTAACCTAAACCATATTCATAAATAATTTAATAATAGTTTATTATCAAATAAATATTAGTGGGTAACTACAACCAAGGTTTAAAATATCAATGTCGATGGAAATATCGAGGTCTTAATTTTACAGAAATATAGATGGAAATATCGATTTCGATGGATATTTCAGAAAAAATTATAAAAAAAACAAAAATTTTAAAAATTTAAATTAATAAATCAATATTTTATTATTTTTAAATAAGTAAACATGTCTATTATTTATATTAGTGGCATTTTTATGCTTATTTTTTTGTGTTTCGTGAATTTTTCTACGATATAATGGAAATATCGATTCACCCCTCATTTCGATACCGAACCTATGAAAACGTGGAAATATCGACATATAAATAGAAATTTAATACTATGACTACAACTAATTTTATGATTTATAAAGATAGTATCAAATAAATTTTAAACAATTGTTTAAATTATAATTTAATTTATGAATCTTCTACCAAACACATATTTGAAACATGAAATATAACTCTGTTTTTATTGAATATTTTGTTTTCAAATTTTCGATTCTCTACCAAATAGGCTCTCTTAGCAATTTGTTTAGCCTAAACATAATAGGGAAGCATGGTGTCATTCCCTTTTTTTTCAAATTTGAAAACCAATTATGACAGAAAAAACTTTGGTGTAATCGAACTCCACCTATCTTTTATGTAGTCCAAGCTGTATCAAATGCAAAATTACCATGTAACAATTTTATTTTATTTTTTAAAAAAATTATATGGTAAAAAAGAGGGGAGTACATAGATTAGGTGGGGCCTGCTCTACGTACGAGCTGAGTTGTCATCCAAATGTTCCAACTTCCACATGCTGCCAAAGATATTATTCCATGTTGACAATTTTTTTTTAATCTCTATTACTTATTTATTTTTAAAGAACTTCTTTTAAAAAAATATTAAGAAGACAAACCATAAATTATTCCCTATCATAATTAGATAGTCTCCAAATTTTTAATCTGAACACACAATCAATCAGAATATAACTAAATACATAAAACAATAATTATTATTTTTAATGTTATAGGTTACACATAAAAATTGGAATTAAAAAAAAAACATAGTCTTAAAATATAATGACTTATAAAAGTAGTAGGACCCACTGAAACAAGTAGTAAACAAAAAAATGAGAATGAGATTCTCATATTGATAGTGTAACATACCCACGCTTTTATTATTTTAGTAAACACCATCAACAAAAATAAAACTTTAATTAATATTCATTAGTTTTCATTCTTCAATATCTGGAGATAAGTCAAGTTTTATGGATTAGTATTTACTTCTTTTAATAAATTTATACTTGGTAGCTAAAATATTGGTCACATTTACAAATATATAACTTTTAGGTTCGTATATATGAAAGAATATATGTAACAGAAAAACTTCGAGATAACAAATTGTTTGACCTAAATCTAGTACTTAAATGCAACACATCAATTTTTTTATTTTATTTTTAATGTAGTGGTAGTATGGTACATTTTTGTTTCACCCATACATAAAAAACGACTGTTTAATTTATAAAATATGATATGTTGGGTTAATTTTGAGAATATGTTCTTTATGTATACCCTTATTTTTGGTAAAAAAAAAAAAAAGAAAGAAAAAGAAAAATCCACCCAATCCAATAATAATGGTGAAATTATGATTCACGAGGTTTTTTTTTTTTTTTTTAATTTTAAAAAAATATGGTACTATGTATTGTTAAGAACTATCAGAGATAATTTATAACATCGAATATTAAAGTGGTAATTAATGTGTAAAAAATGGTTATGTGGATGGAATTTTGTATGATACCTTTTACATGAAATAAATAGTAATTTTACGGAAAATTTTATAAGATAGAAAAAATAGCAAATTATTTATAAAAAAAATAGCAAAAAAATTATTGATAGACTTCTATCAGCATCTATGTGATAGACTTTTATCATTTCTATCACTAATCGACCTTGAGAAACTTCTATCAATGTTTATTACAACTATCTAAAAATTTTGCTATTTTGTGTAAATAGTTTCCCTTATTTTTCTATTTGTAAAAATCTCCCTAATTTTAATATTCTCCATGTTGTAAATAATATAATCTTCTAATTTTTACACATCAATTACCACATGAATTTTCATAACTTATTTAAAGAAATTATATATATATTATCTTTAACGTTCAAGAGTATTTTTTAAAATAAAGTTTAAAGTTCAAAAAGTAAAAATTAAACTTTTGGAGTATAATAATTGCCATTTATTTCAAAGTTCAATGTTATTTTGTACAACCTAAACTATATTTTTCAGGTTAAATTACAAGTTTAGCTTTTGAATTTTGAAATTTGTATCTATTTAGTAAACTTTAAAAAATATCTATTAAGTTCTTAAACTTTTAATTTTGTGTCTATTAGGTCTGTCAAATTCAAAATCTTTATAAATTAATTGCTCTGTTAAATATACATTTAAATTTTATGTCCAAAAAACTTTAAAATTTTAATTTTGTGGGTAATAAATTCATAATTTTTTTAACAATTAAAATTTTAAGAACAAAATATACATAAATATCAAAATTTAAGGAAAAAATTACAATTAAAATCTTTAAAATTATAGTTATGAGCCATTTCAACACCTTTAGGGAAAAAAATAATTGCGCTAATTAACCAACCCTCTTTCTTTGAGGTTAGAGGTGTAATCCCTCATTGGAGTAATTATTTTATACATGCTTTTTATATTTTTATATGGTAAAATAATGATTTAATATATTAGGTGTCAGAGATTTCTTTGTTGGACAAGTATATCATAGAGTGGCCCCTCTGTATTTACTTTTCCTATAAGATTAAGATTTTAGTCCGTTGTTTTTTATTCAATAATTGAAATATGTTTTGATTTTTATCCTCCGTAGAAATAATTGGAATACCATTTTCAGAAATATCCGCTGGAATGAGGGTAAAACAGTCAATCGACCGACTAAATCCATAAAAATTCATGGACTTATTTTTTAAAAATAATATTATTTTAAAATAATGACAAAAATAGAATTGAGTTGAAAATATTGATCGTGACATGTGAACAAAATGAGTGCAGTTGTAGCAGGGTTGATCGTGACATGTGAGCAAAAATCGTGAATACCCGTCCACGATTTTCTCACCTATTTTTTTAAAATACTCTTACCTCTATTATATTTTTGTCATTATTTATTAAAATAACATTATTTTTTAAAAAATTCAAAAAATTTAGAAGAATCCAATACGAACAAAAATAGTTTGAAATATTAATACACTATGGAAATACATTCACTTAACATACAAGTAATTAGTACATAGAATAAGAGTTTGAAAATCTCTTTCAACTTAAAACTCATATATATGTAATTTCTATTTCATTCTTTTCTCCTTTACTTCTTCTTCTCCAACAATCTTCTTCTTTACGAGTGAGTGTTTGGTGTGCAAAGTTGAATTGGTAATTATTGTTAGAAAAGTTAAATTATTTGAAGAGTTGGAATGTTTGTGTTTCGGATGCAGAGTGTTGAATTGAGTCAAAATAAAGTCTATGTTTGGAGTGTAAAGTTGAGTTGAGATATTTGATATACTTATTCTAAACAGAATTGATTTTGCCATAAATTTTTGTTGCTATATTTTTTTATTTCTAACTATACACATATTTTTCTAAAATTTTTAACAATAAAAAATATTTAATTTTTATCGACTCTAGAAATATAACAAATTTCTACAAAAATAAATATATACTATAACAAATTTTGATTTCAATGGAACCTCAATTACAAATAACATTTCAAACTTTACCTTAAAAAAAATGGCTTACCAAGTTTGAATATTTGTCTAAAAGCTTATTAAACATATTCTACGGTTAGTTCACTTTTCCATCCAATTTTGGGCGACTGTGGTCGACTTCCCTTTTTCTTCCTCCTTCCTCCTCTTTTGCTTCTTTTCTTTCCTTTTTCTTCTTTCTCTCTTCAACTTTCTAGACTTTTTCTCCCTCCAAAATTTCTCTTATTTTTTTTTTTTTGGATGGCTTCTTTCTTTTTCTTTTTCCTTTTCCTATTTTTGTATTTTTATTTATTAATTATTATTAAGATTAAATTCATTTTGATTTTTGAGGTTTGAGATAAGTGTCTATTTAGTCTCAAAAATTTTAAAATAGACACTTTAAATTGAGGCAAAATATGGAATGTGCATATTGGAATTTGTGAGAAATTGAAGTTTAATTTGGGAAAGAGAAATTAACTCAGTTTCTTGTTTGTGTGGAGAAACACTAGCTATTTATGTTTATCACAACAATTTGAAATGGGAAAGAATGGAGGTCAACATTCCTGATTCAATCACTTCGATGCTGATGCCTTTCTACCTGTGAGAAAGTGTCTTCTTATTGGTGTTACGAAATTGACAAATAAAAAATATACGAAACGTAAAATAATAGAGAATTAACACATAAATTTACGCGATTCAAAACAGTTTGTTAGCGACGTCCATGGGGCAAAGGGAGAACAATTTTATTAGAGAGAATGTTACAGAATACAAAGTAATGGTGCCTCTGGGTTAGAGAGTTTATATAATGCACTTCTCTGAATCCTGGTTTGAGAAAGCAATGACTATGATGAAATTTTTAATCTGCCACCAAGTACTAGATAAAGATATGTTCAAAACCTTCCATTCATCTTTCTAGATCTAGAGGTTACAACGGTGACGGCGTTATAGATATAAAAAGAGGGACTTCGATTTAGATCTGGAATTTCTACTAGTGTCGACCAACGAGCAAAAATAAGGAAAATAACGGCGACAACAAGGAAAGTTCGCTCGAGAGGAGAATATGAGAGTGAAGAAGATGATGCCACCTCATTTTGCTACATCACAGTCCACATCGTCTAAAAAATAATATAAATTTAATATCTTTTGCTATGTAATCAATAAATAATGACCATGTTACTTTTTCATTAGTTAGCTAAAGGTCAACTAAGTCTATGGACCATTTAAAATTCTTTTCAAACCCTGAAAACTAAAAATGTCTATTTTGAAACTTGAGAGACCAAATAGACACTAATCTCAAAGTTCATGGATCAAAAATATATTTTGCCCTTATTATTATTATTATTATTATACTACAACTTGATGTTTGATTTCAAGAAGCCACGCCTCTATCTCTTATTTAAATATCTATAAACTCTTCTTTCTCTCTTTTTAAACAAAGTGTACTCTGCCAACTTTAAGATCTTTTTTTCTCCTCCAAAATAAAAATATTTAAAGAAATACACAACTTCCATCTCAAATGCATATCCGAATGCTAAGAATCCAAGATTGAGTCTTACAATATCCTATTATTAGAAATCCAAGATTGGGTCTTACAATGACCGTGTGAGAAAGAGACTTAACTACCACTCTATGCACTATTCTAAATCCCTTAGAGAGCTCCTATATTTATACCTACTTCCTAACTCTTAATTTTTAGAAATCAAATCTTCAATTTTTAGAAAAAAATGTCATATCAATTACCGTTGTCTATTTTGGTATTTGATATAGAGATTTAATCCATAATTATAGCAATTATTGTATGCACGACTTTTATATATTTATATACTAAAATAGTATAATATGTTAGGTGTCAGCGATTTCTTTGTTGGACCAGTGTCTCTATCTTATTAGAGTGGTCCCTTTGTATTTATTTTTCTATAAGATTTTTGTTTTTTTTTCTTTAATAAAGATTTTTTTCGGAAGATGCATTAATAAAGATTTTAGTCGTTTTTTTATTCAATAATTGGAATATGCTTAAATTTTTATTCTATGTAGAAATAATTGGAATTACCATTTTCAGAAATATTCTCTGCACTGGGGTAAAATAGTCAATCGACCGACCAATTAGTAAAAAATTTAAAAGAAAATCCAGTACGGACAAAAAAATTCCGCAAAAATTGAACTTCGGTGTAGCTGAGCATTTATATTGATCATCTCAATTCTCGATGCCATTTCCAATCCCCACTACTTTGAAGAAGACAAGAGCTCTGCAGTAATGGTGATTCCTATTCCCACCCGGCAGCTATTCATCGACGGCGAGTGGAGGGAACCGGTTCTCAAGAAACGAATCCCCGTCGTCAACCCCGCTACTGAAGAAACAATCGGTCTCTTCTTCTCTCAACTCCTCTAAATTTGAGTGTTCATTAATGTGCTATGGGAGTCAATCGATTAGATGATCGGAAGAAGTAATTTGTTCGAGGATAGGGTGGTTTATAAGTGGTTTGAGTCTTACTTTTTTGTTATATACCAAATATGCTTCAGGATCTATTCCCGCGGCTACTGCGGAAGATGTGGAGTTGGCAGTTGATGCTGCCCGAAAAGCACTTGCGAGGAATAAAGGCAAAGATTGGGCCTCTGCTCCAGGGGCTCATCGTGCCAAGTATTTGCGTGCTATTGCTGCTAAGGTCGGTGGGTCATACGGATGTTTAACTTTACTTTTATTGTGATCTGCTCCCCGTTTTTCTATTGGACTGAGGCTAAGGATCTTTGATTATTTTGTTATTTGTATACGATTCTACTGGCTTGAAGTCATGAATTGGTTTCTGATGCGAATCGATAGAAAATGATAAATATGATGCCATCCATCTTCCTGTCACAGGTCATTGAAAACTCAGTTATCAGGATCGAGCCATTTCTTTAGCTCTATATCTCGTCTTAGGAATGCTACTTTCTTGTTAATCGCCTTGCACGGGTTCTGTTGAAATTCACATTTATATTGTAAGAATCAAGAAGTTATAGTGAACCGTCTGGGTTGGCCTAGTGGTAAATAGGGGGCATGACCTTGATAAAAGGCTAAAAGGTCATGTGTTCAATCCACGGTGGCCACATACCTAGGATTTGATATCCTACGGGTTTCCTTAGGTGCGTGTAAGGTGACTCGGAAACTCATAGATAGAAAAAAAAGAATCAAGAAGTTTTAGTGACATTGGAAGTTATATTATACCTATCTTTAACTTTACGATTATGTTAAGGAAATCCTTTTTCCCCATTAGATATGCTAAACACTAAGCAGTTGAGTTTTTCTTATTATTATTATTATTTTGAATCTCTATCTGCAAGGTGTTAATGTCATCCATCCTGAATTCTGTTTGTTATTTTCTCACAGATAACAGAGAGGAAATCAGAATTAGCAAAGCTTGAAGCAATAGACTGTGGAAAACCTCTGGAAGAAGCTGCATGGGACATGGTATGGCAATTACTTAAAGTTAAAGATATATATTGGCTGTTACATTTTCATTACCATCAATGTTTGTTAATATTGTACAGGATGATGTTGCTGGCTGCTTCGAATACTATGCAGATCTTGCCGAAGGGTTGGATGCAAAGCAAAAAGCTCCCGTTTCTGTTCCCATGGATACATTCAAGAGCTATGTTCTTAAAGAACCCATTGGAGTTGTTGGGTTGATTACTCCCTGGTACTTGTTGCCTCCCTGTTTTTCTTTTTGGTTGTTTCTTGGCTATTTAGCTTCTCAGCTTTTGTTTATTATTTATTGTATTCTTCTTTAAATCATAGTCAACTCATGTCTCTCAACTATGAAACCGTTGATTGCAAACATCATGACGAAGGCTCTTCAATCCAGGTTCAAACAAGTGGTCATTAACTTAAACTTTAGGATATTAAATATTCCAAGATTTTCTTGACCAATAATGTAGAAGGGTCAAGTGATAGTTTCAATTTCTAATTCTTTTTATAAAATATTCCTTATTCTTTAGTCATTCTTATGATATCTTTTCACTCTCAAAATGTGATGTACTACTTGGGTGGATTTTTCACATACAAATAAATGTGTAAAGAATTTAACGTTATATTTGTTCAACAAGTGTAATACATGTACAACAAGAGTTGAATGTTAGATTGTCTAATATGTGGTCCAACAAGTATCAAAATGCTGGGAAGTTCAATACTTGTTGATCGCGGATATGTTACCCAAACTTGAGTAACTCTGCTTCACAGTTCTCATTTTATAGTTAATTTAAACAAGAAACATGCATTGGGATGCTATTCGTTATTAATCTCCAGGGTCGTATCTGGTTCTGCTCTCTCTTGTCCTCCTCTTTGTCTACCTGTATCATTTTTCTCCGTGTGAACCATGGTGCTCTATCTTAATTTTTCATAAGCACCAAACTTTGCTGATTTCTGTCTTTTATATTGAAGGAACTATCCTCTATTGATGTCTGCATGGAAAGTTGCACCTGCCTTGGCTGCTGGGTGTGCTGCAATACTGAAGCCATCAGAACTGGCATCTGTGTAAGTGATTATGAATTGTATGAACTTGATTTATCTTGTGGTATTTCTTTTAATGTTGTTATACAATACATTTTTTTATTTTATTTTTTGGGCAGTACCTCCTTGGAACTGGGCAAAATCTGTAAAGATGTTGGTCTTCCATCTGGTGTTTTGAATATTCTGACAGGATATGGCCCTGAAGCTGGTGCTCCTCTAGCGTCTCATCCTCATGTTGACAAGGTATGGCTATCGCTATGGGCATCTACTTGTATTCTTAAAGATAAAATGTCGTCCAACTAAAAAAACAAATACTTGATGATAGATTGCATTCACTGGGAGTGGTGCTACTGGAAGCAAGATTATGACAGCAGCTGCCCAACTTGTCAAGGTTGAATTTCAGCACAGTTTACATTTACATTTGATTAGTAGAAGTTCTAGATCACCATTTGATTTACTTTCTCCTTGCCTGTTTTCTTTGGCAGCCTGTAACCATGGAACTTGGTGGAAAAAGTCCGATTGTTGTTTTTGATGATGTCGACCTGGACAAGGGTCAGTAACTTCAGAGCACAATTTTCATATTATGGTCTTTAGTTTATCATGGTTAATTAATTCTTTTTTTTTTTTTTTCCTTTTTTTAAAAAGCCTTATGAAAAGGGAGCTACCTTGAAATTTTTGCATTGGATCTGTGCGTTTGTGGTTTTGATATTATTGACTGTTTTTCTTCCTATGATTTATAGCTGCCGAATGGACAGCATTTGGTTGCTTTTGGACAAATGGTCAGATTTGCAGTGCCACATCCCGTCTACTTGTACATGTATGTAGAATAATCTAGATGTTTTTCCACAGTATGCAATTAAATATATTTATTTCTATCATATACGTTCTTTCTCCTCCTTAATTGTGTCAAGTATGTAGACACTTTTTTGTTTTTAGTAAGATCTTCTGGGTTTAATGGAACAGAAGATATTGTCGTAGCCTAAGATAATTGTGTTTAAGGCCATCCGGTAGAATAATTTTCTGGCATAGTTAATATTTAATAAGCTAAGCATTTTTATCATTTCTTTTCATGTTAGAAATGATTGTTTCTTCTGTCTGTTATTTCAGGAAAACATTGCTGATGAATTCTTGGATAAGCTCGTGCAATGGTGCCAGAACATTAAGATTTCAGATCCTTTTGAAGAAGGTTGCAGGCTTGGCCCTGTTGTTAGTGCAGGACAGGTAAGAGAAGGATATGTTTCTACTGTTTCTTGAGTTCTGTATGACAAAGAAAAAAAAACAATTCGCTTTCACAGTATATAGACATGGACATTTGATAATAATAGGACAGCACACACGTAGGGACGCTTTGTTTTCAAAGAATATATATCCATATATTAATATATTTCTTAGATTTAACCTACTAAATATGCTTTTCTAAAAAGTAAAAATATAAAAGCTATAAGTTAAAGAATGCAACTCATGCAATTCATACTGGTTTAAAGCATTACGCTATTGTTTGATTCTTTAGCTAATTTTTGGTGATTTAAAATTCAGTATGAGAAAGTATTGAAGTTTGTCTCAACTGCTGAGCGTGAAGGTGCAAAGATTCTATATGGTGGAGTTCGCCCTAAGGTAACACTTGATTTTTTTTACATCACTTTTACTCCTTTTCTTTTTGTTTATCTGGAACTAATTAAAATTTGTCACTATACGATGTATAGCACCTAAAGAAGGGATACTTCGTTGAACCAGCCATTATTACTAATGTTACAACCTCCATGCAAATATGGAGAGAAGAAGTCTTTGGACCTGTTCTATGTGTGAAGACTTTTAGTTCTGAAGATGAAGCTATCGAGTTAGCAAATGATACAATGTAAGTAAAATTCTCCGGCTTAGTTTAAGCTGGAAACCCGTGTCCTGACGTTTAGTTGATCTTTTGCAGATATGGGCTAGGTGCTGCTGTAATATCAAATGATTTAGAAAGGTGTGATCGTGTAGCCAAGGTGAGGATTGCAATTATCAAGCGCCTATATAGTATATGTAAACGAGAAACCTCTGACTTTCTGAACGATGCATGTTTTCTTATTTCTTTCCAACAGGCTTTACAGGCAGGAATTGTGTGGATTAATTGCTCGCAACCATGCTTCACTCAAGCCCCATGGGGAGGCAACAAACGCAGTGGCTTTGGTCGAGAGCTAGGGGAATGGTATATTGCCATTTTATACTCAGAAGTGCTAGATAATATACTCGAATTTATATAGAAGATATCCAAAAAAAAGTTCAATTAAGAAGCTATTTTTGGTGGATTACCATTTACCAAACAGTTCTGTTAGACTAAATCTCAGACTGACTTATCTTTTAAAACATAAAACAATTTAGCTGTTCGAAAATACCTTCTTTATTCTCGTTTCATTTACTTTCTAAACAAGCTTGAGCCTATATAAAAATGAAAAATTGATGATTGTATTCTGACAATTCTTTTGGAAACTATTCCATGAAACACGTTTCTGGGAAGTTAGAAACATAGGTTTATGTTGAAACAGCTTTGGAACGTGATTTTCAAACAACTCAATACTCATTACCCTTAACTTTCCTTTTAAAGTTTTAACATTTGAATCGGTAGCACAAGTACTGACTGTCTCTTTCTTTTGTTCAATCAACAGGGGACTTGATAATTATCTGACTGTAAAGCAGGTTACTCAATATATATCCGATGAACCATGGGGATGGTACAAATCTCCTTCTAAACTGTAAAAGACACGAGCCTCTGATTCAGAATAAGCACTTCACATCCACTTAGTCTACTGACTACTTGGAAGAATAATGTTGCGGGAAGAAATTCTACCACAAGTAGTTCTGCTCTATGAGTTTTCTGGTTAGTTCAGTTGGTTTGTGTTTAAGAACTCGATTCAATTTACTGAAAACATTAGGTACTGTGATTGTGACTCAATAGAAAATGCACTTGTTGGAAGGCCTGAAAAGGGATTTTTCATATGATATAATCTGAGATTGTGTGGATTCGGGAACTTTCTTTCAGTCTTCTTCTATAATTCTTAATCTTGGCCTTGAAACTATGAGGAAAAACATGGATTTTGAAATATACTAGAAAGAAACCTACAGAAATTATGAAGTTAAGTGGGGAAATGTGTTTGATCTGATGTTTGGCCGTAATATATTGATTATGGTCATATATGTTAGAAGAGATATTTTTGCTAATTTTTTTTTGGTTAAATTACAAATTTATTACTTGAACTAGAAGTTTTTTATCTACTTGATCCTTGAAATTTCAATCTTATAATACTAATAAACTTTGACTTTTTAAAGAAAAGTTCACAAAATTGGAAGAGGTTAGGTTAGATATTTAATTTTTAGTTTTTTAAAAATTAAGTTTATAAACAATAATTCTATTATTGAATTCTTTTTTTTGTTATTTACTTAAAATGGACATTTTAAAAAACAAGATAAGGATGGAACTTGTAAAGAGCAATTTTTAAAAACTTGTGTATGCTTTTAGAATTTGGCCAAAAATTTAAGTATTTAGTTAGAAAATATAAAAAACAATGGTAAATAAGTTGTAGAAAACAAGCATAATTTTCAAAAGCTAAAATAGTTATCAAATGGGACTTTGTGATTTTGTTCTACTATTTCAAAAATTCTTTAAAATTAAGAGATCAAATGAATCAAGTTTTAAAATTCAAAGACTTATATGTAATTTAATCTATATTCATTAGGGGCTTATAATTCATATTATTTTCCTTAAAGATTATTTCAAAGGATTTTTGAGTTACGACCCAATTTGTTTCAAAGTTCAAAGACTAACGTGTAATTTAATCTATATTTTTTTATATACTTATAATTCATATTATTTTCCTGGAAGATTATTTCAAAGGATCTTTGAATTAGACCCACTTTGGAGAATTTCTTCAAAAAAGAATTCTAAACTCTAAACTCTATTGGATTTAAAAATTAAAAAAATGAAAAATAAAAAATAAAACAATCCTAACAAAAACAACACTCTGTAGCAATAAGGAGAGAATGAGGAAAGTACAGCGAAAGATCATGAAATTCGTTCAGAAAAGTCAAATGCGTCTCGTAATCTAGAAACTAGCAACACTTAAATTAATACTAAAGATATTAATAATCTTGAATTGAACCGACGAATCTTGATGGTCCCAATTCTTGACTAGAGGTGATATCAAAATTGAAAAGTTAGAATTCTATTACATATAAAATCGTGATTTATTAGAGATTTTTAAAGTTTAAGGATTCTATCAAGCACAAAATCGAAACTATAGAGAACTTTTTAAAGCAAACTTACAAGTTCATATGTTTATAATTTAACTTAGAAAATAGATCAATCTTAGGTATTCCTTGAGAACGACTATGAACAAATAAAATATGTCAATAAAAGGAATAATCAGAACTTAAAAAAAGAAAGAGATCTCTCTGGTTTCACAGTTACCTAGGTTGCTAAATCACTTCTCTCTTATTTTTTGGTATGAATCTTAATCCAAAAGCAATGTTGTTAATGGGTGATTACTTCAACTCAAAATAATATAAACAGTACATTATAAGCAACCACCCAATAATTATAAGGTTAAATTATAAATTTAATCAAGTTAAAATTTAGACTTTATAATTTGTTATAATTTGACCCTTGTGGTTCGATAAAATCCTCCATCTTCATTCTTTTGAAAGAAAGAACAGTGTGAAATGGATGAAAATTTTATGATGGAAAGTGGAAATTGGAAATCAGAGCAGATGAAAGATAAATCAATAACAAAATCCTTCCACTAATTGATGGTATAATTGATAATTACTTTATTTATTAGGAAAATTTTTAAAAATAGAAAAATAAGGAAAATTATTTACACTATTATAAAATAAGAACAATACAATGAACAAAGGAAGAACAAAAGTAGTAAAGTAGAGAGAAATAAGAAAGTAGAAATGACAATTGAACTCAATTGTGGTGTGTATTACAAAGGTAACATATACCACTATTTATAGGATATGAGATGGTGTATGTTACAAGATTGAATTCAATGGGGAGGTATGTTACAATATCAAATTCAATGGGAGTTTTATGATATTTTGTAACCTATATAGGTTATGGATATCTACATTTATATATTACATTTATAATACTCCCCCTTAGATATCCATATTATATAAAATAAATGCCTCGTTAAAACCTTACTAGGAAAAAACCCAATGGGAAAAAAAATCCTAGTGAAGGAAAAGAGTACATTATTTTATATACTTTACTGCCTCATTAAAAAAACCTTGCTACAAAAACCTATGGGGAAAAGCATAGCCAAGGAAAAAAGAGTACAGTAATTCTACTCCCCCTCATGAATATATCACTTGAGTTCTCTGAGTCGTCGCATTCCAATGTTGTGCACCAACTTTTCGAATGTCGATGTGGGTAATGCCTTTGTAAATAAGTCTGCCAAGTTATCTTTTGAAGAAATTTGTTGAACATTAATGTCGCCATTTTCTTCGAGGTCATGCGTGTAGAAGAGTTTTGGTGAGATATGTTTTGTTCTATCTCCTTTTATATACCCTCCTTTGATTTGGGTTATACATGTTGTATTGTCTTCATATAATATTGTTGGTAAAAATTTTCCAGAAGACAAGCCACATGTTCCTCGAATGTGATGAGTCATTGACCTCAACCATACACATTCTCTACTAGCTTCATGAATTGCAAGAATTTCTACATGATTTGAGGAAGTGGCTGTAATGGTCTGTTTTACAGACCGCCAAGATATAGCAGTTCCTCCACATGTAAACAGATAACCTGTTTGAGATCTAGCTTTGTGTGGATCAGATAAATATCCAGCATCTGCATAACCAACTAGATCAAAATTTGATTTGTTTGAATAAAACAAACCCATATCAACCGTTCTTCGAAGATAACGGAGTATATATTCAACTCCGTTCCAATGTCTTTTGTTGGAGAAGAACTGTATCTTGCTAATAAATTCACTGAGAATGCTATATCTGGTCTTGTGTTGTTAGCAAGATACATTAGTGCACCTATTGCACTAAGATATGGTACTTCAAGACCAAGTAGTTCTTCATTATCTTCTCGAGGTCGAAAGATATCCTTTTTCACGTCTAGTGATCGAACTACCATTGGAATGTTCAATGGGTGTGCTTTGTCCATGTAAAACCTTTTTAAAATCTTTTCTGTATATGTCGTTTGATGAATAAAAATTCCATCAGCTAAATGTTCAATTTGCAAGCCAAGGCAAAATTTTGTTTTTCCAAGGTCTTTCATCTCAAATTCTTTTTTGAGATAGTTTATTGCCTTTGAAAGCTCTTCAGGAGTTCCAATTATATTTAAATCATCAACATATACAGCTATAATAGCAAATCCTGATTGTGATTTCTTAATAAACACACATGGACAAATTGGATTATTTTGATAACCTTCTTTCAATAAATATTCACTTAGACGATTGTACCACATCCGTCCTGATTGTTTTAATCCATACAATGATCTCTGTAATTTGATTGAATATATTCTCTAGATTTTGAATTATATGATTCAGGTATCTTAAATCCTTCAGGGATTTTCATATAGATTTCATTTTCCAGAGATCCATATAGATATGCTGTGACTACATCCATAAGATGCATGTTAAACTTTTCATATACAGTCAGGCTAATTAAATATCTTAATGTAATAGCGTCCACCACAGGTGAATATGTTTCCTCATAATCAATGCCTGGTCTTTGAGAAAATCCTTGTGCAACCAATCGTGCTTTGTATCTCGTGACCTCATTATTTTCATTTCTTTTACGTACAAATACCCATTTGTATCCCACAGGTTTTACACCTTCAGGTGTATGGACTACAGGTCCAAAAACTTCACGTTTTGAAAGTGAGTTTAATTCTGCTTGGATGGCTTCTTTCCACTTAAGCCAATCCTTTCTATGGCGACATTCTTCAACAGATCTAGGTTCACAATCCTCATTTTCATGTATATATCATGAGCAACAGTATAAGCGAAAATGTTGTCTATGGCTACATCAGTTCTATTCCATCTTTTTCCTGTCATTACATAATTTATCGAGATCTCACTGTTATCTTCATATACTTGAGTCTCTTCGACATTTTTATCAATAGTCATGTCTGGAGATTCTTTTTGAATCTTCTCATTTTCAATTGAGTCATTTTGACTATTGATTACTTTTCTTTTTCGAGGATTTTTATCTTTGGAACCCATTTGTCTATCACGCTTCAGGCATGATGAGACTCATTAATAGTGACAACTTCTTGCATTGGAATATCACTTTTAGATGTTGTATTTACAACCAATATATATAATTTAGTAACTTTTTTACAACTATAAAGGCTCTGTAAATAAATCTAGCATTGATTTGTAATATTTAAATTAGTTATCTTTTGAACTTCTAGTTCAAAGTAATCTGTATGATGATCAAAATGAGACAATGCATATGCATGTCATTCAATTTCTTTTTCCAACTTTCTTAATTCCTCCCTCTAATGTTGGAAAATTTGTCTCATTAATGACAAATAGCAAATTGTGTGTTAAATATATCACCCATCAGGGGTTCATAGTATTTATTAATTGATGTGAAATCAATTTCAATATAGATTTATAACCTATTTTGAGGATTCATTTTAATTACTTCATTATCTAATTGTTGTAGTGTAACAATTTAATCATTTACTGCACATTTGCACACATGAAATATATTTGGCTTCTGGCCATAAGCTCATAAGCGATTGGCTTAGAGCATACACAACAATGTGATCTCATACAGATTTAGAAGTTTTGCTATTTGAACATAAGCTACAGGATGTTCAACACTTATCCCAATCAATTATCAAATGTTAGATGCAAACTCACTAGCATTATCAAAACAAAATTTTAATTTCAAAATCATGAAATTGTACTCTTAACTATATGAGCAACTAACCTTGCAGATGTAAGGTTTTGAAGATAATAAACATATATGTGACCATCAACTGGATGCACCAACAAAACCATAAAATATTTAAATGGTTCACTTGAGAGGTTCAATTTCAATTTTAACTAGTGAGAGTTTGATAATTGATCTCTTGAAAACAAAGCCACATATGACAATCTATTAGATGGAAGAATCTTCTAGTTCTTCAGTGGATGTGAATGTATATTTTCAATAATTATTTTCACTATTGACCCAAAATGACTCATCATGTCAAATAAAAATATATTTGAATCAATGAACTTCGGGTTCATTGTTGCATATATTTCAATTACACGAATATGTGTAATACAATTTAGAAGGAAAAGCATACAACTTTTCTATATGCATTTCCCGTAGGAGACAATAGATTATCAATTTCTCTAGATGATATTTATTACAATATATACCTTCCAAATTTACTAAACTTTCTTTGATTTACAAGAGAATGTGGTATATCAATTGTAAATTTTGCTCCTCTGAACAAAATAATATTTTCTTTTCCAAAATATTTAATCAAGTCTATCGGACTTAATATATATCATATTTGATTTTTCGCTTCAAGCATTTGAATTTTGGAAAATGTATTGTCTACTTCTAAGTATCATATGCATAGATGTATTATATGCAAAACATAAATATTATTAATTATTCTTTTCTCTCCAGGAGATTCAAAAGAAAACCAAATATCTCATATACAAGTGGGTCAAAAAGAATAATCATCTCAGGAGATTCTAAAAACTTGTAACATCCAAATATCATCATATTTAGGGGTTAAAAGGATAAGTTATGATCTCTTCAAGAGATTCAAATAAATTCTCAAAATTTGTTATACCACACATCATCTTCCTTTTCATTATTAAGGATTTTAATTTTTCAAAAATGACTCTTAATGTACGACGGGTACAAGATCATTGTCTCTTTTGCATCACAATTGAAATATGAAATTCTCATATAAATATGTGTGGTTTTAATAGAATAATTACTTATTCCTCTACTAAGATTATTTCAATCACAATTATTAAATATTACAACATTCACGTCAAGGAATGATATTAAATGGTCGAAATTCATTATTTTGCATAAATCATAAGCTTATTTTGATTTATACAACTTCAGGTGCATTGAATCACAATTAGTTTTAGAAAAGTAATAAACTATTATGCATAACTTTCAAATTTTACCATGAGAGAATTCATTCAATTTATATTATCACTATATATAATTTTTAAAGTTTACAAAATCCACATGAGAATAATTTAAATATTCAACAATCCAATAAATTTCTATAGGCAAACAAAAATTTGACTAATTCAACTCCCAGGTTAGTTCCCAGTAGAGGTGTTCCCTTACGGTCAGCTTAAATACCTCAGCCTAGCCAGAACCATCCTTAGACAGAGTTCCCTTATAGTCAAAATTTTATTTCTAATTTATTAATCTTTTAATTAAGAATTAATTAATAAATTAATGAATCTAAGTTATTAAGATTTATTTTTCATCTTATAAAAACTAATTCACTTAATGAATAATCTTTAATATTTTAAATCTTAAACCTTTTAAAATAAATGAAATATAGTCTTTGATATATTTATTCTCATATTTAAAATAAAATATAATATTATTAGAAGATAATCTTAACATATAAAAGATAATATGTGTAAAATAGAAATCATAATAATTCCTATTAAAAAAACTTCTAACGGTTAGAAATATGAAAACAGATCATAATTCAATTTTCCTATTCAAATATATGGAAAATATAAATTAATTAAGAAACATCTCAATTGAATTTAAAATAAGACCATAATTTACAACCTTATTCTAAATGACATACTTTATGCAAAGAATCAAACAATTTTAAACATATACGACAATTTACAATTTGGTAGTCTTAACAAATTGAAAACAACTTAAATTACTATAATTTAGACTCAAGATTTTTCTTGATTGACCATATCAATTTTCCTTTACCAAAAGTTCTTTGTACGTATTAAACATTGAATCAAGAATAAACACCGTCATTTTTTTTCTCAGTTGATTACTTGTTTGTGTTAGCACATGCACAGGTCACGACCACACAAGTAAACATTTATCATATAATTTTGTCCTTTTCCACACAAATAAGAACTTAACAAGGAGATTAATCTTGTTTCTTCAACTAGTATACATCACATCATTCAAAAATTATTTGTGCATACAATCATAATTTCTACCATGAGTGCTCAGTCTGATTCTTATAATTTCAAATCTCATTCACAACAAATTTAAAAAACTCATAAAAGTACATAAAACTCTAGAAATTGATCTAATGCAAAATTCTAATTAATGTCAAATTTGCAATTCAATTTCACAATCTCCGTATATTGCATTATGAAAATTAAAATACTCACCTTCTTTTGGACTTTAGTTTTAATAGAATAAAGATGAATGATGGTGGTGAGAAAATCAATTATGAATATATCAAACACATGTATAATTTTGTTTCCTCTAAAGTCAAACAAGACCAAAATCAAAATACTCACCATGTTTGAACGAAATTCTAAATACCTTACAAATTATGGAGAAAATTCTAGCGAGTCTTTAGCGTTCTTGATATTCCAATGAATCGAATCCAACCTCTACAAAATCTTCAAAGTGTTAGAGACTCGTGCTGATAACGTATTATAAAATAAGAACAATACAATGAACAAAGGAAGAACAAAAGTAGTAAAGTAGAGAGAAATAAGAAAGTAGAAATGACAATTGAACTCAATTGTGGTGTGTATTACAAAGGTAACATATACCACTATTTATAGGATATGAGATGGTGTATGTTACAAGATTGAATTCAATGGGGAGGTATGTTACAATATCAAATTCAATGGGAGTTTTATGATATTTTGTAACCTATATAGGTTATGGATATCTACATTTATATATTACATTTATAATATACACAAAATAGTAAATTTTTTAATAGTTGTGATAGACACTGATAGAAGTCTATTTGGATCTATCCGTGATAGAAATGATAGAAGTCTACTACTGATAGATGCTGATAGAAGTCTATCAATCTCTAGTATTTTTTTTTCTATTTTTACTAAATAGTTTGACATTTTTTTCTATATGTAAAAATTTCTCAGGCAGTAAAAGCAAGAAAAAATTCTCATTTCTGTCTCATCTTTCTTCTTCAATTCCCTCTTTTCAAACACAATGATTTCGTTTCTTCCCCCATCATTCTTTATCCAAGAAATGTTAAAAAAAAAATTCACAAGATAATCACTTAATGCAATAAATTAAGAGAACCCAAATACTCAAAAACAAAAAGGAAAGCCTGAAGATACTTAGCTTAATCTGATGCAGTATGAAAATTTGTTCTATAATATTCAGTTCTTTTTTGGTGGGGTCCGATAAAATTATGGGATTCGTGAAAAAAATTTCACAAGATAATCACTTAATGCAACAAATTAAGAGAACCCAAATACTCAAAAACAAAAAGGAAAGCCTGAAGATACTTAGATTAATCTGATGCAGTATGCAAATTTGTTCTATAATATTCAGCTTCCTTTTGGTGGGGTGTGATAAAATCATGGGATTGGTAAAAAAAAATTCACAAGATAATCACTTAATGCAGCAGATTAAGATAACCCAAATACTCAAAAACAAAAGGAAAGGCTAAAGATACTTAGCTTAATCTGATGCAGTATGCAAATTTGTTCTATAATATTCAATTTTCCTTTTGTGGGGTGTGATAAAATCATGGGATTGGTAAAATTTTGGCGCAAAGGAACGATCCTGGAAACTTCAACCGACAAATACAGAAAGTTGAGTGAAATTTGATTTTGACTGAAGTGTGGGCCAACATAATCCGTGGGAATGGGCAGGCCAATTCAATTTCACTCCTTAATTCTGCCATTATTTCCCACTGGATGAGTGTCCATAAATCTCTCTTTCTTCTGTACAATCGCTGCCTGAAAAAGTGGGAAGAGAGAGAGAGTTGGAAAAGTTGATTGTTCTGGCTGGAATTTGCCTTGCTGCGTTAATTCAAATCTCGTAGTTCTTCTTTGAAACTGGGCCACTGTTTGTTTCGCTTCGCTGTTCTTTGTTTCTTTGTTTGGGCTTCTCTCTGAATTTAGAGATCTTGTTCACAATACACCAATTTCATTTCTGGGTTGGGCATATTTAGCTAAATTAGTTACCCATTTGGCCTGATTTCTGATTTCTGATTACATCGAGAAATCGCCGTTTATTTCAAAGGATTCTTGATTTTGAGATTAGTTCAGTGGTGGGTTTTGGCCTTTTGGGATCTGGGTTTGCTTTGATTAGCGATGGGGAGCGCAGAGGAGAAGGTTGTTGCTGTGATTATGGTCGGCGGTCCCACTAAAGGTATATGAAATTTCTAATTTCTTCTCATTTTGTTTTGGAGGGAAGTTTGTTTGAGGCCTTTACATTCAAATCTGAACTCATTTCTGTTTGTCTTGTGGAATGCTTTTGGCTTTGATTCTGTTTGGCGTTAATAGAATTCAGCTTTTGTTCTTAGGACAAGAAACATATTCTTGGAATATTTAGTTCATATTTTGTATAGCTTTTTGTTCATTCAAATCTTGTAATCAACAGGAACTAGATTTCGACCTCTGTCATTGAATATTCCCAAGCCTCTTTTTCCTTTAGCGGGACAGCCGATGGTGCATCACCCAATTTCTGCTTGTAAAAGGGTATGTGTTCATGGAATCTTATTGGAATAAGCTGTCATTTGATTGCTGAATCCATACTCTGTTTATCCAAATGTTGTAATTACTGTTTGTTTTTACAGATTCCAAACCTTGCTCAGATTTTTCTTGTTGGGTTCTATGAGGAGCGTGAATTTGCATTATATTTATCTTCTATTTCTAATGAACTGAAAGTCCCTATTAGGTAGCCATTTCCTTTCAAAGTCTACATTAAGTTGTGTTAATCTTTTCATTTTGTGTTGTCTTTGTTGTTGAATTGCTGTGATGTTCTGGTGGTGATCAGATATTTGAAGGAACAGAAGCCACATGGTTCTGCTGGTGGACTTTTTCACTTCAGAGATCTGATCATGGAAGACAATCCGGTTTTCGTCTCACTTTTTCTTCTCCATTTGTGTGTTTAAGTTGTTCACCAATAGTTTTTTAACTTTTTCTTTGGATTATGATTAATATGCATCTTTAGGTTGATATGATTCATCGATACGTTTTAGACCTCCTAATGTTTCTATAATCTTGTTTCCAGTCACATATTTTCTTGCTGAATTGTGATGTTTGCTCGAGTTTTCCACTCCCACAAATGCTAGGTAGCTGTATTCCTTTTCTTTTGATTCAATCTTTTGCGCGTACAAGTTTAGATTGATTTTTACATAAGAAACAGTTGCAATGCATCGTCCCAAAGGTTCTTTACCATTGATAAGATTGTTTTTTGTAATGTCCTACAGATGCTCACAAAAGTTATGGAGGGATGGGAACAATCCTAGTAATCAGAGTAAGTAATCACACTCGAGCTCTTTAAGCTGAATTCTTTAAAGTTCAATGCCTTCCGTTCCGGGGTATCGGTTCTCCTTCAACGTTGACCTTCATCGTCGTTTTGTGTTTAGGTATCTGCTGAGGCAGCTCACCAGTTTGGAGAGTTGGTTGCGGATCCAACAACAAATGAACTACTTCACTATGCGGAAAAACCCGAAACTTTTGTATGCTAACTATCAAAAAATTTTCAATTTCAGTAACATTACTTCTTTTAAGGTTGGATTTTCAATTGTGTTCCCCTGCTTTTGTCTTCCAAAACAGGTGAGTGACCTCATAAACTGTGGTGTCTATATATTTACACCAGACATATTTTCTGCAATTCAAGGCGTTTCTACTCAGCGGAAAGAGAGAGGTGAGTAATAGTCACATGAAAGCATTGAAAATTACGACTAAAGTGATTCCGGATTGTGCTAGTTATACAATTAAGTCACTTTATTTCATCCATTTTCCACTTTTGGCTTGATTTTCAAAGGGGGAGAACTCTTTTTTCAGCTACATAACCAGAGCATAGATAAGTTTGTTGTCATTCTCAATTATCTCTTATATGTAATTTGCAGCGAATTTAAGTCGATTATCTAGCTTTGAAGCCCTCCAGTCTGCAGCAACAAGGTTGGATGGATTCTTCTCTTTATATTGAAACTTTGTATTTAGATTTGGTGCAGCCACCTAGCAGCATGTATGAAGCTGCATATAAAAACAAGTGTTATTCAGATTGCTTGATATCTGTAATTTCTTATAATATAAAGTTCGTCTAACAGGAGCTTGCCTAAAGACTACGTAAGGTTGGATCAAGACATTCTATCGCCTTTTGCAGGGAAGAAACAGTTATATACGTATGAAAATATGGACTACTGGGAACAGATCAAAACGCCTGCGTACGTACATGCACTCTTATAACTTATAAGCTTCATTTTCTTCCCCGTTTGAAAATTACACACGTCTTTCTGTGTAAAATCTTGCAGAATGTCGTTGAAATGCTCTGGCTTATATCTCGCCCAATTCCGGGTCACCTCCTCCAACCTATTGGCAAGTGGAGATGGTACAAAAAATGCTATCATTACTGGTGATGTTTATATCCATCCTTCAGCTAAAGTACATCCAACTGCCAAGGTAACCTTCCTAATCTCGTAGTTGTAACTATCGTTACTGGACGTGTTTACGACTTCCAATTTTCCATTCCTCAGATTTTAGTGTCCCTCTACACACTGTTTTTTTTTTACTTTCATTTATATTAATCTTTTAAATTCACTTCTCTTCTATGTCCTTATACAGATCGGTCCTAATGTCTCAATATCGGCTAATGCTCGAATTGGAGCTGGTTCTAGGCTTATCAGTTGTATCATCCTTGATGATGTTGAAATTAAGGTATGGATTTATTGGTGTGCAGAAAAATTGAACTCGGACTCGAAGCTTATTTATTTATTTAGTATTATTATTTTTCGGCTTGTCAGGATAACGCAGTTGTCATACATGCTATTGTTGGGTGGAAATCCTCAATTGGTCGATGGTCTCGTGTACAGGCAAGTTGAAAAATGTGATTACTTGTTTTTATTATTCCATGAAGAAGCTAATACATATATATATCAAAAATATTACTCAAATAAGTTGGTTGTTGTAATTTTTTTTTCAACCTCTCATGCTACTTATAGGCTGATGGAGATTACAATGCAAAGCGGGGAGTTACAATTCTAGGTCTTACTCTTTTACCTATTTATGCTTTAAATGTGTGTGTGTGTATGTATGATTTTCCTTCTCTCTAGAATCAAAGCTTTAGTATTTAATGGCTGCGGTTCTAATACGGCAAACATCGGTTCTATTATCCAGGTGAAGCAGTCGCGGTTGAAGATGAAGTAGTGGTGACAAACAGCATTGTTCTCCCAAACAAGACTCTCAATGTGAGTGTTCAAGAGGAAATAATTCTATGAAAAAACTAAAAAGTCAATCATTATAAAAGTTAGTACATTTTTGTTTCATATTACCCTTGTTCTACTCGAAAAAACGGATGTGGAGGCATTAAAAGTCCACGACTTCTGTAAATTGAGATCTGTTTGAAATTGGCTACCACATTGATTCAATTATGCAAAATACAGACAATAAACTACATGTTTGTAGATAAACTAGCTAGTCCAAGTCATTTGTAAATGCAACTATCTTGCAACGGTAGTATCTTACACCATGACGATGGCCTCCGGAGATCGGAGTTGGCACAGCCAAGCTATGCAACCAACATATAAGCACCCTATGCTTCAAAAATCAGTTCATCAAAAGAGTGACTTCAATGCTATACTCGATAGATGTTGGTTGATAAGAATCCCAATCTACAAAAATCAATCATCAAAAGGAGGAGTCATTCAATGCTATACTTAGTCAATAGATGTTGGTTGACAAGAATTATTCTTCAGGGATTTGTATTGATGATCTGTTCACAGTTTGAGAGTACCATAACTTCCAGGCTTCCTTGTAATGGGAGAATAATTCTTTTAAAGCTGCAAAATCACAGGAAGGAAAACTACTGGTATGTTTATTTTTGTCTTCAAGCTAGTTCACTCTACATGATTTGAGTTCTTAAAGAGAAACTAGAATGGAACATACCTTGGTTCTGATACTGAGGATGGTAAGTTGAGGCAAGGCTCACCCAGTTATTACGACCCTGTTTCGCTTCATTTTTTGGTGCTCCAACTTCCAGTCTAGAGCTGGGAGAAAAGGGTCCAAATTTGAAGCTCTTAGAATTTGGATCGCACTCTAATTCGCCCCCATCTACTTCAACCCTACAACCCTCAAGCTGCACAGGCTTTTGATTCTGGGAATTGGGGCTCTTATTCAGATCAAATGAATTTGCCAATCTGTTTCTCTTCAAGTTGATGTTAGTTATATCAGTTCCAAAACTCCTTTTATTCGATTCCACCGGTTTGCCTGCACGACAATTCTCGACTTTACCTCTGAATCCTAACCACCTGAATGCAGGCTTTCTAGTATCAACGGTTTGCGTCTGTCATTTATAGAATCCAAAAGTTCAAAATATGTAGCCAATTTTTTCACAAGTAGATTTTTATCAGGAACTTGGCCAAGGGGTTGACGTTGAACTAGATTAGATCATTTTACCTTTTCAATAAGATGAATTGCTGCTAACACATTTGCGATATCGTAAAGGCGTCTGATTTTGCCTGAAAAGTTGAAAGAATGATAAGAAATTAGCTCACAACCTACCCTGTTGAAACGTAAGAAATATTTCAAAATTCTCACCAGCAAAGGTTCATACTTCTCATTATCGATACACTTTGTGCATCACCTAGCAGTAACTTTGCAGCTTCATCAAGTGAAATCACATGTGCCTGAATTGAGAGTTTCTAATGTTTAGATAATCTCCACATAAGAAAGAACAAACATAATCACTGAATTACTCACGTTAGAGCAAACAAAGAGCTTGACAAAATTCTGTGTTAGAAGAGCAAGAGATTTTTCCTTCCGATTTTCTGATACCACTATAAAAAGAAAAATTGTGAACAAAAATTTAACAGATTAACATCATGATGTTGCCAAAAAAAGATTATCCACAGTTTCAAATAATAAATAAATCTAATTGAAGCAAAATTTAGCCGTATACCACATCTCACTGACGCTGATGATTTAGACATCACAGAGATTGACCCGTGGCTCACAGATGTGAGATCTGAACATGTTTCATCTTCGTCATCTATCAACTAATACACAAAATAATTCGTGATTATTAAACCCAAAACATAATTAATATATAACAATAGAAAAAGGGATAGTTTTAGTAACAATTCGACCTACTCTTGAGTGGTCATTGGCATCTATGGTACAGCTATTTCCATTCGAATCTTCTTCCTGATACAAATCACAGCGCTTCAATTTTTTTTTTTTTAAACCTAAGTATGAATCCTAACAGAAGAATGGTGAGATACCTTGAGTTGCCGTAGTGTCTTAGGAATGCCGGAAAATCCTATCCAACTATATTGATTCTTAGCTTTTCTACGAAGAATCTATAATAAATTGAAAATTATTAGACTAAAAACAGAAAAATCCGCATCTAAGAAAGCAAACAAACAGCAACGAATTTCGTACTCCAACGCTTTCTAAAACGTTAACAATATCGTAGATCCTTCGTCTTTCAACACCTGCAGAATAGAAGTCACAAAAAATCTTCAAAATTTCGATTAACGAAAGTAAAATACAGTCAGGAAAAACAGACGTTACCTAGCCGAGAGGCAGCATTGTCGAGGCTGATCGACTGAACATCATCTCGATCATACAATCTCAAAAAACTACAAGAGAAAAGAGATAATAAGATATATGTGAATAAATAACAGAAAAATAGAAAAGTAAGAGAAGCGAGATGGAACTTGGAGCATAGGAGGCCGAGGGATTTCTGCTTCCGGGAATAAGCGTTTGAAGAAGAGTCTGGAACTGGTAGATGAAGATTGGCTGCCATAGCTAAGGTGTGTGATGGAGATGGAGATGGAGTTGCAGAATGAAGAAGGAAGAGATTTATGGAGTTTGAGAATTGGAGGGAATCGTTTGAAGATTTAACCAGAAGATTTGAAGAACCGTTGAGAGAGAGGGAGGGAGCGTGATTCAAGTTCAACTCAGGCGCGGTATCGTTTTTTCAAAATTCTTAGTCCTTGTCAAATCACTGTTTTGCCCTTTGACCGTAAGTTTATTTTCAAATTCCCTTATAAATATATTAATAAAATAGTGAAAAATACCTAAGCTTTTAATCCGTTTCTATTTGTTGGACCCTAAATCATTAGAGGATTTTTTTAATAAAAAAAAATTAAATATACTTATGTTTAGGAAAAATTTTAAAATAAAAAATAAGAAAAACTATTTACACACATTAGTAAAATTTTTAAATAGTTCTGATAAACTATCAAGTCTATCGGTGATAGAAATAATAATCTATGAATGTATTTTTTTGCTATTTTCAGTAAATAGTTTTACATTTTTTTTTATAAGTGAAAATTTTTCTAAGTTTTAAACTTATTAGGTATAAAATATAGTTATTTTTAAACTTATATATATTCAATAAAGTTGATTTTATCCATAAAAAAGTGGACTTGGAGGATGACTAAGTTTCAAAACAACCATATTTTCATAATAAGTTTCAAAAATAACAATATTAATAAAAATAAATAAATTTTAAAATGTTACAATCTTTTAATTTAATCTATAAATTTGGAGTTTGAGTTTTGTTTCAATTTGGTCTATAAGTTTCAAGATTTACACTTTTAATCTCAATTTTTTTTTACTAAATACTCATTTCTAGTATTTTACTTTAATATTTATTAATTAATTTAAAAATAATTATGAAGGGAAACTTAATGAATTGTTTTTAAATATAGAAAAATGAGTCAAACTATTTACAAATATAGAAAAATTTTAGTGATAGAATTCTACGGCGGTCTATCGCGGATAGATAATAATTTTTTTTATATTTGTAAATAGTTTGATATTTTTTTGTTTATAATAATTTCTCAAACTTAAGTATAATTTTTAATTTGTTTTAATTAATTAATAGACATCATTAACACTAAAGATATAAAATTGAACATTTAGTAAAATAAAATCGAGATTAAAAGTGTAATAAATTTTGAAACTTATGGACCAAATTGAAACAATACTCAAATTTTTAACATTGTAACATTTTGAAATTTATGGACTAAATTGAAAACAAACTAACTTAAGGACTAAATATGTAATATTTTGTTTATTTGTTCGCTCAAAGCTTTCATTCAATTATGGTGTACAATACTTTCTTTAATGATATTTTCAAACGTTTTTGTTTTCTTTTAAAAAAAATCAAATTTCTCTCCAAACGTGAGTGGTGGCTAGACTCATGTCGAAAATTTGTTTGCGATTTCTGATTTTTCTTGGTTGACTTGGTTGAAAACAAATATCTCACAATCGTGATCGAAAGTTTGAGATTGTAACATTGGATATGTAACTTTGGACGACAAGATATATCAAATATATTATTAACTATATCAATAATATATTAACTTAGGTATATGTAAAAGGCATATCATTGTTTCGATTACTATTACAAATTTCTATTACTTTGTTGTTTCTTCTACTTTTGACATCAGACTTATAAAGGTCTCAAATTGGTAAATATCTCTTTATTTTTTCCGATGGATTATTATATAGTTGGAAGTGAATCGTAATTCAAATTTGGAAAAAGGGTCATCTGCAATTTTATAAATGAGATACCCAATTACTTGAAGATTTGTTTTGAAAAAGAAAAACATTCTAAATAATTGGGTGGAGAATGAGGTAAGGAAAATATAGTTATTAAGATTTGGCATATATTTTATGAATCTTTGGGATTTCCTTTTACTTTTTTTATATGTTCTTTTAAAAGTATTAAATAAATATAGTTGTCTTATTCATGTGCTGAATAATAATTAAAAAAAAAAAAAAAAAAAAAAAAAAAAAAGAACCTGATTTACTTTATTGTAAAAAAAAAGTATTATAGTTTAATTAAATGAGGTATTTGTGTGACCTTGAGTGGAATTGTTTAGTCGTGTACCCACAATGTAAGTAGAGTATAAACTCTTTAGAGGTATAAATTGAAGTCGAAGTTAATATGTTGGAGTTAAAAAGTTTGTGTTTGAAGTGTAGAGTTGTAAGATGAAATTTTTTTCAATAAATGTGTAAAAAAGAAAAAATGGAAAGATAGAATTTCTTGATAAATGTGCAAAGTTGCGTTATTTAACATCGGCTCATGAAGTCGATGGGTCAATCATCCCATTTGCAGACAAAATTAAACTTAACCTTATCCTTGAAGTTTCTAGTTTTTTAATGTGTCGAAGTGAGTGTAAAGAGTGTTTAATGGTTTTTTTATTTTATGTCTAATACACTTCAATTTTAAAATGTATCTTATAAGTCCAATTTGTCTAATAGATCTTTCACCCACTTAATATTTTTTAAATTAAAAAAACCTATTGATAAAAAAATGTCCAACAAATTCATTAAGATAAACTCGCTTGATAGTAATATGGTAAGACTTTATGTTAAAGTTTCTAAAGACTTTAACATAAGCCAATAAACTTATTAGTCACAAACCTAAGAATTTAAGGACTAAACTTAAAATTATTTATATGAGTGATATAATAACATTTGAATGTTTTAACTTAGAAAGCCAACATGAGCAAGTTTAACGGGCAACGATAACCGTGTATTATTGGTAACATTTTTCTTTTGAAAATCGGGCGTATAAACACATCTTTCACCACTTAAGTAAAAAGTCCAAAAAAGATAACTTATATTTAGAAGCACAAATGAGATTTGATCCATAGGGTGAGAATAGAATCGAGAAGCAAAACCACTTAAGTAAAAAGTCCAAAAAAGTTGGGCCTTCCAGAATAGAGGTTTTTTCAAAGATGAAAATTATGATAACACAAATTTCAAAAATAAAAAATCAAATCGACCAAAAATCATTAAAAACCAAAGTTAGACTAAATTATTAATTTTATGGAATATAGGTTTTAAGAACAAAAATGTTTTTGTATTTAAATTCTTTTTTTATAATTATTAATTTGCAGTTCAAAGTGGATACAAATTATACCTTGAGAAAAAATAAAAGAAAATAGAGAGAGATAGAGAAAAAGGGAGGGGTGGGAATTAATGAGTATTGGAAAAGAATGTAAAGGCAAAAGATCTGAAGGGGCTGTACTGAACTGATCCGCCATAGTTGCAGAAAGGAAAAAGGGATTGAACATTGAAGTGAAACAGTGATGTTGAGAAGATCGGCGAAGATCTTTCTCTATCTCTCTCACACGCAATCCGAAATGGAAGGAATTAAAGTGAAGAAGAAAAGCTTGTTATGGAATAATCGCCATAAACAAAAGAAGAAAAAGAAATTACAAACTCCAAAGCAAAGCCAGATGGATTTTAATAATCTCTGATTCTGCATATCATTCCCTTCCATTGGATATGATGATCATGATCATATCGCATCCCTAAAACTCCTAATTTATTTCGAAATCAGATTTGACGCTTCACGCAAATGGAGGACTTTCTTTTTTTCTTTTCTTTTTTGTTTACGATTCGATTCAGATTCAGAATCAACAATCACCTGCTCTGCTGCTGCCTTCGGATTCTGTACTGCTGCATTGGCCGGCTTTCCTTTTTCGCTGCCGCCATTTTCGCCCTAGGGCATCCCCTTTCATCTACCCGCAAAAATACTACTTTAAGTTTACCTTTTATTCATTCTCCTCCTTCATTTTTACTAAAATTACGCATTTACCCTCTCTGTCATTTGTTCGTAACAAAACCCCCAAGTTAAAATAGTATTTAGCCATAATATTTTAAAGTTTATTCAATTTTAAAGGGTGTTTGGGCCCAACTTCAAGCCGACTCCATGTTTGAGGCCAACTATAAATAGTTGGTGTTTTCAACATTATAACATACAATTATGGTTAAATTGTAAATTTAGTCTCTGTGATTCGGAAAAAATTATAGTTTAGTCTTTATAGTTTAAAATTAGAATTTAGTCCATATAGTTTGATAAAATTCTCATAAATAGTCTTTAAAGTAGGAACTAATTTCTAATTTTTTCCAAACCGAACTAAATTTTAATTTTTCCAAATCGTAAGGACCAAATTCTAACTTTTAAAACCATAGGGACCAAATTCTAACTTTTAAAATCATAGGGACTAAATTATAACTTTTTTCAAATTATAAGGACCAAATTCGTAATTTAACATAAAATTAACTACGATGTTATTATTTCAAATTCTGTTTATTATTTTTTTATTCTATTTTCTATCCAACCTAAAATAGTTTGCATCTTAAACACATACTATTATAATTAGTTATATAATAACACTGACTATAATAACAAACTCAACGTCCTAAACATTTCCTTAGTTTCTATAAGATCAATATCCAATTTTAGTTTTTACTTTCAATCAAGTTTAAATTTAGTACTTCAAAATTAATTTTTATCAAAATTGGTAAAATAATAATTATTATTATCATGGAAAGAAAGATAATATGTGAATATATTTTCAAACTTTCTAATAAAAGTGCTAATAAATAACAAAAAGTTTTTTTTAATCAAAATTAAACTATTAATAAGCCTAAATTTAAGATTTATCGATAACGTATGAATTAAATTTAACAAACTTCAAAGATAGAGACACTAAAATAGTATTAAAAAAAACTGTTTAACCTATATGATATTTCTTTTAAATTTACCGATTTATTATATACAAATTTTAAAATAGATTGAATGTATGTGAACAATCATAAGTATATATATTCGACTCTATCCATTGAAATAAATAAAGAAGAGGAAAAAAAGAAAACCTAATTAAAATGTTTTGAAGTACTATTAAATGAATAAAGTTAACCCTAATCCTATTTTATAGTACCCTTCATCTTCTTCCCTAAAAAGGAAAATAAAAATAAAAATAAAAACTTTTTCTTTGGGTAACTTTTTAAGAATGCAAGTGCACGCCCAATTATATATGTTGAAAGTTGACATTGCTTTTTAATTTGACAACAACAGCTTGTAAGGAAAGATTGGAATAATTACAATTTATTACAATAGATGAATACCATGTACTTAATACTCTATTCATTATATATCCAAATTTATGTACCTAACCTTAATAAAATTGTAACCTTTTGAAACTTACTAAAAATTAAGGTTTGAAATGTGTATGAACTTTTGTTGATGACATTCAAACTTTTCATTAACGAGATATTGTTTTAAATTTCTCTTTTAAATCACGAAACTATAATTATGTTGCTCACACGAGATCGGGCTTGTAATGCACAATGAACCAACATCTTTGGTGTCTGGTTTGAAAATCACCTTTCATGGATCAATTATGATGTCTCAAGTGATTTAAGATCTTCTTTAGTTCCTTGTTCTTCTTTTGTATTACTTAAAAAAATCAACTATGATAGAAAGTCGTTTGCTTGTTGCCAAAAAAAAGCTTCGCCTTTTTTTTTTTTAATCAAAGTAGGTTGGGGGAAGCTATCGTTTATATGAAAACTCTGCTTCCTCGTCTTCCTTATGGCAAAGCTTCGACTTTGCTTGCTTGCGCAAAGGCTGAAAGTCCTTTTCGCTAGGTCTAAAAGCTTCCCGAAGGATCAAATCCAATAGAAATCCATTACGAATCTCTGTAGGTTGGTATTAAAAAATCCATACGGGTTGTTTACGGGCCAAGGAACGAGGACAAGCTTGGAGTCACACAAGCTGGAGCCCAAGATATTAGTTTGAAATGAAAACATTTATATGAGTTTAGTTTATTGAGCTTAAGCTAGGTTTATTTCACACCTTGTGTAAGCGAACCCCCATTAAAGATATAAGAGTGGTCAGGAGTGCGTGCAAGGCTGTTTGATTTATAATGTTTAGTGAGGTATTGATTTTCTAAGGCAAGCGTAGTTTCTAGACTTTCAATCATTTCCATTAGTAGTATTAGACTCAATAGATGCATCAAATTTTCCATATTGTTTAAACAAGTATGACATGTTTATTATTTATATTATATTTACATTTGTGATATTTTGTTGCTTATTTTTTATATTTCGTAGATTTTTCTATGATATAATGGAAATAATCTCTCGTATCGATATCAAACTCATCAAAACATGAAAATGTCAAATAGAAATATTTAGATATCAACGAAAATTTAATAATATGAAACTAAATAATCAAAAATATATTATTTCTAGAATAGATATCAAGATTTGGGAATAGTGCCAAAAAAAAAAAAAAAAAGGTAAAATTAGGGTTTAGGGAAGCAAAAAGGGAAGTTGAAATGAAATGAATAGTAGTGGTCAACGGTATGCGGCTATTTGGAAAGTCAGTGGGTTTAGCGCCACCAGAGGAACCGAAACGATGGCATATACTTATAGATCGTACGGCCAATCTTCACAGTGCTTTGATTCTGACTCTGCTTCCCCTTCCTTTTATTTTGACTGATCATGGCGTCAATTGACAAGTGGCCCCTAATCTTTTCTGCGCTGGGATTTCGATTCTCTCTCCCAAATCTCACAATAAACAAACCCCTCTTCTTCCTTTCTCTATGATCTCACTGAAATTTTGGATCCTCAGAATCTCTGCTTTTACTTCTCCCCATTAATTAAACCAACCCATTTCCCACTTATAAGATGACCCCATTTCTCCTCTTCCTCTTCGTCTCTTTCCCTCATAAACCCTTTTCTCTTCTCTTGCTTTTCTGGCCATGGCGACGGTTCCTGACCTTCTCCGACGCAACCCCATCGACGGACTTGTTGGGGTTTCTGACGTTTCGAAACAGAGTAGTAGTTCCAGTTCGACCCAGCTTCATGTTCTTGCTGTTGATGATAGCCTCGTCGATCGGAAGGTTATTGAGCGGTTGTTGAAGATCTCGTCATGTAAAGGTGAAGATAATCGTTGATGATTGTTTTTATTTAGTGAGTTGATTTTGGATGCGGTTGGTTTGAATTGGATTGGATTTTGGGGGCGTTTTTGCAGTTACTGCTGTTGAGAGTGGGAGAAGTGCTCTTCAGTATCTGGGTTTGGATGGGGAAAGAAATTCTTCTGTTCAGTTTAGTAGTGTAAGCAATTTCTTCTCCATTTCAGTAATCGTTTATTTTTAACCATTTGTTGAGAATTGAAATGTTGTTTGTTCTTCAATTGATAATCGGTTGTTGGGTATTGGGATAATTTATTGGTGGGGTTGCTTGCAGGGTTTGAAGGTGAATCTCATCATTACAGATTACTCCATGCCTGAAATGACAGGATATGAATTGCTCAAGAAGATCAAGGTTGGTTTCTTGGTTGATGGGCTAGTTTTCTGTTCTTTAAATTCTTTCTGAAAGAAATCTCACTGAAGATAAGCTAATGGATTTGGTGATTCTGGGTTTTGGAGAAGATGTTGAACTTCTCATGTTTGTTTGTGTTAGCTTCTTATTACACATTATCAATGGCTGAAAGAGGATTGTTATGAACAGGAATCATCAGCTTTCAGGGAGATTCCTGTTGTGATAATGTCATCAGAGAATATTTTGGCTCGAATAGACAGGTATTAATTCCCCTGGATTTGTTATTGTTTTGTGTTTTCATGGTTAGTTTTAAGCTGAAATGAGGTTTCTTCTTTCTCGTAGTTGCTTGAAGGAAGGGGCTGAAGAATTCATAGTGAAGCCTGTGAAATTGTCTGATGTGAAACGATTGAAAGATTTCATTATGGAAGGAGAAAATGGAGGAAAGAAAATTGGTTTAAAGAGGAAGCTCCATCTTGATCACGATCACAACCCCTTGTCTCCGGTTTCTCCGGCGTCATCAGTGGCAGCGTTCGACCCTTGCCAAGGATTTCTGCAACGATCACCGCCGACATTACGACCATCGCGGATCATACTTTCATCAAAGAAACCTAGGTTCCTCAATGGCAACTAATTCACATGATGATGGAATTCAAGTGGTAAAAGTTCTTTGTTCTTATTTTTTTTTGTATAAATGTTGATTGGTGTTATTGGGAACTTAGATCCCCCATTTGCTGTTTCTGTTTTTCTGGTTCATTGTTGTTTCAAAGATCTCAGAGAAGTAAAAATGACAGAAAAAAAGAAAGGAAAGCTCATCAGTAGTAAGCCTTGAAATGAGTAATTTTTTTCTTCTTTTTTGGGGTTGTGATGTGAAAGTATGTTGAAGTTTGAATGAACATAATAGACAAATTTTGTAGCTGCTTGGCTTGGTTGGCTTCTTATTTGTCTTTAACTGTAAATTTTGAAGCAACATATGGCATACTCTGAAGTTTGAATTCTAGTTGAGTTTTCTTATTGTTTGTGGGCTAAGTTTTAATTTTCTTGAAATATATGTAAATTCTTACTTTGTTTGCTTTTTCTTTCTCTTGTTCGGTCTCTGGAATGAGGATACATACTTGAACTAATTGAACTATAGTTAAGTTACATAAATAATTTGAACTGGACGCTTCAATTCATGTGACCACGTACTTAGGATATACGAATTTTCTTGGGAGAAATGGTGAGAAGTAGCCTTTCAAAACTAGCATCCAGAGATTTAGTTAAAAAAAAATTAATTTTTTCTAACCATTTGATTACACACTTAGATTTTGTTAATTTTTTCAAATATTATGAAATCTTCCTCCATCTTATACCAAATCTTTAAGTTATCTTTACTAAATATGTATCAATTTTTGTTTTCACAATTATATTGAATTTCCAAATTTATCCAAATGGTTTTCAAGTGATTCACTTGTGATTTTTAAATTTGAAAAAAATCAAATTTGGTAAAAATTTAGGTAAGATATAAAAAATATATAGAATCTATTTGAGATAAAATTTGGGAGGATTTCATAATATTTGAAAAACTTAACATAATGGTAATGACGATTAAAAAAACATTATTTCATTATCGGTGCTAGTTTTGTAAGATGTGTTAGATGACCCGAACACTCACGGATGTAGAATATATATATATATATATATATATATATATATATATATATATATATATAGTCGGGTGTATTGCAAACTTACAATACATTAAAATTCGTTTTGTTATTTATACCTATATTTGGACTATGGGGAAATCGTTCTGAAATCAATCATGAGAATAATTGAAATGGATTTATTTTGATAAGTGTGTTGGAGTATTAATGGACAATGGGGAGATTGTTTTGAAATCAATCACGAATAATTGTTAATTATTTGATTAATTTATGTCTCACGATAGTAATTCTAGTGGATAATGGAAGAAAAGTGTGGGAGTATTAATGGAATATATATTGAAAATAAAGATACTATTGAGATTATAATTTGTCTTATTATATTGCAATATATTGATATCTAACAAAGTGGAGCCATGGAAGATTATCTTTGGGATTGCCCAATGTGAAATTTGGAGAGCTCTCGAAAGAGTATTGATTATTTAATTTTTCTTATGAGATTGCTATATATTTAGATCTGACAAAGTAGAGCGTTACCCATTTTCTTAGTGGGGAGTATTTAGATTTCTTTTCCTTTTCTTTTCTTCTTTATAAACATTTTTTTAATGTAAAACCACTAAGTTAATTATCTTTGAAAGTATGATGATATCATCCCCTAATTTTTTTTATATTATAATTACTCTTGAATTCATAAAATTATTTAATTAATTTTAAGATAATTGTAATGAGTAGTAATTTTAGGAATAATAATGAAGTATATAACAACATTTTTTAAAAATTGCAAATATGGCAAAATCTATCAGTGATAGACTTTACTATATTTGCAATTTTTAAAAATATTGCTATATATGTTAATACTTTGAATCTCATTGTTATATTTGTAACCTACAATTACGTCTGTTTAGATAGAAAGTCCATTTAAATTATTGATAAGGTAGAAATAAATGTTCAATTAAATCTTTAAAATGATTTATTCCCCATTTTTTACTAATAATTGTTTAATTAATTCTTGATGTTTGATAATTAAGTCTCCATTTTAGACAATTCTTCATGTTTGGAAAATGTTTATGCATAATTGTCTAATATGCTTACAATTCATTGGATGAAGAATTAACAAAATATTAGATAAAATTTATAATCAATTGGGTGGTAACGACTCTCTCGTCAATATGAACAATTTAGATATTTGTTTTATACCAAATGAACAATTGTAGCTGAGTATCATTAATTCGTTGTTATATTGCCTAAAAAAATATTATAATGTCTAATTGATTAAATTCATACCAGAAAAACCTAAAATCAAACAAAATACTTCATATTAGTTATCAAATAAAAATATTAACTCAAAGGTTTCGCTTATAAATATTTATAAATTTGCTTTCCAATTAGTGTTTGAATTTTATTTATTATTATTTTTAACAAATACTCTTGAACCTTTCTTTTAAAAAATAAAATACTCTTATACTTTCAAAAGCTGCAATATTATCAACTTTTATAAATATTTCAAAACTATCTAATAATCTAAAATGATGCGGTGAATCAAATTTTCATGTTTTTCCTCTAAATTTTTACTCTTTTAAGGGTTTTTTTTTTCTTGAAAGTTTGTGAAAGTTAAAATGTAATATTAAACTTTTGAAAGTATTTTGAAAGTATTAAGGGTATTTTTGAAACAAATGGTGAAATTGAATGGCATTTTTTTTATATATAATTTAATACTTTTTTAAAAAAAAAATTGAAATTGTGGCATAGCTGATAGTTAGTGTTAGTGACAAATATTATTTTTTTAAATTAAAAGTTTTGTTGAAAAAGTTTATCTCTTCTACTTTCCTTTACTCATTTTCCCCTCTACTTGTAGAATTTCCCCCCCTTTTTTCTGATGCATCTAATCTACATCTAATATATATATATCAGAAAAAGTACTTTCCTAACTCCCACATGTGAAAGTAAACACAAACGAAGTTGGAAAGTTCTTGGATATTTAAATTGATTCCTCGACAAATCACTTGAGTTTCTTGGAAGCGCAGCGTCCAATCCAAAACTACTTTTTGGAATGGAAAAACGACAAGCAAATGAACAGGAATTACATAACTTATCTTTATCAGATATTCCGAAGACGAAGACGAAGACGAAGACTCTGAGCCAAAGCAGAGAGCCTCATCGGAGCTAAGGAAAATGACTCATTCAAAGCTTGAAGACGCCACTGGTTTGAAGGAAGACCTCATCGCAGACGCCTGGTCCGCCGCCATTAAAGCTCACAAGCATCCGAAGCCATTTCTCCTTGATAAAACCCGGGATTTCTCCATCATCAGCTTCGCCGGATCTTGGTCGCCCGAAGCTTGGTTCTCTGCTTCCGATTCGTCTTTTGGAGAAACAAAGATCGACACTCGGCTGTTTCCTTCCATCAGGAGCATCGGCGTCGATGATTATGCCGTCGTCAACTCTGCATTCTTCCAGAGATTTGAGGGAATTTTGGGGAAGCTTAAGGAGGTATACTTTGCCCTAATTTCGCCCCTATTTGTTACTTTTTATTGCTCTAATGGGAAAACCCAAAACTTATGAGTATAAATTGACATTTTCCCAAGATTCTAAATTGTTTCCGGACTTTTCCTCCTTCAAATTCAACTAATTCACTAAAATTTAGGTAAGTTTATCGATTTAAAATTTTAAACAATATGGACTAAATTGGAAAAATATCTGACCATTAGAAACTTAAGACAGGTTTGGAATGGTAAAATAAAATTTTAGTTTTTGATAGGTTAGCAATTTTTATTTGCAATTTTAGGGTATATGAATATAGAGCCCAAAGATATTGACATGTTTGTTCAGTTTTAATCCATATATTTTTACTAAATCTTAAATTTAGTCTCTCAAGATTAATTTTTATCGAAATTGGCTAAATATAATAATAATAACTTTTTGTTACTACTTCAAGTATACTTTATTATTTGGACATAGATACAAGATAAAGATTAAAAGGAAATAACTCCATATTTCATAAGCCATTTATGGGAAACAATTTCTAGAAATTGCACTCTCTCAAATTCTTATTATTGTTATTCACTTATAATAAAACCAGTCTTCTAACTAATGAGATTGATAATCGGATTTTGTTTTCTCAGGTTCTGAGAGTGAATAAGCCTGTGGTGTTTACCGGCCACTCCGCCGGAGGGCCGATAGCCATTCTTGCAACCATCTGGCTGTTGGAACAGCAAAGAAACTCAGACTCAAACGCCAACTTCACTCCTCCAAAATGCATCACATTTGGATCTCCCCTTGTTGGTAACTTCATTTTCTCTCATGCTCTCAAAAGGGAGAAATGGTCCATCCATTTCGTGCACTTTGTCTCGAGATACGACATCGTTCCACGAATCCATCTCGCTCCTCTACCTTCCTTGCAACCACAACTGCAAACCATTCTCAACTCCCTGAACTCGAGATCACCAGGGTCGTCTTCGAATGGAAACGTAGCTACTGAATTCTTCATGACGGTGATGAGGAATGCGTCGGCTGTGGTAAGCAATGCCGCATGCCATCTTATGGGAAACACTAACCTTTTGCTAGACACTTTGAAAAGCTTTGTGAAATTGAGTCCTTATAGCCCTTTTGGCACTTACATTTTCTTTACTGGGAGTGAGAAAGTGGTAGTGGTGAGCAACCCAGATGCTGTTTTACAAATACTATTCTACGCTTGTCAATTGAGCTCTGAGAGCGAATGTGATCACATTGCTCAACAGAGTTTAAACACCCATTGGAGTTATGAATCTAAAATGCAGAAATTGGAGCTCCTGCATGCCATTCGTCTAGATGAATTGGATAAGCTTCCGTTGTCTTTAACGAGCAGGAACACACCAATAACTGAAGCGTTGAATGAACTTGGCCTAGTAAGTTCTCTAATCTTCTAGCTCTCTCCTCTTTCTCTCTCTCATATATATATATTCTTCAACTCCATAATGGATATCCCCTGAGAAGCACAAACACGAATACAGAACACTGATACGACGGTACGCCAAATCACGCAATAGACATGAATTTGAAAAAAAGTATCTGTGCTTCATTGGGTATCCCTAAAAGGACTTGATTTTTCAAGAAATTTTGGTTATGAGATGATCCTCTAATTGGCCTTGCCTTTTGCAAAAGCTATCTAATTTTAGAGTAGTCTCTTTTTTGTGAATAGTTTGAAGAGTCATAGGGTATGTGATATGGAAGTAAAATGAATTCTAATTTTCGAATGCAAAATTACAGAGTCCGAGTGCTTTATTGAATCTTCGAGCAGCGGGCACATTTGAAGAGCAGAAAATAAAAAATCAAGAAAGAATGGAAGCAAAGAAACAATATATCGAGGAACGATTGAATTGGCTAGAAGAAAATTACAAAGCTGTATGTAAGGCTGACGGTTTGGGATATTATGATGCATTTAAACTCCAGAAGGATCCAAAAGACTTCCAAGCTAATATCAAGAGGCTTGAGCAAGCAGGTATATGGGATGAGATCGTAGAGATGCTCAAAAGATACGAGCTCCCAGAGGAATTCGAGGGCGATGACGAATGGATAAAACTTGGAACCAGGTTTCGGCGTCTTGTTGAGCCTCTAGATATTGCTAACTACTATAGACACTCAAAGAATGATGATACCGGTCCTTATCTAATAAAAGGAAGGCCGAAACGTTACAGATTTACGCAAAGATGGCTCGAACATAATCAAAAGATGACAGAGCCCAGTGAAGAATCAACTCTTTGGGCAAGGATTGAGGAACTTCGTATCCAAACCAAAACCAAAATGTACGCTGAATATTCAAGAGAAATTATAGAGCTGGAGAAGAAGATGAAGCGATGGGTCAATGAGATTGAAGATGATATGTTGTTAAAGAAATCTACATTCATGGAGTGGTGGAAGACACTTCCTGAGCATCATAGATCACAGTCTTGTATTAAGGATGATATCGAGAGAATGGCGACTGATGAGGATGCTATTAACACAATGTAGTCCGACCTTAATAAACCGTTGTACTTGTAAAAGACAATGATGTTCCAATAGGATCCCTTCTGTTTGTATGAATAATTAGAAACTTATTTAAAAAATGTCCTAATTAAGATGTACTATACTTTTTTATGAATATGTTCTGAAACAATTTCACTGCTAATTTTATACTCATGACGGGAGTTTCAACAAAATAATCAACAAGCACTAACCTCGCAAACTCCGACAGAAACAGCCAACCACCTGTGCTGAAGGGCATGGATATAATAGAAAAAGAACGACAGTCAGTAACATTTACATCAGAATAATGAAGCGTTTCCAAGCATTTAGAAAGTCAACCCAAACTCCAAGAATCCAATCTCCAGTCTATTCATGCAATTGTAATACACCAATAGAAGCCACCAAGCAACAATCAATATTTTCTAAATAACTTGCACCAGCTAGGTCAATATCAATAGCAAATGAGTACACAGTATGGAAGTGGTTAATACCTCCATTCCACAGGATTATCCTTCGTAATTACAGAAATGTGAAACAGAGACCAAAATACACAGAGAATTATAGAGAACTCCATAGCTGAAGTTATTCATTCAGCAAGCATATTATTCAATCGATCGTGAGCTAAACAGATGATAGGACCTTATTAAAAGGCAGATCCATCAATGGCCTAATGAATACATGATGTACAAGCTTAGATAGTGAACTTTATTCATGTGAAGGATCAACCAATTACAGAAACTAAGAGGGAACTGTCTTCCAGCAACCATGTCCTGCCCTGCCACTGCCAGTGAAAGTACAGATCCATAAAATATGGTATGATCAAAATGGATGTGGCATTTCGATTTCGACCCGTCCAAGGAAAACTGCCGGCTGCATCACTGTCTTTCAAGTTTAAATCATAGTTTCTTTATTGTCTCTTTCGGGGAGACCTATTTTATTCAATTGGAAAAGTCATATAGAAAGACACATACGAGAGACAAAGGAGCAAAGCATAAGAAGAATCTTAAAAAGGAACACCCCAACCCACCCACACACCCAAAAAGAAAAAAAAAAACTCACCAAGATCTCATTCTTCTCTTACATTTAGAAGAATCAAGGTACATTAAGATAAGGCTGCAAAGTTAAAACAGGCCAGAACCAAAAAGTTTCGATAAGGGGTTTCGATAATTGAACATTGACGCTAAAGAGTTGTTTCAATAATCCTGAACAATAAGCCAATGAAGATGCATCAAACTAAAGATTCTTACAATATCAATCCATGCTCAGGGTTCACTCTTGAGAAAATGTTATTTACAAGTTGCATTCAGTTACCGAACACCAAAGGTTAACAATACTACTTAACACGGTCATTAAAACAATAATAAGTCTTGTCTAAACTCTAAAGCAAGAGAAGTTAAGCTTTACTTTGGCTGATATCAGGTTTCTTATCCCAAAACAAACAAACAAAAAAATTGATGTAACATAGAAGTTATTGCAAGTATTTCCACATTTCATCTTATGCTATAGAACCAGGAAGAATGAGGAAAGTGATAAATAGAACAATTTCAGCATATATGCATATACAAATAAATAAGAAGTGGAAAAAACAAATGTTGTATCATTATTCCATGTATTCATTTCTATACCACCTCGTCTATTCACATATTAAGTACGAAATAAGTCCTCTACATTGGCAAATGTACGATAAGATAAGAACCACACTCATGTACGAAACAGTTCAGTTTAAAGGTTCTCAATCTCATAATCATACTTCAACACCCAAATGCCACTTCTATTACTATGAAAATCAGAGCCCAAGACTACCATAATACCCAAGAGACGCAGGAACAAAAGGAAAAAAAGAAAGTGAGACCAACGTACATTAACTCACAGAAACTGAACACTACCTAAGACCTTGAAATCATGCTACAAGAACGGGCCAATGGGAACGTTGGGCTGCCACCATGTACATTTGTCTCATTGTCGGCAGGATCACGATCATATGGCTTCCTGCAGCCAGGACAGCGCCCATCTTCTTCAAGAATCCTCTTATGACAGAAAAGGCATAGCCGGAATCCACAGAAACAAGGTAAAAAACTTGAGTCTGTAAGGTCCAAGTCTTCAAAGCAAATTGGACAAGATATAGGCACAGGCATAACACCACCACAGGCCCAAGGGATGCCTCCACATCCAAAACGACGGTCTGTATTCGGTAAACTAAGCTGCTTCGATAACGTGGGCAAACTCTGAGGACGAAAGGCATCATCAGGCCTCCATGCTCGGCAATTTATCGAAGCCCTCTGCGCAATTCTCCCACGCTCAACACTCGAGTCACCATCTCCTACACCCAACTCATTTCTGCTGTCTCCACAAGAATCCAATTGAGAAACAACATTGCCTCTAGGGGAAGACTCGGAACATCGATCATGTTGCTTGTCAGTGGCGGCTAGGGCATCGGCAATAGCCTCCCAATCATCCAAGCAGTCATCATCTCCTTCTTCTTCTTCTTCTTCCTCCTCCTCCGTTATACTCCCCGAGCGACAACCACTAGAGCTGCTACGGCAGCTACTACTACTGCTACTCCCAGTAAAATGAGGACCCGAATCATTTCCACCCAAGATACTACTGCCAAGACTAGGGGGGCTATTAGACGGTGAGTCCGAAAAATCGCTATGGTGGTGGACCGATCTGTCGTTCTCTTCTCCTATTTCCCTCATATTTATTTTTTTGGAGGAAAGGTTATCATCTTCCCTCGTTTTAATGACCACTGAATCAAGCCGATTGTCTTCTTCGTTCCATTTTTTGTTCTTTACAACACCTATCACTCGTGAACCCAAATCGATTAAAAACAAATTCTCACATGCATAAATCCCGTTTTCATAAATATATTCAATTAACAACAAATTCAAATATAATTAGTGGTTATACCTCGAGAAAGCCATTGTTCCCGACGAACGTCAAGCTTAGACTGCTTCAATTTGGAATTCCTGACCTGAAACCCCCAAACGAAACAATTAGAAGAATAAATAAATAAATAATCAACCAAAAAAAAAAACTCTCCGATAATAAAATTAAAAGAAAAAAAAATGAGAAGATTTACGTCTGAACAGAGAGAGAGAGAGAGAGAGAGAGAGAGAGTCCTCACCCTCTTCTTCTTGGGCAGGGGCAAATCCCTGGCGTTTGGGGCCAAAGAAATTGAAGCATTGGCGATCGAATCAGTAACCATGATTGAAGAGTTGAAATCGAATTGAAGGAACGAAGGTCACAAAGAAACCCTAATTTGTGTGGATATTTTTTCCGGGAGAGAGAAGATCTTCGGGGAAGAGAAAGAGAGAGAGAGAATGGATAACGGAAACTCCTCTGCTTCGCTCGCTCTTTTCCACAGACTAGGAAAAAAACAGAGGGCCGAGATTTCATTTAAATATCAACCAAGTTACCAAAATATCCCTCTCATTTCCTAAATTTTCGCCCTTACCCATCCATGGCCCTTTCACAATGGCTTTAAAATAAGGGGCGAACCATCGTGCATTCGTGTATTGCCCAAACAGACGAATAAAACGATGTCGTTTAATAACACAAATGATTTGGGCCATTTAACGGGCCGGAGTAGGCCCAAATTCCTCGGCCTTATAGTTGGTGTTTGATTCGGCCAATGTTTTCCTTAAATTTAGGTTAGTAATAATAATCTAGTTCTTAAATTTTAGTTAGTAATAATTTAATCCCTATATTTTTAAACTCATAACAATTTAATACTTAAACTTTAATAAGTAACAATTTATTTCATATACTTAACATGGGATAACGATTTAATTTCTATAATAAAATATTATTAAGATTTAACGGAATTTCTTACACATATAGATCCATAAACTAATTAAAAATCAGATTTATTTGACTAAGTCATAATAAAAGTTGACAATAAATTTTGATGAGATTTTTCAAAATAGAGACTAAGTTGTTACTTATATTTAAGGACAAAATATTTTTTAACTATTGAGGTTAATTGGAGTTTGTTATTTTTTATTTTTATTTTTGTATTGAGTAATAATATTCTATTGTTATAATTATAAAAATAAACATTTACTACGTTAATATCTAATAGAAAGTACATTATATGAACTAAAAAAGAGAAAGAGTACCTTAAATAATTTTTTTATATAAAAAAATAATAATTCATTAATTTGAGAATTGGGTTTTCCTTTTCAAACCTAAAATTCCACGTTACTTGCAGAAAATGGAATCTAACACGGGGAAATTTCCACCAACATGGCCACACTTTTCTTTTTGCATTTAAAAATAAGCGTTGATATATATATTTTTGAAATAGTTACAAATATAGCAATTAGATTCAAAGTATTAACATATATAGCAATATTTTTAAAAAATGCAAATATAGCAGTGATAGACTTCTATTACTAATAGACTTTTTATGGTATAAGTGGTCTATCACTGAAAGATCATAATATCAACGATAGAAGTCTATTACGGATAAACTTTATTATATTTGCAACTATTTAAAATATTGTTATATACTTAGTTATTATTTCTAAAATTGCTAATTATAGTTATTCTATATATTTGTTTTTCCTTTTCAAGTAGCCTATATTTGTTAACATAAGTGAATATTTATTTTTCCTTAGAGAGGGTAGGGTTAGGATGAAAGCAAATTTGGGGTGGGTTTGGCCATTATATTAATTTTCTTTAGTCCCACACGAAAAGGGTATGACAGTAATTTAGCAACAAAGAAAACATCGACACCATAGGATTTTTGTAATCGTGCTTTTTATGGTACAATATTTATGAGTATATGTTAATTATCGTTGAGTTAGGCTCACGTTAGTTTTGATTGTTTTAGATCCAACTTTCAATTTAATGTTGTTAGAATTTTAAATTTAATAAGAGGTGAAATTATACCATCTATGTCAATTTAAGAATATCTTATCTATATTTTCTTTTTAAAGGTCAATAGTTAATCTCCCTAATTGTTAAATGAAAAAAAAAAAAAAAGCTTTCAAACAATGTTTTTCTTTATCTTTTGAAATATTCATGGTGACTAACCACAAGTTCGTTTATGTGCGGGTGAGGCTAGGGATATTTTATAAGTTGTTTCTAAGGAATATATTTTTTTAAAAAAAAAAGTTCAATTAGATAAGTAGAAGTTTGAATATTTATAATCTAATCATTTGGTTGTATGTTTTAACACTTTAACTATATTCAAGTTGGGGTGAGCTTGTAATTTTATATATATATATAAAAAGACATAGACCTCAAAATTTATTGTACAAGTTTATGTTGTGGGTTTTACTTAACTTGGTTTTGTTGGTTTAATTTATGTAATTTATTGATTGATTTGTGAATTTTTTTTAATTTAATTTTGATGTGTCATTTCACCATTTATTCCAATTCTAGTATATGATTCCATTCTCCTTAAAAAAAAGTACACGTATATGATTCAATTCAATAAAGCTTAAAGCTTAATGTTATGATTGACGGAAAAAATATTTTTTATTCCCAAAAAAATTATAATTTTCAAAATTATCTTAACCCATTAAAAAATAGAAGAAATAGGCTTTGTAGATGCCTGAGATTGATTTCAAAACGATTAAAATCACTTTTAAATGCGTTTTTAATCACTCAATTAATTTGATATTTGATTTTACTTTTTACATTTTGAAATGTAATTTTCATATCATCAAAATTGACTTTTAATGATTAAAAGATATATAAAGTTATTTTTAAATATAGAAAAATGAGTCAAAATATTTACAAATATAGAAAAATTTCACTATCTATCAGCGATAAACTTAAACTTCTATCACTATGCGATAGACTGCAATAGGCTTCTATCGCGCAGTAATAGAAGTCTATTGTGTATCGCAGTATATGACTAATAAATAGTTAATTTTTTCTATATTTGTTAATAGTTGATTTCTTTTTCCATTTATAATAATTTTCCTATGTTTGTGTAGTGATTTTAGTAATTTCATAATACTCCTAAACAAAGTCTTTACTTTACAAAAATTAAAAGTTTATCAAATGAGGCCATAAAACTTTGAAGCATATGAACTAAATAGAAAGTGAATTCAAAACTTTGTAAGAATATAATATTTTAAAATTTAAAGACCAAATAAGAATTAAATTCAAAACTTAAAAAGGAAAAGAGTCCACAATTTTGAAACATAGAAATTAAATATAAACCATATTCAAAATTCAGGGCAAAAAGGCATTTTCTCTATAAATAACATGGAGGTTAATCATGAAAAATCGTTCATATTTGACTTTGATATTTCGATATGTTTATATGATATTTCCAAATACTTTTTTATTTTATTTTCCCCTGTTTTGGAACTATCAAAATTCCGTTCTACTTCGCATTGTTTTTTGATACGAAAGAAATAGAAAAATATATATATATATATAAAAGAAGGAGCAACGAGAGATTTTAAATTCTCTCTTGTGGTCAATTAATAAAAAAAATAATAATAATAAATAAATAAAATCTCTTATATTTTATTTTAAAAGGAAATTTCATGGACAACGTTACACCTGAAAGCTAAAAGTGGAGCCCTCCACGTGGCGTGATGGGCCTAGAAAAGAATTCCAGAAAAGTCCCATACTATCATATTATTTTCCAAGGTTATCATGTTAATCCAATTAATATATCTAGAAGCATAATTAATTTTAAATATTGTTTTTGTAGTTCTCAATTTTTTTTTATTTTTTTTGAGAAAAGATCTCAAATTATATTTTAAATTTTATTAATATTTGTATATGATTAATCATAATATCTAATATTATGGATAATCATCATCATACTTCATACCTTGGCATAAAAATATATCATACTTGAGTTCAATCAGTTGAGTTTTACAATCTACACTTAGTATAGGTCATTTGAGTTAGTAAATTTTGCATCTCGACTATTATTTGATAAAAGAAATTTTTTTAAACTAGCTAATTCATGAACTCCTCTAGTTAGAATCGTAATGCAATTTGTGATTTGCATGAACTTAATTCGGAATTATTAGATAAGTGTCTTAAATTTAATGATCAATCCACAAAATTAAACATCAAAATGCAATAATCCATGATTTATGCAGATTTTTTTTAGAGTATACATCACAAATATGGAAGCAAAAATTTGAATCGATAACTTAAAAAGTAGGGATACCGTAACAGAATTATAGCCTATATGGCATGATTACCGTAACTTTTAAAAAGAAGAACACAAAAAAATGATTAATTTCCTCGTTAATGTCGATTGCTCCCTAAGGTTAACACAATACTTACCTCTTGAACGTGCACTCGTCGAAAGGAAAGTTGGAATGAAGAGAGAGTTCAGAATCAATAAGAATAAGAAAGATCAAGAATAACTCTATAGATTTGGAGCAAAAAGTTGGTTTTTGTTTTGAAGAGGAAGATGAAAAACGTTTAGATCTAGAGGAAATAAATTTCCAAATATGAAATTATTACACACATTAAAATTCTAAATCTAAAATCCATAATGGTTTAAAAGTTTAAAAAATAAATAAATAAAAATATTTCTTTTTCACACAAGCACAATTACCCATGCCTCTTCTATCGGAGGATGGCAACAATAACACACATGTGGGGAAGAGCCTTAACTACTACTCTATCCACTTCTGCAAATCTCATAGAGACCTCTCATATTTATGCCTCTTCCCAACTCTTAAACTTCCAATATGGGACAAGAAAATCTCTCTCATATGTGAACTTGCTATGGGTCATGGGCGGGCGTAAGTAGTTATGAGTCATTCCCAACCGATGAAATTAGTTACACAAGAATTACCTTACTATTTGGTTGTAACTATACTTCGACTCGACATTAACTTAAGCATCAAAAGATGTTTCACAAGGTACCATACCGATGCTAGTTTCTATAATAAAAGTACGTATAGTAGGGTATGTTACAATAAAAGAAGTTTGAAAGCAAGATTCACATGACGACAAGTTGAATTTAATCCATACAGATCAAGACGAAAGATTCAAAACAAAAGCCTCATGATATTTTGTTCGAAAAACAACATTTGAAGTGCGAGGCCGAAATCCCAATGAACTTATAACAAAGATGGGAATATGAGGTGATGAATTTGAATTTATATGATAGTTACGTATGATTGAATAGTGAAAATTATTTGTTGCCATCCACATGTTATATGTCGCACTACAAGCTAAGAAATTAGCATATATACATTCTCTCTTTCCTTGCAAGATAAATAATGAATTCAATGTACTATAGATTTAGAGAGAGAAAAATTTGATAGAGATAGATAGATGGAATATATTAAGGTGGGCTACAACTTTCTTGGTTGGATGTACTCTCATATTCACTCTAATAAAGGCTTGTCCCAATTTGACCTTGATTTTGGATTATGACCTCTTAACTCTTACCCACATTTTAAACAATTTCATGAGTTTAATTATATTATAATCTCTATGATTGAATCATCTATGTTCTATGTCTTTGATTGTATTATTGGTTAATAATAATAATAATTATGATAATAATAGGTAAATATGTTTGATTATTGAATTATTGGATAATAATAATAGATAAATATTTAAAATATGTTAAAAACTATTTTTGTCATTTTTCAAAATAATTAATAATGATAATAATTAACAATGTTTGGTGTGTATACTTAAGATAAAACACTTTAATTTTTGAAGTTTATTATATAGCTAATTATTGTGATTCATGTTTTAGAGTTGTAATATGATTAAGTTGATAATTATTTGAATTTTTTTAATGATAAAGAGAGATAGTACACATGTAAATTCTTGTTTAGCTATGTATGCGCACTTTGACTATGAAGTCATAGTTTGAATCTCTCACCTATAAAAGCCTCGTTTGACAACCATTTGATTTTTAGATTTTAGTTTGTATTTTTTTAAAAAATTAATAAACTTATAAACATACTTTCGACTTCTAAATTTATTGTTTTATTATATATTTTCTACCAATGTTTTAAAAAACTAAAAATTAATCTCTTCACTTAAGAAAAATGAAAACCATGGTAAGAAATTAAGAGAAAATAGATTTAATCTTCAAAAATATAACACAAAAAGTCAAATAGTTACCAAATGGTACCTAAATATTGGTATTTACTAAAAAACAATGAGTTATATTTAGTTTTCAACTTATATTGAAGTTATACTATCTTAACTACTTATAATATTAAATTTGCTAAATTTGATTCATTTGATTTATACGAATAGAGGAGATATTTATAGGAAAATTTTTAAAAATAGAAAAGTAAGGAAATTTTTTTACCCAAAATAGTAAAATTTTTAGATAGTTGTGATAAACGCTCATAAAATTCTATGAGAGTCTATTAGTAATAGAAATGATAAAAATCTATCACTGATAGATACTGATAGAAGTCTATCAATATCTATCAGTATTTTTTTACTATTTTTTTATAAATACTTTGACATTTTTTATTTTCGTGAAAATTTTTCAATATATTTACATTAAAAAAAAGATATATATAGGAATGGAACGAAGAGAGAAAATGATATTGAAACTCTTTTTGGCATTCAACCGACAAAAAAGACTATATCATAAGACTGTCGAATTAGGGTCAATAAAATTTGCGGTCATTATGGCTTATGGGGTTCACTAATTTGTGACAACTCAACTTAATTCATGAGCTCATTTAGTATTGCTATTATGCCCTTTTCTAATTTTAAAATTCCCTTATATTATAATTCTTAAACTAATATACTTTCAATCTTAGTCTTTACTTGAAGTATTTGGCTTCTTATTAAGGACATATTTTGAGACTAATTTTAGAGAAAATGATTTGTTTATATGTGTTTTATTAAAATTGGTTTACCTATAACCATTTATAGATTTGTTTTTTTTTTTAATTTCTAAAAGTAATCATCCTATAATGTTTTTTTTTTCTTTTTTGAAAGAGATTGTTATATAAGGTTGAGGACATGTTTGAAAATGATTTTGGAGAAAATAATTAGAATAATTTTAATATTTGATTTCACATTTGTAGAAGAGATTTTGATCCTTTAAAAATAATTTTTATGATTGATTAATGCTTGGTTTAAAAAACAATTTTATAATCATAAAAAAAAAAAAAAAAAAGCATTGCATTTGAGAGAAAAAAATAAATAAAGAATAATAAACAAAAGTTATGGAGGTGAAAAAAATAGGGAGAGAGAAAAATTAAGAAAAAAGAGAAAGCTAAAGAAAAGTTTCAAAGGAAAAAAAATGTTGAGACAGAGACAGCCACAAAATTTAGCATAGAACATAAAAATTTGAAGAATTACAATAATTAGAGAGACAACTTCTAAAGATGTTAAGAAGAAACACTCTATTTCTTCTTTTGAGAGAAAAATATTATTAAACGAATTACAATAATTTAAGAAATAAAAAATTAGAGAGATATCGGAATTGTAGAGAAAAATTAGAGAGACGATCAAAACTTCTAAAGATGCAAACGTTAGAGAGATTAAAAGTATTGAAAACAGCTAAACATTTTAAAGAGAGAAAATAAAGTTAAAATTATAGATAATAAAAACTTGAGAGAAATATATTAGAGAGAACACCATAAAAAATAGAAATAAATAATAATGGAGAGATATTTTGTTTTCAACTTTTCACATAATTTTAAGACAAATTAAAATGAAATAGGAGAATATATAATTTTTTAAAATTCAAAATGATAACTGATAAAGTCATTTTAAAAACAGAAACTCTCATAATCCTTTACCAAAAATCACTTTGGATCTACGTCTCAAATAATTGATCAAAAATCAAAAGTAAAAGTGATTTTAGATATTAACATGTGCGAAAATCACTTCCAAAACCTGTCTTTTCTCATTTTTAAAATCACTAAAAAACATACTTTAATTACTTAAAATTAATTTAATTTCCAATTTTACACTTTTAAATGTAATTTTCAATCATCAAAATTAGTTTTCAATGATTAAAATTAAAACATATTTCATTGTAATTTTAAAAATGACAAAAGTAATTTTAGCCATTTCAAAATCACTCGCAAACATGCCCTAAAATATTAAAAGATAATTGTAATGAGTAGCAATTTCAAGGATAATAACCAAGTGAATAGCAACATTTTAAAAAAATTGTAAATATAGCAAAGTCTATCAGCGCGATAGACTTTGCTATATTTACAATTTTTTTAAAATGTTGCTATATATGCTAATATTTTGAATCTGATTGCTATATTTGTAATTGTCTCTAATCCTAAATATTATTATTAAAAACATGATGCAACATTATTTGTCATTCGTATTATATTGACATCCAATCAAATTTATCACTTCTATTGAATTTGAAGTTGATTGGAAATTAAATGATTGAATCTTAGCTTTCAAAAAGTTAAAATGACTGATACATAAAATGGTAATAAATTAGAAAATAAAAACCAGTGTTATAATACAACAACAACAATAATAATAAAATTATTGTTATTAATTATTATTATTATTATATGAATATGATTGTTGAGATGAAATTGTTGAAACAAAATTAAAAACCATTGGTTAAGGTACTAACCACAGCCATGTCTTTTATGTGTAAAATCATTTCAGCTCAACAAATTAAACACACGTGTCAACAAACAAGGAAGGGAAGACAAAAATAAATTAAATATTTTCTCACCTACCATATCACTTCTTCTCACCTCACTAACAACAAATCCATTTTTTTTTTTTTAATTTCTTTCTTTTAATATATCATACAAAAAAAAAAAAAAAAGTGGTGCAGTGGGTAGGAGTTTTGTGTTTTATGGTATAATTATAATGGTTGGTTGATAAAAATTTAAAGGGGTGTTAAATAAGTATTTAAACTTTGAAAAGTAGATATTAGAGTTATAAATTTAATAAATGGGTAATTGTAATGAGTAACAATTTTAGCGATAATAATCAAGTGTATAGCAATATTTAAAAAGAAATTACAAATATAGCAAAGTCTATCAGTGATACTTCTGTTGCTGATAGACTCTTATGATTTATCAGTGATAGATCACCTAGATCATAAAAGTCTATCGGCGATACAAGTCTATCATTGATAGACTTTATTATATTTGTAATTTTTTTAATGTTGCTATATATGCTAATACTTTGAATCTGATTGCTATATTTGTAACTGTCATTTTATAAATTTATGTTTAATAGGTCGTTAAATCTTTAAAATGTCTTAATAAGTTTTTCAGTATTTTTCAAATCTCACAGACTTTATTGACATTTTTTTTTTGTTATCTATTAGGATATTGATCTTTTGACTTTGTATCTACTAAGTCTTTAAATTTTTTAAAAATGTCGAATGGATTTACGACTTATTTTGGAATAATTTTGAAATTGTTAAAATAATATCGAAACATATTTCTAATCATTAAAAAATAAATTTAATGTTTGATTTTACATTTTTAAATGTGTTTTTCATACAATCAAAAATGATTATGAATAATAAAAAAAATATTAAAGTGATTTAAACAATTTTAAAATTACTACCAAACATGTCGTTGTTAGTCACAAAATTGAAAATTTAGAATTTACTAAACACGTTTAAAATTTTTTAGTTTTTTAAATATAAAATTTAAAATAAAACTTATTAAACATTTTTTTTAATGTTTTTAGACCTATCAAACATAATCTTCAAAGTTAACCGCATAAAAAAAAACACTAAAAATATATAATGGAGATTCCATTTTTAGCTTATAAAAAAATGTTACTAATGCTTCAATTGACTAGATATACAATCCGTTTGGATTGACTTGAGAAAAAAACATTTTTCAAAAAACTCATTTTTATTTAAACTATTTTGATAAAAATGGTTTAAAATACGTTTCAAAATTTATTTTGAGTAGTTGTCATTTTTTTCAAAATGACTTATCTTTTAAATTAAACACTTCAAAATAGGAAAATTTTCACATATAGAAAAAATGTCAAACTATTTGCAGAAAATAGCAAAAAAAAAAAAACACTGATAGACATTGATAGACTTCTATCAGCATCTATCAGTGATAGAATTCTATAAGCGTTTATCACATTTATCTAAAATTTTTTCTATTTTATGTAAACAGTTTTCCTTATTTTTTTATTTTTAAAAATTTTCCTCAAAATATATTCCAGAGTAGTTGTCAAACACCCGTGGATTGTTTACCCATATTTTTAACCAACTTTTGTGTAGACCAATGTTTAAAACTATTTAAAAAAAAAAAAAAAAAAACTACTTAGCCTAGAAGTATTAAAGAAAATGCAAACACAACAAAATCTTATATGTTCTAATTTCTGCTTAAAAAATGTTTTTAAATTAAGTGAAGCTATCAAATTATTTTGTATATTGATTTTTTTTTAAATAATAAATGAAGATAGGTACATACTTTTATAAACCCATGACTTTAAAACCGATTCTTAGTATTAGCATCTAAAAAAGGTCAATAATGATTCTAAATAAACCTATGATGTTGAAATGATATAATTAGAGATTGAAGAGTTTGGTAATATTTTTTTAAAAAAAATTATTTATTTGTCTTAAATTATTTATTTGTCTTTTTTTTCTTTTATAGGATGATAGTGAAAGGCAAACCAAAATGAGAGATGTGGTGGAGTCAATTGGGAGTAAGAATTGGAAATCAAAATTTAAAAAATTAATAAAAAAAACCCAAAGGATATTTAATAGAGGGCTTGATTTTGCTCTCACTCATTTCATTTTAGCTTAAACTACAAATCACCGTATTAATTAATTCAATATATTAATATGCCTTAACGTATTGAAATGATTTGTTCTAAAAAAATAGAAACGATTTCTTATTTCTGTTTTTTTAGTTTTAACAAAATGTTTTGAGATTTTGATTTTTTTTTAGTCGAAAATATAAATCTTTTAACATCTTTAAAAGAATATCTCACTTTAAATTTATGTTCTATTTTATATAAATATTAAAAAATTACAAGTTTGAGATTTTATAGTGACAAAAGCTATAATAATACTTAAATATAAACAAAATAGAATTTAGGGGAGTCATAATTTCCATTTTGAAACAAAAAGATGGCTTTTAGTTTTACTAGGGTACTAAAAGTAATGGAAATTCAATTTATCTCAAATTTTAGTCCATTAATTTTCATCGAATATATTATTTTTATTAGAAACATTGTTAATATTATTTGTTTATGTCATATCTCTAGAGAGGATAACAAAATTACTCATATCATAACAACTTTAGCTTCCTTTCAAGATTGCTCTTTGATCTGAAAATATGTTTTTTCATATTGTGTTATTTTCCTCTTATGTGTTATTTTCCTCTTATTTAGGGGGTTTGGTGTGTATTTCTATTATTGGTTCTTTTGCTTGATTTGCTTCAAAATATATATATAATTAAATGTACTATGCTAGGCCTGAAGTTTTTAAATGAAGTGACATTATAATTAAATGATAAATTGAAATTTAATAATTACTACAAACATAGTTTAACTTGATTAAGATATACAATTTTTTTAAAAAAAATATTTTAAAAATGTTGTTGTACTCTCTTATAAAATTATTGAAAAGGTTTTTATTAGATAAAGTTTATGAACTAGAATGAAAATTCAAAGACGAAATAGGCACATACCTCAAAGTTTATGGTCTAAAATTGTAATATGAGCAAATAATTATTTTATAATAAATATCGAGGGTTGTCTTAAGCAAGACTTAAAGCCCAAAAGAAGTTGGGAGGTAGCATGGGAAAACACGCATCCCATAATAGAAAGGTCAGAGCCTCGAGTTTTAAGTCGACCAACCAAGCTTATGAATATATACGAATTGAAAAATAACAGAGTCGAGCTCGGTCTGGCACCCTACAATCTCTAGCGCTGCAATTACCCTAACATCGCCAGAGTGACACAACCACAAACACAGATGAATGACATTATAAATAGTCTCATTAGACGGCTCCAAAGGGGAGGAATAAGTAATCTTCCAAAGAGAGCACTAATTTTTCTTTTACGTGCTTAGCTAAACTATACACTTTTTGTACTAACCTAGATATAAGAGTGGTAGACTCAGCACCACACTAGAGCGAAGAACTCTCACGCAGATCAAATCGAAAAGCAAGACTAGATTAGGGAAAGCAAGCAGACGAACAATCCTGAGATAGGCATGTGATGTCAACGAACGCATGTGAATTTTCCACGCCAACAATAAAAAACAATAATAATATAATAATAATTTTTTTTTTTATTCACCGCATAATAAGGTATGATAAATGATAGATTGAATGTATTTGAAATAATTCATATAAAATAATACAAAATAATAGTGATTTGGTTGAATTAAGTATTTATTTAATTATTTAAGAAGAAAATTTAATAGGCAGAAGACTGCGCGGAAAGATTATAGATGAAGCAAAACAGTGAAATGGTTAAAATAATGATGAAAGTAGGTTGGTCGTCGCCAGCAGGTGACGCAAAAGGCCAATTATTCCATGCCACGTGTCCTTAAAAATTATGGTCAATTAAAGTTCTTACTTTTTCATTTTTCAGTACCCTTCACATGTTCCCTTTATCCCAATTTTACACCTTTCTTACCTTTTTTTTCCCTTCTTTTTGACCTCTTTACTTGTTCTATTCACAGCTAAATTAATAAATATCATCGTGTTATTAAATTTCCGTCGCGTGTAGATAGATATTTTCATAGTTCAATATTGACATGAGAAATAAACACGAGGAATAAGTTCAATATATTATAGAAAAATTTACGAAATATAAAAAATACACAACAAAATGTCATTGATGTAAATATAATATAAATAATAAACATGTTAACTTATTTTTAAAATATAAAATATTTTATTTATTAATTTAAATAATTTTTTAATATTTTGTTTTAATAATTTTTCGAAAATATCCATCAACATTTCTGTAAATTTAAGACCTCGATATTTTAAATCTTGAAAATCAATGGATAAGATTTAGGATAAATCATTTAGAAAAAGAAAATCCCTCTGGACTTTGTTATTTGCTTAGGAATATTTATATGTTTTTTCAAAGGCTGCTTTTTTTTTTTTGACGTTTTATAAAAGCTTTAAAATTATTTTTAGAATTTCTACTCTAAAAATAATTTTGTAATATTTAGAAATATCAAAAGTAATTAAGTAATATTGGAACTTTTAAAATAATAGGAGTGCTTTTAAAATAAGTTAATTTTGAAAAAGTTTATGAATATTTTATGTAAGGTAACCTTACATTTACTTATTTCCATGCAATAGGTAGCTGTTTTATTTAGTCATTAAGTTTTAATACATTGTATTTTATCTTGTCAAAACTAAAGATTAACCTCATTTACAATTAAAAAAAAAACAAATAGAAATATATCAAGCAATTTCTCATGTTATGTTGATTTACCATAACTTCATCTACTAAGTAAAATTGCATCTGGCTTATTATCAAATGTACAAAAATATCAAGGAAACTAGCATAAGTTCACTTAATGAATAGTGAATCATTTGAAAGGAAAAAAAAGACCATAAAAGAATTTTGGAATTTTCTGGAGTGATTTTGAAAATCACTTTGGTCTTAAATCACTTTAAAAATGCTTTTAACCATTCAAAATCAATTTTAATAATATGAAAATTGCATATAAAAGTGTTAAATTTTGAATTAGTTTTGAGTGATTAAAGGTGCGTTTGAGATAATTTTGAATATAACAAAAAGTTAGTCATTTCAAAATCACTCCGCACCTTGAAAGGATGATTTCAAACGGTAATATAATTTATTTTTCTATACTATCTACTATATTGAACGGAGAACTCCGTGAGACTTTTTCATTGAAAAATGTTTAAATGTTTTTTTAATATATTGTAAGCTATGTAGAAGCTATTTATTACTTTTGAATTAAAGAAAAGTTGATTCGTTAGTACAATTGTTTATATTGCATTTAGCCACATTTATCCCACTGAAAATATAATAAATCAATAGTAATGTGAAAAGTGGGTCCCATTTAATTATCTTTGGTGTTGTTTACTTGTGTACTACATCCTTACTGACACATGAGGCACACTTCAAAATCTGTAGTAAAAAAATACAAACTGATTGACGAGCGGAGGACACTCAATCCAATTGCGTTTGGAAATTACACCGTATCGTGACAATTACTGTTCCAAAGGAAAAATTATGAATTTTGACACCTTTACTATTATCGTTACCATTTGACCCTAAGAGGTAAAGGTAATGGTAACAATAACAGTAAATGTGACAAAATTCTTAATTCTAAGTAAACGCGATCAAAAGCAATCTAATTACATTTGCGATTCAGGTTTATTACAATTGATCTATCAATGAAAATTTATTACGATTATACCAATTTTCATTACAGTTTGACAAAAGTGGTCTTAAATTTGATTGTAGAGCATTATTTCAAACCCCCAATATTACACTATAATTTTCTTTTCTTTTTTTTTTTTTTAAAAAAAAGGAAAAGTACACAACAAACCAAACATAAAGAACATAGATGCATTTTTTTTTTTTTAATAATTCTTAAAAACTTAAAAGGGGAAAAAACACAAGTGGGGAAGTTAAAACTACCAAAATAAAATACATACACAGCTTTAATATGGCATATACATTAATAAATAAAAGTAGGTGTACTATTTTATCCAAGAAAAAAAAAAGAAAAGGAAAAAGAAAAAAAAAACTAAAAGGTGAAGAAGTTATTTTTATTTATTTAATTATTTTTAGTACAAAAAGTGAAGAAGGTTGCGAGGGAAATCAATGTATATATGTGTGGACCAACTTATAATAAGTTATGATTAATTTAATGCCAATTTTAGGTTATAATTAAATGATATATATCAAATTTATTGTGATCACCGGCATCTTCTTCCTCACAGTTCTCAACAGTTTAAAAGCATAAACCGGTTTCTTCATGACTCTCATCTTCTTCCCCAACTCCCCGCGGGAAAAATCTGTACCCATTGTTCCACTTGTGTCCGGCAATGTTGCCGGAATTTCAACCTCTATCGCCGCCGCCTGAGGTCTGACTTCGCTTCCGACTACTGTTCCTCTCGTCATGGCTCTCTCTGCCTCTGCGCCGCAGAGCCTGAAGCTTCGGATTCTCTCCTGCCTCACCAAGCTCTCCGACAGAGATACCTACTCCCTTGCTGCATCCGAGCTCGAATCCATTGCTCGGAGTCTTGACGCAAATTCCTTGCCGATTTTCCTTTCCTGTATATACTCCACTGATGCCTCGGATAAATCGCTGGTGAGGAAGCAATGCATTCGTCTCTTTGCTGTTCTCTCAGAGATTCATGGAAATTCTCTCTCTCCTTACCTATCGAAGATTCTCTCCAACATTACACGCCGGTTCCGCGATCCTGATTCGTCGGTCCGATCCGCCTGTGTTAACTCTGTAGCCGCATTAGCTTCCAGTGTTACCAAACCGCCGTTTTCGACATTTTTGAAGCCTTTAACGGATTCGCTTTTCACGGAACAGGATTCTAATTCGCAGATCGGAGCGGCTTTGTGTTTGGCTTCAGCAATTGATGCTGCACCGGATCCGGATCCGGTTAAGCTCGGCAAGCTTTTGCCGAGGTTTGAGAAGCTGTTGAAATGCGAGAGTTTCAAGGCAAAGCCGGCTCTCTTGACACTGATCGGGAGTGTTATTGGAGTTGATGGAGCTTTCGGTAATGGAGCTCTGAAAAATTTGGTCCCGTGCTTGGTTGCATTCCTCAGCAGTGAGGATTGGGCGGCGAGAAAATCTGCGGCGGAGGCGCTAGGTAAGCTAGCAGTCGTGGAGAGGGATGCTCTGGCGGAGTTCAAGGCTGGTTGCTTGAAAACGCTCGAGAGTCGGCGATTCGATAAGGTTTCAGTTTCTTAATGGCTTTAAAAATACAATAATCGAATCGAATTCAGATATTTGATATTGTTTTTCTAACCACTGTGATATAGGTTAAGGCTGTGCGGGAGGTAATGAGTCAGATGCTCGAGGCATGGAAACAGATTCCTGATCTCTCGGATGAGGCATCTGCGCCTGATTATTCCCAATCTTCCTCGAAAGGTAGCATGTTTTGACATTATCTTTTCAGTAAATGTTTTGCTAATTTCCTGCATGTCTGGTGAAATTGTTTACAGCCTTGTGATTTCTTTCATTTTGTTATTTTATTCTGTTTTAGAAATCGCAAGTGATGGACGTTATCCACCTGGATTCATGAATAATTCTTCAGCTCGTCTTGATGCTCCTCTCCCGAGGAAGAACGTTATCCCAGTTTACAGGTCTACACCACCGGATGTCTCACCTGCGACGGCAGCGAGAAGGAGAAGTCCTTTGAGCGGTGGTGGCAAGAAAGCAAGTTTGTCAATGCTCCAAAAGGTTGAGCGTAAGAAGCCTCTGGACTGGAAAGTAGAAGTCTCTGTTAGGAAGTCTTCCTCAGGAGAACTGAAGGAAAGAGATGAAAACATTCCGGATAGAAGGTTTAGTGAGAAATCCAAGATTTCGAAACCAGAAACAAAACGGGCACTCTTCACTAAGATTTCTGACGATAAGACAATTAAATTCGGTGGGTTCAGGTCTGGATCTCGCGTAGTTCCTTGTCCCGAGGAGTTACCTGAATCGACTGTTGTAGCAAGTAATGCAACCGACGATTTGCACAGGAACCACAAAGACTCTGAAGAATTGCATTTGATCCGTAACCAGCTTAATCAAATTGAAAAGCAGCAATCCAGTCTTCTAGATATCCTCCAGGTTGGTACCGAATCTTGAAATCTGCACTTAATCTGGAAGAATATGTTTGAAGCTGAATTTATTTTCATTTCTTCATGCTTGATTCATGTCCTTGGTTAAGTCGTGTATGTTTTCCTCATTGTCCCTTTCTAGATATCATAAATCTTCCGAGACATATGCATGCTCATGCATCAATATAATAAATCGCTTCTTGGAAATTGGAATCATTAGAATACTGAAAATCTACAAGTACACTCAAGTCATTGTACAATGTAGATAGAACAGTAGACGACAAGCACATAGAACATGGCATCCAAAATGAAATCTTCAAGGCACATTGTACAATAGATAGAACAAGGTGTATGATCTAAAAAGAAATAAAAAAATGAAACAAGATTGTTCAAATATGGGATATGACAATTCTGAATTACATACACGGTTGTTTTTCTACCTCACCCTGCCATTGAAGCTTAGATAAACCATTATTCGGGCTACTATTGTTTCAGCTGCTTGTGTCATTATATAACTTCCCTACAATTTTCTGCCAAACAGTATGTTTCATATTGAAGTACAAACTACTGTCCAACTTCAAAATTGCATTGTCTGTCTATTAACGCTTGATTGTCTGCAATGTTCAATACGTTCATCCCTCGTTGCAATACAGTCTTTAAAGGCTATCAATCTCACCTGTGTTTTGCCTTATCTACCATTTAGAACTTCATTGGGAGTTCACAGAATGGAATGCGATCCTTGGAGACTCGTGTACATGGTTTGGAACTCGCTTTGGATGAGATCTCATATGATCTAGCTGTATCAAGTGGAAGGATGTCTTATGCTAATACTCCCACAACCACATGTTGTCTGCTACCCGGAGCTGATTTTTTGAGCTCAAGATTCTGGAAGAGAGCAGAAAGCAGACACTCAACATCAAAGTTCTCAACTCCCATTGGTGCAACTCCATTGGCTCCAATGCGCTGTAGATCGGGTGATCGCCACGGAACTAATGTAGATGCTGGATCTATGAATCTGGAGAATCATAGGTTTCACGTCCAGCGACGAGGTGGCTTTGTGGTGAATCCATTAGCTGTGAGACAAAGTGAATCCAGGGTTGTCTCGGATGTGGCACTTCCTCGAGCAATTTGATCAGGAGGCACTATAAAGAGTAAATTCTGAACTTAATTCCTTGTCTTTTTTATTTCTCTTAAGTTCCATCACTTTTTTTCCTTTGATCAATGGCGCTAAAGAGTAAATTCTTGTGCAAAATGGCCGGATCTAGTAACTTACTAAACTTCAAACCATTTGTACTTTTTTTTTTTTTTTTTTTTTTTTTTTTTTTTTTTTTTTTTTGTTATAGGCTTACGGCTATGGATTTTCACATTCCTTTGCCAAGGGAATCTAAAGTGATTCAGTAAGCAACTGCCATGATTTATGTCGCTGAGGTAATGCATTCCGATATGGATTTAATAGCATTCTCTATTATGTTCAAGAGTCAAGTGATCTGAAAATTAAGTGAGGTCCTAAAAAATTTGAGTGACGTGTCAAGTTAAATTTCTCTTCTTTCTATTGCTTTTTTTTTTTTTTTTGGGGGGGGGGGGGGGGAATATGATTAATGAAAAAAAGGAGTTTACATTTAAATGCCAATGATCCTAAGATAGAGAGGGTGATTACTGATATGTATATAGGAACCAGAATACAAGGCCTTTTCACTTCCCTTCAGAATTACTCACCGGGGTGTTGAGTTCTTTTCAATTGGTTGAAACATATTACTTGAAGTGGAAAAGAGTACAAATATCTGGTTGATGATATTGATGTTTCTTCTATCATTTTTAGCCTTTTTTTATATATATACACATTGAAAATATTTTTGCAGTAATAATGGGAGTGATTCGAGACCTATAAAGAAAGGTACTAACGATCTTAAAAATTAAAAAAAAAAAAAAAAATTAATGAATGACACAGAATTAATCATTCTGGTCATTTTAGTTTTTTAATACTCTCATCTAATCAAGACTATGGATTACTATTTCTTAAAATTTGTAGGGTAAATGTAATGAGTAGTAATTCTAGGGATAATAACCAAGTGTATAGCAACATTTTAAAAAAATTGCAAATATACTATATTTACAATTTTTTAAAAAATGTTGCTACATATGCTAAAACTTTAAAACTGATTATTATATTTGCAATTGTCCCAAATGTGTACTACGGACATTGCTTTAGGCAAATGTCACTCTAATATTAGAGATTCACATGTAGGACACTGCATAATAACTGAAATGACTCTTAACCTTTTCTTGTATGTATGTATCACTGTTTTGGTTATGGATGAGAGAGGATATTAAAATACAATGCAAAATTTTGGTTTAAGCTTTTCGGTACTTGCTGTTGCTGTTAGTGTCACATCAAATTGATCAGAAAAGGTTAATGGTGATAGAATTAAAAGAAAGTTTATACTTTTAAAGTTGGAGTAGTTTGGTTTATGCAATTATTGAGTTAACTCAACATTTTACTCGGTAGATTTGTATTTGGTAATATTCTTAGTCCCTATGTTTAACTTTCAATTAATTACTAATTGAAGGCTCACATGGAACCTATTTTTTTATGTATAAAATATTTTTATTTCTAAATTTTTATTTATTAAACTTAAATAAAAAGTATCTCTATTTTTTTTTTTCTTTCTACCCTCTTCTTTCTCCCTCTCCTCCTATCTTTCTTCCATTTGCTTTGTTTTTTGGACAACTATTGCAGCTGAGCTAAGTTTCCTTTAGCGAGTATCATATTTCCTTTATTAACCCCTATCACTTTACTTTTATAAATATTTTTAATACTAGTAAACTTTACATCATTTTTAAAGAATATTGACCTGATAAATGGTAAAGGAAAAAAAAGAAAATTTCTACTACTACCGTAATAAGAAAAAATTTCTATACTACCTCCACAATAACATTTAGAGACCGTTTGTTTTTTTATCTTAGATGCCCAAAATTATAGATGTCTAGTATCTTTAGCTTATCATATTTGTTTTGTAAGAATATTTTTGCAGATATCTAATAATATTTTGATAATTATGTTTTCTACTCTGGAATGTCTTAAATTTACATAATGTTCTAAGAATGCCCTTACAACTATTTATTAATTTATAATTAATTTGATATAAATTTGGACTTATATCACATATTTGTTTTTATCAATTTAATTTTTTTTTAAATTAATAAAATTTATATTTTCCCCAACAAAATAATATATGATAATTTAAGATTATTTATAAAATAAATATTAATTTAAATTTAAAATCGAATATCTGGTAAAAAATAATAAGAATCATGAGATAACAAAAAAAAATATAATATATATGGTTGACAGTATTTATTTAATTATATAATGCAAATGCAAATGCAAATAAAGATATATGTGTCTGTAAAATAAAATAAAAAGAACAGACAAAAAGGTAAAATGGAGATGCCCACAACTCAAAAATTTGAAAACTCCATGTTTCAAGAGGGTATTCAAATCTTCAGAGGCAAGACATCTTAGCGCAAAATAAACACGGTAATCTAGATGCTCATGTTATGTGAATCTAAGATGCCCGCAAAACAAATGACCCTTTAAAAATTATGTAGAGTCCATTAAATAAATAAATAATAAATGAGGGTAGTATTTACTAAGATAGTACTAGCTTTCATACTGAAACACAAGTTAATTTGAGTTTGAAATGCATTTTCAATTGTTTAATTTAAAAAATAAGATTTTAAAAAAAATTAAAGATTTGATAACTACTCAAAATAGATTTTTAAGTATATTTTAAATATTTTTTATCAAAAAGTAAATAAAATGAGATTTTTGCAAAAATACTTTTTTTTTTTAAAGTCTTAATTTCTAACCAAATTTGATGACTTCTCCTACAACCATGCCAAGTCCATCAATGAATGGCACACATTTTTATGTGTCTTCATTTCAGTCTCTTCAAAACCATCTTAAAAAAGAAATGGAGGCCTTTCCTCTTCCATCCTTATCCAGTTCTGTACTGTACAGCACTACCAACATACTTGCCTAGATCAAGCTGTCAGAGGGTTCTTAAATGATTTCTTTCACATTCGTGAATAATATGGGATTCCTTCACTACTTTAATTTCCCAACCAAATTTTTTGGTTAGGTTCACGCTGTCTTCCCATAATAAATAAAGATTTTCTAGGTTTTATTAGTATCCATCCCACTAAAACGAGATTAATTGACATATGAATATATTAGCAGTTAAGAGGTTTGGTTCGAATCTCTTCGTCCTATCATACTAAAAAATGTATATATTATTTTGCCCTAGATTTCAAAATATATTAGTTAAGTTTTTGGAGCTTGGAGAAATGGTTTAACCTAATCCCAAAAGTAACTGTCATGTTTTACTTTTAAGGACAAATTGCAAAAGTCACTCTTGATACTGAGTCGTCAAATTTACACAATGTTAAAATTTGACCCTCAAATTACAATAGTTGTAAAACTAAGACCCCAAATGATAAAAATTGAACCATCAACTTATATAATGTTACAAATTATACAATTATGTAAGTTTGAGAGTCCAATTTTAACACTTGTATACGTTTAAATTTTACAATTGAAAATTTAGGAGATAATTGCAACTACCACCATGATTTAGGGGTAATTTTTGTAATTTGTCCTACTTTTAATAAGGGGTTTTTGGGTAAAAGAATAAAGTAAGAGAGGGCTAAAGATGAGAAAGGAATTATTTATTTATTTTTTAGAGAGAAAAGGAGAAAAAAATGGACACAATATATAAAAGATTGTTTTCAAATATAGAAAAATAAATGAAACTATTTACAAGTATAGAAAAATTTCAAGCAATAGATGTCTATCATATTGTTTTCAAATTTAGAAAAATAAATCAAACTATTTATAAATATAAAAAAATTTCAAGCAATAGAAATCTATCGCTATAGACAGTTAAATTTTTCTTTATTTATAAATAGTTTGATATTTTTTCTATTTATAATAAATTTTCAATAATATATAATTATTAAATTTAAGATTCTGAAATAGGATTTAAACCCGAATTTGAAAGAACATGAAATGTAAACGTACCATTTCTGCTTATAGCTCTAATCATTTCTCTCCCATTCTCGTATGCAGTGACATCTTATCGACACAATGCTGTCCATCATGATACGCAATGCTCCTAATTTCTGAACTTTTTTTTAAAAGGAAAATAATGATAATAATAATCAGCAATATAATGTATTTCTTAAAGAAGGACTAAACAAAAGGAGGAAAGTTACATGGGGATAAGGCCCCACCCCTCTGGTTTATACGTATGATAATTGTTATATGTTATTGACTAACATATGCTATTCTACTTATTTATATTAAAGAAACCTACTGCCAAAAACAAGAAACTAATGCTTCAAATGCCAGTTTTAAAAAGAAAAAAGAAAAAAAAAACACTCAAATTCAGATTCTACAGCTCAGCCACATGATCAGCATTTTTAGATCTACAACATTTCAGGAAAATTATATTGTTTCTTCATGTTCAAGTTGAAGTATTCAATTTACGGAAGTATCTACTTATCAATCAAAATTCCACATAATACTAAGGTAATATCCTAACCATTTCTAGTTTCTAAAAAAAAACACACACAAATAGGTGCAACTAATTAGAGGTAAGCTGTCAATCTGAATATAGTTTTAATTAGTTAAACCATATGTCTTCGATCTAGAGGTGAGAGACTAAATCTCCTACCACGTGTTTTTTTTACTATGTGAGTTGGGAAACCTCTTATCTCGAAATTGGTAGTATAAGCTTTAAACCAATTGGACTAGACTCATTTTGGCCCCTAACATGCATATGTTTGTGAACAAAAAAAAACCCTATATTATTCTCAACTTATTTAATGTTGTTATTATGTATTAATTACTAAGGTCATAGTGGTTACAAATATTTTTTCTAAAGGTTAAATTACAAATTTGATATCTATGGTTTGAAGAAAATTAAAATTTAGTCCTATGGTTTAATAAAATCTCATAAATAGTCATTGTGGTTTGATAAAATTCTCATAAATAGTCCTTATCGAGATTTTATCCAACCATAAAGACTAAATTCGAACTTTCTCCAGACCACGAGGACTAAATTTACCCTTTTAACCTTCCCTAACTTATCTATTTGGCAGTCAGGGTTAAAAATGAAATGTCAGAAAGCAAAAAAGTATAGTTTCGATAACGCATGATTAAAGGTAAAAAATACTTACTACCATTTCTGTAATAACAGAGTAGCAATGATCCATGAAATAAAAGAGCACCGCACAAGGCATTGCAGAGGCATGCTCTACGGACAATTTTTGAAGGCCTTGTGGTCTGCCACTAACTTTGCCGCCAAACGGGGAAAAGATGCTTACTTTAGCCTGAAAAGTTCGACCACTCATAAAAAATTATTACCTTTCTTAAGTTTCATCTTTCGTAATGTTTTATGAGAAGATTCTATTCTATCACATGAAAGTAATATTTTTAAATGCAATATTTTCGTATATAAAATACAAATTTCGTACTTGTTAAAGAATTAGAATTTCTTAATATATTTTTCACTAAATAGTCAAGTGTAATAAAAAATCGGAAATAGTTTTTTAAAATAATAATTTCATTAATTTAAAAGAATAGTCAAATACACTCTTTAATCTTGCACTCTTATCTTCCTCCTGGCATAAAGGTGTCAAATCTGAAACTATAAAAAATTCCCAACAACTTTACCAAATTTTTAACACAGGAAAACTACACTTTTGACAACTAAAAAGCTATGGTGAGGGGTTTATATCTTTAATCTTTAATTATATAAAGGACTCAATGGGGGGAAAAGGCAGAGAGACGTTAAAGAAAACTGTATAAAAAAGCTGAGATGAAAAAATATAAAGAAAAGTTTAGATAAAAGAGGAAGTAGTCTCTCCCCTCATAAGGGGTTTACGAAAAGGTATCCAAATTAGAGTTAATCACAAAAGTGAGGAGTTTGTCACAAGGAACAATTGGAAGGGTCAAGAGGAATAGGAATACTAGGAGGAGCATTGAAATTTTGTCAATTTATAGAATCTATCCCTATCATGGTAAATCAAATAATTTCTTTCTAGTCATAAACTCCAAGTAATTGCTTTAACAGTATTCCTCCATATAATCTTTGTATTTTCTTTGAAGTCGGTTCCACACAGAAGCTGTATCAAAGTATCCACAACAGCGAAATAAAAAGCCCAAGCGAAGTCAAAAGAAAGAAAAAGGGCTTTCCGATGCTAGAGGGAAAAAAGCACTAATTGGTTGTAATGCCATTAATGCAAAACGTCCTTCTAGTCTCTCCATTGCGTTTAGCCCTTCAAGAGGTCAATAAACATGGCCCAATAGAAAATTTAAACATTTTTCAGTACTCCCAACTTTCCAAATTGAGAGTGCTAGATTTTCGAGTAGGAAGGAAACGGTAGCTGTCAATCTTGAGAAAAGCGAATTAATAAAAGATAACCTCCCTACGTCACCTCCTCTCTGAGGCCATATTTCAACCAACAGCTCCAAAAGGCAGCAAAATTCCTTGATCTCCAACTTATTCAGATTTCTACGGTTAAAATTCAAGGATTCAGTGGTCTTCTTCCAGAACTATATAATTGCAGCATCCGATTAAAGTGTGCTAAAGCAGAAGGAGAAGGAAATTTTTGCATTAAATGTCTGCTAACGCCGACTATTACCTTTTCAAAAAAACATGTATTAATGCAATTTTCAAGTCTGACAGAGGAAATATATTCAACTAGGCATTTGGTTCTCCTTCCTTTCTTCTGTTCTCTTGTTGATCACCCCCTTTCTCTTTCTCATACAAGCTTGGGAATATGAGATGACTTGGTGTCATGATTTATTTGGTTCATTGATAAGCTTCAAAAACCACCTACAGATAAACACTAAGTTTATTTTTAGAAAACTGCACTCCAGTAGAACATATATGAGTAGTCATTCCCACCTTATCACCACCCCCCAAGAGAAGTCCTCTTTTTCCTTTCCAAAAAAAGTTGCCACAATGGTCGGAATTGGAAGATAGATATAAAGAAGGTAAGCAGGCTATCCAAAATGATGCTTGAAAATGTCAGCATTCTCTTTTGCACATTCAAAAACTTGGGAAGGGCAAGAAACAACTCTATTCTAATGATGGAAAAGGGAGAAGCAGCTACACATAGCTACAATTATTTAATACAATTGCCTTCAAGATTTAAACACGATGATTAAAAGATCCTTGAGCATTCACTAGGACAACATAAATTCACAAACACTAAGAGCAACCACTAGAGATAGAACGTAGAACTCACATGTTTCATGATTCCCAAATATTGCATGTTTCTAATTCAGCAAAATCCAACTTTGAAGTGTGTTCACCTGAATGCTGCTTTATCCAACTAATTGATTGCTCAATATGATGATGGATCATAATAATCTGACGAAGTGAACAAATTGAGGAAAATGTCAGAACGTAGCATAATTATTTGATGAGCAAAAGGTTTTTAGTGCGAAAATGTAGTAAGATAATTTGACTAGTAAAAACAAAATGATCTGGACTGTACGGTTCAAAAGTTTCCTGAACGGCCAATTCATTACATTTGTGGCACCCTATCAGAAAGAGCACTATTTCCAGCACAGTATTCAAGAGATTTCTAGTGAGTTTCATATTATATTAATAATTCATGATACAGCTTATAAATTCTATTGGCGCAATAAATTTTCAAAAAAGATAAATAACCAACCTCATGTGCAAAATGTTCTGGTTGCCGACTATCTTGAGAATTCGACCATGAAGCTTCAATTCTAAGTCTCTACAAGACCATTCCTTTGTTCCCCATCTTCCTCCCTAAATGGACTCATTACAAGATGAATTACAGTCTGAATTATTTGGCAAGTCCTTGTGCTTTCAACAATTTGTGGCTTAAGAACGTAAATATTTATGAGTTGCATGTGGGAGTCATCATTCAAATCAGAAGCAGTCCTTTCAAACTTAGTTAACAAGCCTTTAACGGTCTCAACATCATACATTCCAAAAGGTTTCACGGACTCCTATATCACTTTCAGCATCTTCGTGTGCTGTAAACACTTCATCCTTTTCCGATAGAACTTTCAAGATTAGCAGAAATAAACAATGTTTGTGTATCAATTTCATTCGTGATTAGAGTTATCTACAAATGGAATTCCATAGCAATGAAGAACAGGTGCATGATGTATTTCCATGGCCTCACCAGTAAGTAAAGAACCTGCTTTGGAGTTTTGAGGGCTTTTTATTTTTCTTGCAATTTTTTCCATTTTCTGGAAACTGGCATTTAATACTGCTACCTTAGACTGCATCTTTTCAAGATGTCAGAACTCTTCTAAGCATCTGTTATATGTATAATGTATTGCTTCAGCCTTTTCATCTCCCATGGCAAATGCTATTTTCCATCATAGGTATTGTGCAAATCCTGTCTATATTTTTATCTTCTCTAGTTCCATACTTCTGAGTTGAGTATCGTGATCATCATCAAGGAAGAATCATCTGCCGGCTTTCCACTGTTACTTAATAATGGAATTTTGGAGAAATAAAAGACTAATACTTCGTACATTCTGATGCCACGGTAATAAAGGACCTGTTTGGAAGATAATATTATCCCACGTTTCGGTACTCTTTTTCTTTTTCTGAAAAGTGTCATTCTGATACCAGTATCATCTTTCTGCATCACTTTCATTTAATATCAACACACACGTTTGCTTGTGATTCTTTATACCTGTCCAAGAAAACAGACTTTTCCACTAAACAGATTCCATGGCCATTTTTTAAAAGGTTGAATTCTTTGCTTCTTTTAATGAAGGCAAAGTCAGTATCACTGGTACCTTCAAGCTTACATTTACCTGACATGTCCATTTCTCTACTCATGAGCTGCTGTTCCAGATAAGAACCATAACCGTGGACTAACCATGACAAACAGAGTTCTGAGGCTGTAATGACATATACTTCTTAGTAGCAATATTTCATGCTAAATTTTCTCTTCTAGTTTTGTTATTTCCTGTTCACTACTTTATCCAATTTATCTTTAACTTCTCGCAACGCCACATATTCTGCTACTTGAATATGATCCCAAAGTAATCCCATCTAGCTTTCACAAACCTGCAATTGCAGAAAATTACAACTCTACGGTTGTTGGTCCCACACAGGAAAACATTGCTGAAGACAAAACTAAAGGTTTGAACTAGAAATTTAGAATCATTTAAATTATAAAATAACATTGTCATTGGCTCAGAATGTAGCAAAGCTACTGAAATTAGAAAAAGCTGCACAGCCATAATATGAGAAAATCATTATATACAAGTGTTAGATTATAACATAAGGATCATAAGATCACACAATGAAAGATGTTAAACAAACAGTCTCCTCTATACAATGCACAGGGTAAATAAGAAAGAGAAAGAAACTCCTAACAAAATTTTCACTAAATCAACACCAGAAACCGAAGTCTATAATTGGTTATATATAAACATTTGCTTCAATTACCAAATACGATCCCTAAAAGTCACAAAATAACAGATATATACAAAACACTAGACTAGACATAATCAAAGAATGAGGTTCCACCATTCTACCTTACTATTCAGACTTCTTTGGGCGTCTAACAAGCATCCGAAGTGCTTCATCCTAATTCGTGAAAAGTCTCGCATCGAAACCGAAAACCGTTCATCTTCGAAGCCATTATCTACGCCGCTGATTCTTCGGCCGCATCGCGGTGTACATCCGCATAGGCCTTCATCAATGCCGTCGATATCTAAGCATCCATTAACCAACAAGATTAAACTTCGAAAAAGAGAAACACAAACAGAATCAAAACATTCCGAAATGTGAACAAGAATCAAAGGCGAAGGATACATGTAATGTTTTTCTTAATTGAAAAAATTAACAGAAAAATACCTCCAGAATCCCCCATTATTGAAACCTCCGGAGATTTTATCACCAGACGGAAGTTGAGATGAAGAATTAGAAGGCGAAAATGAAATTTTGAGAAGCAGATCAAATCCTTCTCTTTTACGTGTTTTTACTAAATTGCCCTTACCACGTGCTCATAGGAACCCTAAAACCGGTAATTTGGTCTCTTTCCTGCTTTTTGGCGCCGAGCGCGCGCCATGAGATTGGCCCCATCATCTGCCGTTGGATCGTTGATGTGGTAAAAGTTTATTAACACGTGGGATACATACTATATTTTCTGGCATTAATTCAGTTGATAAAAATTACGTTTGATGGCCTAAATTGAAGATTTATATGTATAAAGATTAAAATTGAATAAACATCAATCAAAAACGTATTTTATTCAATATTATTTTCATATTTCGTTTGAAATTTATATTATTTTGGTGCGTTGACGACAATTTAATTCTAAAAATTGAATTTGTTTTTTTCACCATCTTTTTACCGTAATATCTTTTAAAATATTTAAATTCTCAATAAAAATACAGAATATTTTTTTACAGTTTTTAAAATTTTGACATCGGTCTTGAAAACATTCTTTAAAAACATATAAAAAATGATGTTTAAAAAAAAAACATATAAAAATGAAGAAAAATATAAATGAAAGTGTGGTTTATATAAGCTAAACAAATAGTTCATAAGTCCAACTCTCATCTATTTTTACATATGTGATATAATGTTATGAAAAGATAAAAACAAAAACTTTAAAGTATTGCAAATTAGGGAAAATTTTTAAAATAGAAAATTAAAGAAAATTATTTACATAAAATAGCAAAATTTTTAGATAGGTGTAATAGATGCTGATAGAAGTTTATCAATATCTATCAATATTTTTTTTATTGTTGTTTTAAATAGTTTGACATTTTTTCTATTTCTAAAAATTTCTCTGCAAATTAACTATAGGGACTATTTTTAAAACGTATAGAAACAAATATTCAAAATTTAGAATACGAAAAATATACTAATATGTTGAACCTAAATTATTAAATTTCACTTTTGACTAAAAAAGTAAAATGACAAAAGAACAAAGTTCATTGTATTATAATTGGAAGTAGTTTTTAATGGATAAAATTAGGGAAATGGTTGTGTATAGAAAAAAAAAACAAAAGTAATTACACATATAAAAAAAAGTGTACCACATGCTTTTGTATTTCTCATTTTTTTTTTCTATATGTGTAATTACTTTTGTTTTTTTTCTATTTGTGAAAAGACCCCATCAAATTATATTAGTTTTTAAAGTTTTCAATTTTGAACTTTATGAAAATTTTAGAGATAAAACATAATTATTAGTACTTAAACGACTAATATTTAAAAATTTGCTAAATTAGAATAGTAATTAAAATATGTCAAAAGGTTGGAATACTCCGACCTAAAATATTGTCGAACCCTTTGGAAAAAAAATGTTGTTAAATTTAAAAAAATATTTAGAATTTTAAATTAAAAATAAGATTAAAGTATAATATATTGTTTTATTATAAAACCGTCAATTGCTTTTAAATAATACTAATTGACTAGACACAGTAAAAAGTGTGAAGACTGAATATTGTTAATACAAAATAATTTCTATGGATGAAATTATGCACGAGAGAACCTCCCTCTTGTTTTATTATCCAACCAACTACCAGGACACATCAATATCAATATTATAAAAGAAACACTTGAACTTTTATACTCTCTTTTGTTCGTACCATTATTTTTTTAATATATATATATTTATGAACAAATTCAATTTATAAAAAAAAGTTATTAAAAAAAATAAATTTTATTTGAACAAGTTTAACTTAAGCATGCGTATGATCTAATATGTGCTAATAATTTGGATCGAGAGGATCGAATATTTCGGATTATCGTTTTTTTTAATTTATTTTAACAGATCTAATCTAATTATAAACATGAAATTAAAATACTAAAGTAATTTCAGGTCGTACGATTTTTGAAAGTAGGGATTTAAAATAATTGAAGGTCAAGAATTAAATATTCTGCCAACTGTAAAAGATAAGATAAGGACATTATATGCATATTTATTATTATTCTCAGTTTTGGTTTTTTTTTTTTTTTTTTTTTTTTTTTTTTTTTTTTTTTTTTAATATTTGAAAGAAAGCTCCTTGAGATTTGTGAAGGGATGCCCAATGTTGATGGATTGGAGTTCACAGATTAGATAATAATGATATTAAAAACCTAGTAAAACTTTTCTAATATTCGTATTACTTTTTATAAATGCTGTTTGAATTTTCTGTCATATGTATAAAGAATGTGAATTGATTTGCTAAAGAAATGAGTAAATAAAGAATAAATTATTTTAAATGATAAAATGTTGAAAATATTTATAAATATAGTAAAATTTTACATAGACTACAATAGACTACTATCTGTGTCGTGATAGACTACAGATAGATACATATAGTAGTCTATCACGAATAGACAATGAAATTTTGCTATATTTATAAATATTTTAGTTCATTTTCCTATATTTAAAAACAACTCTAAATAGAGATGTTAACTAATAAAACATTTGTTAAAAAATAATAGTTTACAAAACAGTGTAATAGAAGACTTACGATTTTTTTTAGTTACGAATTAGAACTAATGCAATATGTTTATGGTGTATTTAGGGACATTTTTAAAAATAGAAAAATAAGAAAAACTATTTACACAAAATAACAAAGTTTTTAGATAGTTGTGATAGATGCTGATAGAAGTCTATTAAGGTTTATTAGTGATATAAATTATAGAAATATATGATAGATGTTAATAAAAAAATCTATCAATGTTATTTTGCTATTTTCTGTAAATAGTTTGACATATTTTCTATTTGTGAAAAATTTTCATTTATTTATTTTTCTTTTAAACATATCGCGTGAGTCGAAGTTTAATTTTATATAATTTTTTAGCAAATAACGTATTTTACTATTTGTATGTGTATACACATTTATACATAGTGAAGATAGACGATGATTTGATCAAACTTATAAATCTAATATTATTGTCAATATAGTAAATCCACCACACGTTTAATTAAATAGTTGTTTTCAAATATAAGAAAATTAACTAAAATATTTACAAATATAGCAAAATTTTACCGTCTATCTATGATAGACCGCGATAGACTACTATCTACGATAAACGGTGAAATTTTGCTATATTTGTAAACATTTTTAGCATTTTATCATTTAAAATAATTTATCTTAACTAAATGATTATAGTTTATTATAAAATTTATAGAAAGGAGAATAATAGGAATTTCTTTCCACTACAAACCAACAATAGATACCAATTTTGTAATTTATCGTAATTACAATATTAAATTTAAACATTTAAAAATACTTTAGTTTTCAAACAACATGAACTAAAATAATATATATCCAATGTGTTTTTTAATTTTCTAAAGTTATATTGAGTAAATCTACCTGACAACTTTAATATTTACCACTAACCACGTTACCTCAATATATTTTAGAAAAAAAAAACTAAAAAATAGAAAGAAAAAAAATAAGGAAAACTATTTACTTAGAATGACAAAATTTTTAGATAGATGATAGAAAATTATCGCGGGTAGATACTGATAGAAGTCTATCAATATCTATCCGTATTTTTTTTACTATTTTTTTTTATAAATAATTTGACATTTTTTCTATGGGTAAAAATTTCTCTAAAAAATATGTACTCATATTATATATATATATATATATATATATATATATATAGGTTTAAGATTTTCGAATCTCCACTGTATTTTAGTAATATTATACTTAAAAATAGTAAATATTTCAGTTTTCTATTTTTATTTATATTTATTATTGTCACTATTGTCATTTTAAGTACAGTACTCATATTTAATATTTTAAATATTGGAGCTTGCGTTTGACCTAGAAAAAAAAATATAAATGAAATTAAGTGGATTTCAATTGATCCACAAAAATTGATGGGTTGGTAAAGGGTCCCACTTGGTTTCCAGACCAGATAGAAAGATAACATTAATAACGTGTGTGCAAAAAGGACTTTTAGAAATAATAAAGTTTTTTCTTTTTCTTTCAATTGAGTTCTTCATCATAGACGTTTTGCTTAAAGACAATTATGTCTTAACCTTTTTTTTAAAAGCAATTATGTCTTAACTATTAAGTTTAGTAAATTGTATTAATTTCTATTATTTTAATTTGAGTTTAACAGTGTAGATTCCAACTTCTAATTACTCACTTTAAACTTTAATTTTATTCACAGGTTGAATTTTACGTTACAAATTCACTAACTAGTTTTAAGAATAAAGGAAAATATTAAGTTTTGTACCATTTTTTAGATAGGGTGTACACAATATTTATAAGGGAAATTTTTAGAAATAGAAAAATAAGGGAAACTATTTATACAAAATAGTAAAATTTTTAAATAGTTGTGATAGACACCGATAAAAATCTATCAAGGTCTATCGATGATAGAAATGATAGAAGTCTATCACTAATAGATGCTGATAGAAGTCTATCAGTGTTTTTCTTTTTTTTTTTTTGTTATTTTCTGTACATAGTTTGACATTTTTTCTATCTGTAAAAATTTTTCATATCATAATTTAAGATTTTTTTATAAAATAAATTTAAATTTGAATATCTTGCTAAAAATAATAAGAATTATGATATAACAAAAAAAATGATATATATGGTTGAGAGTATTTTTTTAATTATATAATGTAAATGAAGATTAATATATATGTAAAAAAACGGACAAAAATGTAAAATAAAGATGCCACAACTCGAGAATCTGGAAAACCTATGTTTCAGGAGGGCATCCAAAACTCTTGAGATGCCCTTCGTAAAAGCATCCTAGGATGCCTAGGAATCTCCAGATATCAGGGCATCTTACAATATCACAAAATCAACATTTTAATCCAGATGCTCACTCCGTACAAATTTAAGATGCCCGCGAAACAAATAGCCCCTAAATTTCAACTAAAATTTCTATGCTAACATGAAAATAGCTGACAATAGGTCACATAGTCTTAACTCTTAATCAAAAGGTTAGAGAATCTCCCCATAAAAAAATATTTTTTATTTTTTTAAAAAAAACCTCCTAAATCTATCTATTTTCTTGGTAGCTTCATTATCTTCAAATTAGACATGTATTTATTATTTATAAAATATACATGGTGCTCCATTTTTTTGAATTCAAGGTAAAAGTGATAACGAATGAGCGTAGCAACTGTCATACGAACATGTTAATGATCACGAAGTCTGTGGTTTAAATTCCTCCATTATATTCTACAAACAAAATAAAAATATAAAAATAAAAATGATAATGACTCCTCCATTATATTCTACAAACAAAATAAAAATATAAAAATAAAAATGATAATGACAATTTTTTAAAAAACATATTGTCAAATTTAACTAAGGAATATATATATATATATATATATATATATATATATATATATATATATATATATATATATATATAAAGTTTGAGAAAGAGTGAATGAGAGTGACCCGTGAGCAAATTGAAGGGCGTAGCAGGAGCCAGCATACGGCAACATTATTTTGATTATGTAATGCCATATCACATCCCTTCAATTTCAATTACCATTATTCCTCATCTTTTTCCATTTGATTTGAATCGAATATGCCAAACCCAAACTCACGCTCCACACTTTCCCTAGGCTTTTCATAACACACATACACAAAAATAATAATAATAAATAATAAAACAAATTCTAACCGAATCAATTTTATTCAGTTTTTGTGTTATATATGTACTTAATTCTTTGCCATTTTATAAAGGGGAGTAGAAATGTAGAATCAAGGATCTTTTGTTTGATTTGATTTTAATTTAAATATTCTTGTGTGTTCTATAATCAAATTTTACAATGTTATTTTTCTATTACCTTTTTTATGTGTGTTATGGAAATTGTATGTTAAAAAATTGACATTTATTTAGTAAAATTGACCATTTCTGAAATAAAAGTATTCGACCATAGAGTAATAATGTCACACACAAAGCGTCTGCAAATTCAAGAACAAACAAACAGTAAAGAGATAAACAATGATAGATAGAACACAAGGTTTGGTAACCCAATTCGGTGAAACAACGCCTACGTCTCGAGGGAAGTATGCCCGTGGAAAGATACTTTTACTAATATGAAGTTAAGAAATTACAACGTTGTACATGTACTTATTTGTAAATGGAAGACAATAACAGTAACACACAAATAGCTCAACTCAATATATGAACACTTAGGCTCTCCCTAAGTATGTGAATATTGGTATGATATGACTTAAGCTCCCCTAAATGTGAGAATACCTCAACGTTGTAATCTTCCCACAATGTTGTGAAGCCCTCTTCACATGATGAACTTAGGCTTCCTATAAGTTAGAGAATCCCTTATCAAGCAATGTTGAAATCTTAGGTTCACCCTAAGACCAAAAACAACATTCTCAACGGAGCTCACCTAAAAAACAATTACTTCAAGATTAGTCAAAGGTTCAATAATACTTTATTCATGTTGGGCTGCCACACAAACAAAACTCTTCAAACATAACAAATTTACTTAATCAAAATCGACAACTCTAACAAGATAGCAACTTGCCCTTAAGAGGACGCAACGAAAAAAGGAAACTTATCCCATTCAATATAAATATATATATATTTTTAAAAAGTTTAATTTTTATGTTTGGACTTTGGAATTTGTTTAAAAAATACTCTTTTTTTCTATATACAAATACAATAAAATTGATGCAAAGCTAGAAATGAAAAAATTAAAAAAGTTACATGACATATTTACATAAATTGACATTGACATAATAGTTAATATCATTTACATAAATTGACATGACAACCAACGTGTAAAAATTGATATCCTAAATCTTTTGAGATAAAATAAAAGGATAACGTTAATTTTAATCTCTTGTATAGTTGTTTATGCATTTTTCTAAACAATTTCTATCTTCTAGAGTCTTGTTGGAACAATTTTCAAGGTAAAAATGGAATATTTCTAAATTAGATGTACTCTTCCAAAAATATTTTGCATAATTTAACCAAGAATGCATTGTGAAAAAATGGAATAAAAAAAAGTCCGATTAGGTGCATTGGCCGTGGAATTAGAAAGAAAATGACTTTTACGAATGTGATAAAACAAAAGAGGTACTTTATTTTGATTTATTTATAAATATTTTTATAGTCATCTTTAATATATTGGTACTAATCTTGTAACTAAAATTATTTTTAAACAAATTTTATCACATAACAAAATATTTAAAAATCAACCTGAACATAGTTAAGTGAACATAAGATACTACATTTCACCAAAATGTTATATATTCAAATTATATTTTATAGATCGAATTAAAAAGGTAAAACAATAAATATATATATATATATATATATATATATATATATATATATATATATATATATATATATATATATATATATATATTTTTTTTTTTTGAAAAACAAAACAAAATATTTAAAAGTTAAATGTCGAAAATAAAATTTAAATAGAAACTAGAATAAGATGATAACCTATACATTATTCAAACTCTAAATGAGTCCATTCAAATATAAGAATCTTCTAAGTTAATACCAAAAATTTTCTTTTTCTTTTTTGGATTAATTCATCATTTGAAAAGTTCAATTGAAACACCCATAAAATGGCTAAATTACAATTTTGGCATTTATAATTGAGAAGTCTACATTATTTTAAATATTTAGTTCTTATAATTGGATTAAATTTCATAAATAAATAAAAGCCTACCTTATTAACACATGGATAGCTAATCAGTGGCTACCTTATTGTCACACTTATTCAATATATTATTAATTAGTGGTTTTTAACCCCGTGAACTATTTATAAAATTTTATTAAATAATAAGCAGAAATTCTAGTTTCATAACTAGTGGAGTCTAAGTTTAACTTTTCATGAACCATAAAAAACTAAAGTTGTAATTTAACTCATTCAAATAAATTAAATTAGGGCATGTTTTCAAATATAAGAAATTGAACCAAAATATTAACAAATATGGTAAAATTTTACTGTTTATCTATGATAGACCGCAATAGACTGCGATAGACTACTATTTATGTCTATCTGTAGTCTATCACAATATAGATAGTAGTCTATCGCGATCTATCACAAATAAACAGTAAAATTTTACTATATTTGTAAATATTTTCAGCAGTCTTGTTATTTAAAATAATTTTTCTTAAATTAATCAGAATTGACCCATTTTTTTTTTCTAAACTTCAATTATAAAAAAATTGAACAAAAGCATTTCTACCTCAAATTGATTAATCAAATCGATATGACTTATTTTGATTTGTATACAAGATTTTTTCCCCATTTCAATCACAACTTGCATCTCCATATATAAATATAACAAGTGACATTTGTCTTTTGTTTTTTACGATCTTATATTCGTTATGAAAAAAATATCTTCTTGTAGTGGACTCTAAATAATGTAATTTTTAGTGCTTCATCTGTAACAAAAAAAAAATTAATAAAATAAAATAAAAAGATTCCAGGTAAATTTGTCTGCAAAAAGAATAGTACCGTTTTAAAGTTAATTATTACATCGAAATTAAAAACTTTTCATTTTTAGTCTGTATATGTTAGATGCAACCTACTGATTTTTAAATAAAATAGTTTATTTAAAAGTTATTTTCAAATATAAAAAAATGGGTTAAACTATTTCTAAATATAAATTTTTTTTACTGTCTATCAGCGGTGTACCGCAATTAAATTTCTATCGCGGTCTGTCACTGATAAACAGTGAAATTTTTCTATATTTATAAATAGTTTAATATTTTTTTCTGTTTATAGTAATTTTTCTTTATTTAACCTAATAAAAATACATCTTATCAAAATGTACTAAGAAATATCTTTTTTTTTTTTTTTTTACAAGTTTGAGAAATCGAACATCTGATATTGAAGTTAACAGTATAATTTTTATGCAAGTTAGGCTACGGACATATAGTTGGAAAATATTTATTTACGACATTGAATAGGGTAAAATTTTATATTTTTTTTAATTATTTATTTACTTATTTTGTGAGAAAGGGTAAATTTTATTTCAAGATGTTGGAAGCCCCTCCATAAATATTTATTGATGCTAACATTAGGCTTAGTTATTAAATAACTTAATTTTTTTAAAAAAATGTAACTAGATAACTATAATAAATATAAAATTTGGGATCTGATATATGTGTTATTGTGATGATTGAACAAACTACCTTGGATTATTCAAATTGAGTGAGAAAATGATATCAAAATTGAATGATTAACAATAAGATGCATGAAGCTCTCTTTGATTAATGATTAGATTTAAAAAGTACAATATACATTTTTGTGAGCAAAGTACAATAAATCTGTATGTTGTAAAGCTAGAGGATTTAATTAATAAGTTTTGAGATTTAATTAAACATATATTGTATATTTTAAAAGTTTTTATAATAAATGTTTTGGGAGTTCCTTTCATCAAATGTACTAGAGTTATTTATTTAATTATTGTTTGGTTAAATTACAAATTTAGTTTACATTTGTGTGTATTTGGTTCATTAAACTTTAAAAAGCATATTTATAACCTTTAATTTATGTTCAGCAGGTCTAACTTAAGCTTTTAATTTTGTCTCTGACTCTAAATTTTCAATTTTGTATTCAATATGTTATTGACTCATTTGATACTTTTAAGAATTCATGAATTTTCAACAGACACAAAATTGAGAATTTAGATTTTTATTAAGCATAAAATTCAATTTTCTATCTAATGTGACAAATAATTTACAAATTTTCATACACGTTAAGGACCTATTAAGCATGAAATGAAAAGTTAAGAAATTTTATTGGATATTTCTAATTTGTAGACTTTTTAGACAAAAACTTAAAAGTTCAAGAACATATTAAAACTTTTTAAGTTTATAAACTCTTTATACACAAACGTTAAAGTTGAATAACTAAAGTTGTAATTTGACCTATTGTTATTATCTTTTAAGTTTGATAGTTTTCATTTTTTAAGATTTGAACCACATAATTTTTTGTCCCTACCTAACATATATTATATGGCAGTTGAGTTATGCTCGTTTTGACAATTTTTTTCTTTCTTTTTATCTATTATTAAACGTTTCAAGTATATTATTATGTACTGGTTTTTAAAAGTTCAACCAAATATTTCTATACTCATAAAAGTTTTAGTTATATTATTGAATTTAAAATTTCTTGATCAAAGAAATATATGTCAGCCTAAATCAGTTGAGCTGTATTCAGACTAATTGAACTTTAACCTATAATATAATGTCTTAACTAGGAAAAATGTGCCCATGCTTACCAATAGATGTCTTAACACTTTTGTTTCTTTTTTATTTTTTATTTTTTTGGGTTAAAATATACCTTTTTTAATATGTTCAATTTCATCCATCATTCTTATTAATAATATTTTTTTTAAAATAATAATTGACCACATTAATACAACGTCAAGCTACAATTCAATCATTATATTTGATACTCCTTTTTAACCATAAATATTATTGACATAATTAAACATAAAAATATGCCGTTGAGATTAGTCAATTAAATTATGAACAAAGTATACTTAATTTAGTAGTAAATGATATAGACTACCTATCGAAAGAGATCGAAAATTTTAAAAATTAAAAATCCATGTTGCACAAAAGTGATTAAAATATGAGAATGATATTGAAAGTTTTAAAAAATAGACACAAATTGGGAAGCACTCATACTAAAATAATTAATTCCTTTAATAATTGGCATAAACCTCTAACTTAATGATGCTTGCCACTTCTTTTAATTTTTAATTTTCTATTATCTCTATGGCACGTGCTCGCCCTCCCTCCCCATCTCTATAATCTATTTTACTGTTTTCCACCTTGTATCAATTAATTTATTTTTGTCTAAAAAAATATATTTTACTTAAATAATATGTGAAACATGGATTTTTTTTTCTTCTTCTTTAAACGTGTGTGAAATATGGATTACAACTTTAGACATTTGATCAAATTTTTATATAATATCTTTTAACTAAATGAACTATACACATATTAATTAATAAATAAAAATGGTTAGTTTATCACTAATATAAAAATAATATTATAAGAAAAATTAGTTCAAAATAATAATAGCATTACGTGCAAATTTGAGTATTTTTTTTTTTTTAGAAAAACTCATTTTTATTTAAACTCTTTAGATTTTAACATTTAAAATCATTTCAAACTCTATTTTGAATGATTGCTAAACAATCCAATTTTTGTTCACATTGATTTATTTTTTAAACTAAACACTTGAAATGCATTTCAAACGCACCTTAAGACCATGGTATTAAATTTTCGTTGACATGTCGATATTTACACGTTTCTATGGGTTCAATATCGATATGAAGAGTGAATCGATATTTTCGTTATATCGTAGAGAAATTCACGAAACATAAAAAATAAGTAACCAAATATCACTAATGTAAATATAATATAAATAATAGACATGTTTTAAAAATCATAAAATGTTTATTTACTAATTTAAATTAAAAATTTGAATTTTTTGTTTTTATAATTTTTTCAAAAATATCCATCGAAATCAACATTTTATCTATATTTTCATAAAAAAATTTGTAAAATTAAGATCTCAATATTTTCATCGACATCTGTATTTTAAACCTTGAATAAGACTAACACCAATTTACTAAGGACATGTTTGTGAATGATTTTAACTATTAAAATCACTCTCAAATATGTATTTGAAATGCATTGTGTTATACATTTTTAAATTAAAAAAAGTAATAAAAAAAAATGAAATGCACTTGTCAAAGTTTTATCTTTTCCGGTGTAATTATGAGTTTTCGATTTTTAAATTCAAAATATATATTGTAAACGTAAAAAATATTGCTTCAGTTATTTTAATAAAACAAATCGAATAAAGATCATAATTTAAGGAGTAAATAAATTGTTTTAAATTTGAACGGAAAAGAATTTATAATTTATAGGGGAAAAAATTGACTTTGATTTACCCGAGAAATATATAAAATTAAAATTACCACGTTTTATCCTGAGACGTGTCTGCACCGACCTGCACGTGCCGCGTGTGTCACCTTGAGCTTCATCTTTTTGTTCTCCATCTTCTATATATACACACATGCTTCTCTCTACCATTTCCTTCTTCCATATCCGCCACGTTTCCTTCTCCACTTGTATGCTTTTCCAAACCCTTCCGCCGTCAAAACCGCCATCGCCGCCGCCGTCGTCGTCTTCTCCACTTGATCATGCGTAGCACCACTGCCGCCGTCAACGAATCCGCTGCCGCCGAGACCGGTGGCGGCGGTCCAGGTGAGATCATGCTGTTTGGTGTCAGAGTGGTGGTGGATTCGATGAGGAAGAGTGTGAGTTTGAACAATCTGTCGCAGTATGAGCAACCTCATGACGCCGCCGATGTAATCGCAAACGACAATAAGAACGACCTCGTTTCCGTCAATAACAAAGACGATGTTGCCGCTGGTTATGCCTCTGCGGATGATGCTGTTCCCAACGCCCGAGGGAACCGCGAACGTGAGCGCAAGCGAGGTTCGATCGGCATCGGATCTCCGATCGCCTTCGATTTCTGTCTCTCTTATTGTTTCGTTTTAATTTCTCCTAGTTTCTGTTTTTTTTTTCCACTCTGATTCTTCTGGTTTCTTTAGATTCAATTTTTTGATCTGTTTAATTGAATAGTAGAGTAGCTCTGTTTTATGATCGGAACGTACGAAAAGAAACTGGAGTTCTGCCTTTTTGAATTTCTGTGTTTGTGTTGATAAATTTCTTGTGTGGATGAAAAATAGGTGTGCCTTGGACTGAGGAAGAGCACAAGCTGTTTTTAATTGGACTACAACAAGTAGGGAAGGGAGATTGGAGAGGAATTTCTAGGAACTTTGTCAAGACTCGCACCCCAACTCAGGTCGCTAGCCACGCTCAGAAGTACTTTCTTCGCCGGAGCAATCTAAATCGCCGTCGCCGTAGATCTAGTCTTTTCGATATCACGACGGACACGGTAACTCACTAATACTTGCTATTCAATTACTATATGCCGTTTGTTTGATTGTTGAATCTGATTACTGGTATAAAGATCTTAGTCCCTAATTTTCCGACGACCAACTTTGACTTGGTTGTTGATTAGAACTCAACTAGGTGGCTGTATAACTTAACTAATTAGCTTGGTGATTGACGAAATCCATGACAAATTACTCTCTATGATGATGGATCTAAGTTCTATTTCAGTCTTGCATTTTTTTAGGCAGAGGTTGACCTTTCAAAGACCAAATTGCTTAGTTGATTTCGAAATTTCTAGCTTCCGCTGTTTATTTGACCAATGAAAGACTTGACTTGTGTATCTCAAAATCTCTATCTTGTCTCTCACCAACCCCAAAAAGTTTGAATTTCACGACAACTCTGATTTTTCTTTTCCTTTGCTGTTGTTAGGTCACGGCTGCTCCAATGGTTGAAGAGCCGGTGCAGCGTCAAGAAATTCCCTCTCAATCCCATTCCTTTACTCCATCAACCTTACCTGAAATTTCTAAAAACAATGTAATCCCAATAATACAAACTTTGCCACTTTCGTTTGGGCCAACACCATTAGCCACTCCAACCAAGAATCTAATGGAAAAGTGTGGTCCTAGAGAAGTAAACACAGAAAATGATGCATCACTAAAGCTCAGCCTCGCGGATTCCATCTTTTCCTCTAATCAAATTCCAACCTCAACTGGTTTGAACATAAATTCAACCTCAGCAATGGAATCATCATCGTCATCATCAACATTAGCTTTATCTCTTCGCCTTTCCTTAACATCTGACCTGAGAGATGCTTCATCAAGACATTCAACTTTCCAATCCATGCCAAGTTTCAATAGTGGCGACGCCATCATAAGTGCTGCGTAATGAAAATTTACAGATCTGGGAGGAAGAAATTATTAACAATTAGAGAAAATGGGGCTTAGAGACGACAGAAGTTATTAGGTGATTGAATCTGATCCTATCTATCCAATGCAGACCCGAAAAAAGTGGGTTGCTTCATGTTTTTGATGGCATCTATGTAATCTAGATTCTTAATGATTTGCTGTTCTTGTCGGTAGCTGGTACTGACTGAATAATGACACACTATTTTCTGTTAGAAATGACTGTATTTTGGTGGGTCTGGTCTCTCGTGGGTTTTTGCTTATAGTTTGAAGGAAAGAATATCCAAGTTGGATAAAATGGGTGGTGGTTGCAATATTATGAAAGAAGGGGAAAAGGAGGCAAAATTTTCCCTGTTTCTGTATCTACCATTAATTTTTGTCAACCTTTGAAAGGGATCACTGATGTCTGTTCTCTGTCGTGTCGTTTTAAGTATCTCAATCTCTCTAATAATATGGTGTGGTATTTGGGCCTTCTATTGTATATGTGGTTTGGGTTCTCTTCCTCTTATCTTCCACAGCCTTTATGGTTCTAAACATTTATGTTATGTAATAGATTCAGTGTTCTTTCATTTCCATAACTGTCTCTTTACTTTTAAAATAATAATTACTTACCAAGAGGTTAGATGGTTGGAATTACATTTCGTTCAGGTAGCTTGGTTCATTTTTGGTCATTATATTTTTTGAAATGTTCATTTTGGTTCATGTATTTTCAACTTTTGTTCATTTTGATTCGTATACTTTTAAAATGTTCGTTATGATTCTTGTACTTCTAGAAAGTGACCATTTTGTTCCTATCATTTTCATTTTGAAGTGATCAAAATGGTTGATGTCTAATATAGTTTAGGAACCAAAATGAATCAACGGAGAAGATATTAGAATTAAAATGTTCATTTTAAAAGTAGAGTCTAAAAATATAAGACTAAAGTAGAGTATTTAAATCTAAAACTTTTAATATAATTAGTTGTAAGAACCGTATTGAATATATAATGAAATCCCCACAGCCTTTGATACACTTCTTTTCTGCATGTGCTATTGTCTATCTTCCTGTACTTTAAAATCTTATCTTGTTATCTTTGACAATTTTCAATTGCACCTTACATGACTTTTTTTTTTATTTTTTATTTTTTTATCGTTCCGAGTCTATTTTGAAAATGAAATAAAAATGTTAGGCTTACTTTTTAGGGAATCTATTCATTCAATTAGTTCCACGTCTACATGAGCTGTGATGTGTTTATTTTTGTTTGGCTATTATTTATTGTTTCGAATCTTATCTTTCTAAGTTTAACAAATTCCAATTGCATTTATCACAATCTTTTTATTTGTTTCCATTTAAATGGAAAATTGTTCGTGATTGGATCTTATATAATTTCATAAACACTATTTACATAGGTTCTAATTTGATAAAGAATTTAAAATTTTCAACGATATCTCTCCATTAAGTTACCTACTCTTCATCATCCAATACACAATAATTTACCCAAAGAATGAACCTAATAGAAAAATATACTAACAGATGTGAGGACAAACAAAGACAACATCATTCTTTGAAAATGATAAGTATATTCTAATGGAACTTTCAGTATATTCCAGATGCGTTTTCCTACACTGTTTAAAAACTTAATCCATCAATATGAATTATACTATAGGTACAAATACGTGTTGTGATGCAAGTTAAACATGTGATGAATTCAAATAAATAATAATGAGGAACCAAAGTGTAAATTAACTTTAATTAACACTTGATAAGAGAATAATTGTAAAGAAATTCAGTTCAAATCCACTACTTTTGATCACAGGTGAGAAGACAGAGAGAACTTGGAAGTCTAGAAGAAGCCACATTTCAACACAAACATTTGAAAGTATCTGAAAGATTGCAAGTCACTGAGTTGTGAAACTAGCAATAAGTTAATGGCAGTATAGGACTCATGTACAGTTGCATTTACCAGTATAGTTAGAACACCGTGATCAGCATTCTATCCAGATGATGAAAGCCAAGGGTTAGGAGCAACATAGCTATATCCCTGGAAGTGTCCACCATCTGTCGGCGTTGGAGCTGGTGAGTCGTCCGGGGGCATTGCTGTCCAACAATGATCGAAATTTGCTGTGCAGTCATTTCCATTGACATCCGGCTTGAATTTTGGTTGCAGCTCCCTACATTCCAATTTCTTCCAGTTCACAGGTCGAAACCATTTATGTTTTTTTATCTCGTCCCCTCCATTAGGTCCGCTACCTAATCTTTTAGAAGGCTCCTTTTGTAGAAGCTGTAAAGATGAAGAACAACAATTCCTGTTATCGTTCGTGATTGTCATAAAAATAAAGATGACAACTGATGATAATGGAGTTCTTAGCTTACCCCTCTGAGTAAAGAGTGAGCTTCAGTGCTCAGGTATGGTGGGAGCTTCACTTTCTCTTTGATTATTCTTTCTTGAAGCTTCTTTCTATTGGCGTGTGTGAATGGTGGCTGCGAATAGAGGAAAAGAAAAACAGTAACAACGACAAACTGTTAAACGTAGCAACCCAAAGGCAGATCAGTTGGATAAGGAACGAACACAAGCATTAGATTGAAAGATGAATCAACTAAAGTAGCATAGAACTCTAGTCCCTTTACTGAATTCTCAGTTTTTAAACTTAAAAGAATGCCTAGCATCACAAATGAGGTTTGGTTTCCTATAATTCTTGCAATTGCAAATGCAATTTATCCATTCTTAGGAATGACCGAATTTCATGTACCTGGCCACTAAGCATTTCATACAAGAGAACTCCAACGCTCCACCAATCAGCATCTTTGTTATGACCTTTAGAAAGCAAGATTTCTGGAGCCATGTATTCTGTTGTTCCACACAACGAATTCGACCGGCTTGACTCATCAATTTCCTTGGCCAGTCCAAAATCTGTAAGCACTACCTGTATAAACATTAAAGATTCAGAAATACAGGAAGAAAACTCATAGTACGAGATAACAAGAAAAGCCACTACAAATAAGCTTGACATTACATGTCCATCAGCATCCATAAGAATGTTCTCAGGCTTGAGATCACGGTGCACAATACCGCAGTTGTGAAGATGCGAAACAGCCGATACGATCTCAGCTGCATAGACCCTTGCCTGATCCTCACTAATTAAAAAGAACCCATGATTCAGATCAAATGGAGTTCCAATAGTTATCATGATTAGTAAGAGAATACAAACTTTTTAACTGAGGTTGAAGGTTGTACCTGAAGATCCCCTGCCTGTACAGATGGTAAAAGAGATGTCCCCCATTTATGAAATCAAGAATCAAATAAAGTTTTGATTTGGTCTGCAAATACAAACTCTTAGTCTATCAAATCATGACACAAAGAGAAACTACTTGGCAAATTCACACAAAGAGATGTGTTCAGCTCTAATTTCTCATAGCCTATCATTGATACTCATTTATAAGTGTTTCTGTCTCATATAAGCAATCAAAAAACAGAAAGAAGAGGAAATTTTAGTACCTGGAATGAGTAGCGGAGCTGAACAATGAAAGGATGAGCAACTTTTGTGAGAATATCTCTCTCAGCCTTCATATAGTCCACATGATTCTTCTTTATGATGGTATCTTTCCTCATCACTTTCATAGCATAAATCCCATCATTATTAGAACCGTTTCCTTTACAATTCCCTTTCTTCCTCACCAAAAATACCTTCCCAAATGCCCCTTTTCCCACAACACGAAGAATATCAAAATCCCCAACTCCAATCTTCCCCTGTACATTTTCTCCATCAATATTTTCAGTTTCACCCACCATTTTCTTCTCCTCTTGATCTCCATTGCGAGTCGAGATTTCTAGTTCATCTTCTTCTTCCTCCTCACCTTCGCTCTGTGAATCAACTTCTCGGAAAAAAGGAAGGGAAGCTGGGGAAGTTAAACGGGGAGAAGGACCCACAAATGAGTGAGATCTATTATGAATTACCACTGGTTGTTGTTCATGGTGTTGTGGGTCCCCGGGAAAAGATGACGGAGAGGGATTTGTGGGGCCAAATACATCGGAGAAATCAAAGTCATGAACGGCGGCGGCGGATGAAGGAGGAGAAGAAGAAGAAGACGACGAAGGAATCGTTAGCTTCGTGAGATTGGCTACAAGAAGGGAGTGCATGTTCTTCTGACGAGTCGATGCAGACACCATTGTTGCTGGAGAATCCAATCGATGAATGAAACCCTTGAAAAGTTGAAGAAGATCGACAAAATTATCAAAGCCAGCCGTGAATTTCTTCTGGGCGGGCTGAGAACGTAAGAATCACATCGTTAAAAAGGGGAAGAAATCGAGATCGAGAGTGAATGAGATCAAATGGGGTGGAGAAAAACGAGGAAAAAAGATGGAATTGAAAAGAGAAACGATTAAGAAATCAAACAAAGAGAGGACAGGGAAGAGATTGAAATTGGGAAAGAATTGGAATGTGGGATCGGAGAAGAAGAAGAAGATTGAGAAGATGAAATAAGAGGAAGAAGAAACGAGAGAAGCGGAAGGGAAAATTGATGTTTTATTGACCATAAAAATTGGAAATTGAAATTGATGAAGAAAAGTTGAGGTTGAAAAGCTTGAGAATCGGACTCGATTATATCCAAATTCCGCTGTTATTTTCTCTCTAATTACTTTCTAAATTTATTTTCTTCAAATATTTATCAATTTTTTTTAGAAAGGAATTTCCTTCAAATAGTCACGTGCAAGGCAAGGAAGTGAAATATGATTATATGAAGTTAATGGGAAATGAGGGAGGGAGAAAGAGACAAGTAGTTAAAATAAAAATAAATTTATAATGTGGCGGCTCGTTTTAATAGCGGAATTCAATTTATTGGAATAAATTATTTCGAATTTTTTATTTAGTTCATCTAACATGAAGGTGATTGTTCACATTAAACCTTTAGGAGTGTTTGAGAGGCTGGAATGTAATCAGAATTACTAGAAATCAGTGTTGGAATGCGTGAGGTATCGAAGGTTGAAACGTAATGAGTTTAATACTACAAATTGGGTCCAAAACGCTCAATTCAAACATGGCTATTGGATTACATTACAATCTAAATCCATTCCAATACGATCCCCAAAACAACTCCTTATTTTTTTTTTATCGAGGTGAGAAAATTTTAATTATTTGAGTTATGTTTATACTAGTTGTTGATGCCTAGATTTTGTCAAGGTTTTGCTCCTGAACTTTGATGGACAGTAATGGTAAATTTGTTTAATCAGAGAAGAAAACAAACCTGCAAAACAAAAGGAATTATCTTCACATTGATGTGGTAATTACCATATACGTTCTGATGCCTAAACTAGAAGATGATCAAAGCACTACACATAGTAAATTTTGTAATAAGAAAGAACTTGATTTTTATGGCCCCCAGTGCCCTTTTTATAGGGTTTGATCTCCTTATCCTATTAGGGTTTGATTTCTGAATCCATTTTGAACTTGTTTTAGGATTTCTAGGTTCAGTGGAGTTAGACTAATATGAAATGTGTGAGGTTTGGTCGTTGGGCTGAGGTCGAGGATCTTTGTATCGGCCTTGGCCCATTCTCCTCTTCTTATTTGGGTTTCTCCCTGCAACCTAAATGTTAGTTTGACTCAATTGCCTTTTAAAGACAGTTTTGCCCTTTTAGTAAAAAAATTACTTATAACACTAGTACTTCAACATTTGTTCTCTAAGATAATACTATTAACAAGTTGAGCTATGTTCATCACTAAATAAATAGGATTGTATTTATTTAATCAATGTATTTTAAAAAGTTTATAATTAATTATAATTTTTAAAATTGTTTTAATTTGATTTCTTTAATTTTATATGTTACAAATAAGATTATGAACTTAATCATTTTAAGGTACATAAGTTAATTAAACATTCGACTAGAAATATGAGAAAAATCACAAAAGCCTAAGTTGAAATCTCGACCTCTCAATTCAAATGTTGCCTCCTAATTAATTCTATCCCCTAAACCTTGAAAAATAATACAACTATAGAAAAATAATGTGAGGAACAATATATATAAAATAAGAAAAAAAATAAAAATTAAATAAAATGGAAAATTTAATATACAAACCTTGCAAATCAAATTGAATGCAATTATAGGGAAAAAAAAACAACTAAATCAAATAATATATAATTATATATATTTCAATCTTGATAAAGACAATGACTTTTGTAAATCTTTAGCGTTTAGGGTATATTGTAACGTTATTCTGAAATAAAACCTTCAAGTTTATATATATATATATATATATATATATATATATAGTTTGAATGTCCCGTCCAGTTTTTTACTTAAAAAAAAGGTTCCATTTTGAAATATTCTCATACTCAAGAATGACTTTTTTTTTTTTTTTTTACTTAGATTCTGATATATCCATAAAAACCATTTTTGTTAGGAAAATTTTGAAATAGTTAAGATCACTATTCAAAATTATTAGCAAAATCAACATATAAGATTTGATTTTACAATTTAAAATGCAATTTTATGATTTTAATCCTTCTCAAAATCATTCAAACATAACTCATAAACAGTTTGAATTTCAATAAAAATAATATTTTTCAATTTTGCTATCAATTAAAAGTAAGTATAGAAAAAGAATTGCTCCGAAATGTTAAATTCTTCCAAATTAAATTGCATCAAGTATTTTTTTTTTCTTTTTTGAAACCGCTTTTTTCCGTATACGGAATATTAGTTATAAACTTAAAATCTTAAACGAATATTTGGACTCTCAACTTGAATAGATAGAATAAACTATTATAACTCACTCGGTATTTAAGTTTCCCATTAAAATAGTTGAATTGAAAATTCCAATTATTATAACTCACACATAGCTCCAATAAAACTATATAAAGACTAGACTACCGTGTTCGCTATTTTGTAACCTTATCTCTTTAGTAGTCTGCACTCGACTATAATAATCAACTCAATACTTCAAACAGTCTCTAAACATTCGTTGGTATCAAACGACCAAGTCAAAAGAACCAAAATTAGGCAAAAGAATGGGTCCACGGCAACACAGACTAAATAACTTTTCAAATTGAAACAATGCAATAATGGTACAAGAAGAGAATATACAGTTTACTCTGCTAAAGTACTAAAATAACAGTAACAGGGCCATATAGAAGCAAAGTTTCCTTTTCTTTCATTGTAATAAATTACAACTGTGTCAAGCAAATTACACCCCCCAAAAAAATGACATCCAAATAGACAACATTGAAGAAACAAAAAAAAAAAGAAAGAAAAAACCACTCCACCATCCCATAGCTCATCATCAATAAAAACATATGACCACCACCAGTTTCTCATTACACCCCAACCCCATTTGAAGAAGATATAAAAAATGAACATTCTCCTTAAAAATTGGAGACTGGTAATTGATACACCAAATGAAAAAAGAAGGGTAAAAAGAGAAGATGAAGAAAAGAATAAAACCAACCGGCATTACACCTCAAGGCAACTACTATATGGCAGAAACAAGACGAGGCCGTTGCAAAATGGCCTCTTCTTTGTAACACCCTCCCCCCATTTTTCCTCACTATGATACAGGCAATAGATTCAGTTCAAGAGGCCTCAAAGCTCCTTGAACTATCTCCTGAACGTTTCTATTTCGTCGGCATACGTCTGAGAGCTCTTCTATTGGTACAGCAAGCGTATTTATATCGCATCCTGAAGCTGCATCTGATAACGCTTTTAGAAATCTCGACCGCTCTTTTTCAGTAACAGCCGTTGATGGAATCAATGAAACACTTTCCTTGGCCCACTCTAACGCTTGTACTCTATAAGCTCGAGTTAACGCTAATAGTGTGTACGTCACCTGAGAAAGTGGGATGGGATCACATCATATGATTCTTAATGGACAATGGAGAATGGCAGATTAAAATGTAACTAAGACAGATAGCAATGTCAATTTTTAATATGTACGCAATTATCCACATGAAAATAAGAAATACCGGTTCTAATCGAGAACTTGGTAGTGCCCCTGTCAAGGCTGCAACCAAAATTCGAAGGATAACGTGACCTCGAGGTATAACTACTGCATCCCTTCTAGATATATACTGTTCACTTTTGGTTGAATTTGCAAGATCAAAAACATCAGCCAAGAAAGTCAATATTGAATTTGAGGCTTCCCTGTAGAGAAAAAGAAAAGGGTCAATTGGTACATATCACAACTATAGAAATGTATTTTAGAATAATGCAAACGAACATATCAGCATTACAGATGATTAGCATAGTTTTTAGACAAAAGCCTTGACAATGAGGATCTTCATGAAGAGCTGGGAGATAAGTATATAATACCTGTGCTGTACTGTGATTCCGACCATCGAACAATCTATTAATGCTGGAAATACCGAAGATGGAATAAATAATTGAGGGCAATAGCGTATACATCTTGAGGCCAAAAGAAAGCAGTCATCAGCAATATCCGGCCTAGCAGTAAATTCCTTCCAAACAAAAGCAGGGACAACCAATTAGCAATTTAAATACCACCATAATTGAGGAAGATTAACATCTATAAGCTAGCTGCATCCTACCTGAATACTTGTGAGAAGACGTGTTGTGTGCATGAATAATGCTTCAATCAAACTTTGGAGATAACTTGCGCAAGATGGATCAGAACCAAAAATCTGCCAAAATCAGCAGTTAATTGTTAACTCAACATAATAATCGAAATTTCATAGCAAAGTGAGATATACGAGCCCAAACCTTTATAACTTCACTAGAGAGATAAAGAAAGCAAGGCTGGTGGTGCTGCTTATATAGACCTTGAATTTCTTCTAACATCGCTCCAATTGTGATTCCCATAAATCTACCGGAAGTTCTCACCTACAGAAAGTAAACTAGTAATATATTCAACGGAATAAATTGTTTCTTTGCACAAAACGTAGCACTATTATCATAAATATTTCCACTCAATACCCTCAAAATACAGCATCGATATACAATTACAACCTAGACATGGATCAAAGATGTTTACATCGGATGAAGGGATAAATAAGAGCACAAAGATTGATCTTTTTCAGTACAATAGGGATAGCTATCTTACAGCTATTCTTCATTATCAATCATTTAACTGAACCCTTATTCATGACAAATATTATCAGAATTATAGTCAAGCCAATACAATCCAAGTCAGACCAGGTTACTCATTTTTAGTTTCTTTATTTTCCAGCTGAGTTTTTGAACCATGAATACTTATAATAATGAACCACCAAAAAAGAGGATCAGCGAACCTACAGCATATTTGCACGCTCGGCAAAGAGATTCCATAGTCCTCATATCCCAAGCACGGCTAGAATTAAATCATTAAAAATCACCAGTCAAGAAATTTTGTATAGAACAAAATACACAGTTAATGCAATTAAAAGATACTTACATATCGAAGATGGCTTTAAAAATTGGCCAAAGCCTCTGTATGGCATCTGCAACAGCTTCAGGGTGATTTACATATCTAAAGTTGATTCCATTAAAAGATTTAGAATATATCAAGAATTAGAAGAAACAGAGATAGAAAGGTCGAACATTTATCTCACCTGAATATATAAGCAAACCGATCAATATGGACTGTCAACTCATTAGAAGGCTTCTTGTTCAATATTTCTGGGCCTTGGTTGACAATTTCCTGATTATTTAAACTGAAATTTGTTATAATTTGTCAGGAGGACGAGTAAATAGTTTGAAAGAGAAAAAGAGCCAACCTGCAGAGGAGCGACAACAGGTAAGCACAATGCCTCCAGTGCTCTTTTAGCTTGATCGGGCACAAGTTCGGTGATAACCATGCTGCAAAGAGAGACAGAGATAGAGAAGTCAGCCTTTTATCCAAATGTAAAATCCTGTTCAACCAACTATCTTCAAAACATTATCTAGACATGTACCTTAATGCTTCCACTAGGTGCAGCGAGTCCTCAGCAGTCACCTTCAAACTACTTTCTCCATTGACCGTCACATTATATATATGGAAGAGACCATCCAAAAATCCACAAAGCTTTCTCCGGCAATCTACTTGTAATATAAATGAATTAATAAAGTGGAATAATGATACCAAAACTCGAGATAGTAGAAGTTTGGGATCTATTTTATATTTGGGGGCTATGTTGAAGGTATTCATCAAAGCTAAACAAACAAGAAATCAATGGGAGTGGATGTCACCCACCATTAGTGCATGGTAAAAGAGCAATCTTCAATCTCTCACCAGTGCATCTAAGGATATAGAGAGGCAACTACATAGAACAGTATTTCTAAAACCACAGCATGCTGATGCTTGCTAAAAATGCAATCTCAAAATTCAAAATCTAACTGTGCTTACTGCTTAAAGAAAGTAAAGCAGTCTAAATTATGAGTTATCTTGACATGCCACCAGTAAATAAGCTGGTTTTACTAAGATTACTGGTATAATTAAAGAATGAAACATAAACAGTCTAAGCCTACCTGATCCAGAAAAATACAGAACTAAAAAGAAATTTTGTACCAGCGCAAATATCTCTAAATGCCAGAGCTGCAGCAGCTGCAGAATCCTCGGATGTGCTCATTCCACTCATGAGGATATCAATTACTGAAGGTAGTATCGATTGCCCACTTGATGATGCGTCAAGCCACTTCGAGTATGCTCCAACAGTGTAGCACACTGAAAAGATCCAATCAGGCATAAATGTCTATATTGGTAAACCAAGTTTGACATAGGATGTACACTTATAAAAAGATATCTACTAAAAAATTTGCAAAGACGTTGATATAAGTGGTTAGTAGGACTTGATCATGAAAAACAAGTCAAGAAAAGTGTATGGATGATCATCTACTAAATTGATGCCTTCATTGGAAACAAGAATATTGTAATAGCATTTAATACACCACAATAAGCAACATGTGGCCTCCTGTTACCTGTCTGAAGTAGTTGGGCTTGCTGAGGAAGTTTTGGAAGTAAACCCATGACCTGAGAGAAGAATGGAAAAGCCAAGTGCAATTTGAGAATTAGAGACATAAAACAGAAAAAAGAATAAATTACAAGAGAATCGGCAGATGCAGAACATAAGAAAAACAGGAATTCAACGACAAACAACTCTCTAGCAAGAACTTGAGATCACATTCTTCTAATATGTTGGAGTACTATTTCCAATACAGTCTGCCATTATATAGGCAAGAATGAGGCGGACTTTTTCATTTCCTTCATGAAACTCAGTTTCTCTTCAAAAGAAAAAAGAGGAAAGAAAAGAATTGTGTGGTCTTGCTTGAATAATTGGAGGTCAAACTATAGAGGTTTGAGAATTTTCCTTCTTAGAACAAACTCTATGAAGAACTATGTATGATAATAAAATTGTCGATGATTGGAGGCAGGACAAACTTGGAAGATATTTTACCTGCGGCATTATTTCTGCCTCACCAACTGAAACATAATCTGATATAGCTCGGATGCAAAACAAAGCAGCCTCTGCTGGACGCCATTCACTCTGTTCACTATTTCCACAGCTTGTAACAGCCTATGATGATATTTGAAAATGGATAAACCAAATGCAATGAATCCAAGTCTTTATAAATCATGGTTGCAAAACTTGATCCACTTTGACAGGCAATAGAAACAAAATTAGTTGATGTATGGTTATATTTACTTTGCAAGGGCAACTTATATACAACTATTTGCAAATTACTTTTTTTTTTTTTTCCTTTTCTATATGTGTGTCTAGTCCAGCCTGGTTGCATCACAGACGACCCTACAACATTTGGTTGCCAATGAAACTCGTAAGATAATTAAATCTTAAGTAGGTGACCACCATAACTTGAACTTATTTTCTCATACTTTTTTTCATTTAAATGGGTTCTTATTGACCACTAATCTGGGTTTGCCAATTCTTTTCTTCTTACCACTCATTTTCAGATAGAATACATAATAATGTAACTACAAAAAGCAGCAAAGGATAAAAATATGAGTCATACATAAATGAATAAGTAACTCAAAGGAAAAAGGATTACTATCGGGGAAAAATAATCCAAACAATTCTTTTATATGCTGTGTGAGTAATTTATTAAGATGCAGAATAACAAAGGAGATTGCAAGAAATACACACCTCCACAAGCCTCACGTAAAGAATTTTCAGGGTCATATCACCTCCTAAAACCAATGCTGCATCAATTAAGACATCTGCAACAGCTGGATATGATTCAAATATTTATTGTTCAGTATAAGCACTGGGAAAACTGAGTTATCTAGCATTCCATATTAAATAAGGATTCTATAAATTCCTTTAGATATAATAAAGAAAGATTTCCTGGTAGGCTGGAACAACTCCAATGCAATAATATCTGCTAAAAGAATTGCACCTTACTAACAGAAACTGTATCGCAAAGCAACTAGTTATATTTGATCAATCAGATTCAACAAACTAAGCAAGTCACTACCATATCTAGTCTGCTTGAATTCCTTGAGGTCCTCATAAGAAAGGTCTTGATAGTCATTAGGATATTGAACTCTGAAACTAACCTGTGAACACAATTTTGCCGGAGAATCAAGACCAAAATTTCCAACAGGCCTATACAGCTGTAAATACTAGTTTTCTAGCCAACAATAAATATAGTTGGAAAAAAGTAGATACAAGCAGCAATTTTTCGTGGCAAAATATTTGAGTAATAACAATCTTTTATGAGCAAATGGGGTCTTGTGGTACACTACAATGAAGGGAATGATATTGCATGGAAAGAAGTACTAAGACTAGCCATACTTATCAGTTAAAAGTTCTGAATTTGGGTTAATAATCTAAAAAGTGGAAAACTTACCAAGGATACAAGTGACTCGTAAACTGGACAAAATATTTGTAACCTCCTTTTCCTTTCAGCTTCAATGGAAGCGTCATTGCCAAAAGAAATATATGCATCCCTGGGATATCAGAATTACTGTAAGTAAAATTAACTTTTAACAAAATATGGTCAATGTGTTTGTTATCTAAAAGAAACCATATAACAGGGCCCAGAATAAATAACCTTTTTGTCAAGTTCAACTGAAGGCTATGCCAAAAATTAAAGGTCATGGAGGCAATATCATATTCAGGATGTGAAGTAACTTCTAGTAGGGCATGGACTATTAACATTGATTCATCAGAACCTAGAAAGTAGACCAGAAATAATGAAAAGAAGAACAAATTAAGAAAACAATGTCAAGAAGAACAATAGCGTGCCCTCAACTGGGTACCAAAATTTATTACCAGTAGCAATCAATTCAACATAAGAATCGCCCATGTCAGCATATAACCGAGCAATGGCCTTCACATCTTCTTCATCCTGAATGCAGAAGTTAATATAAGAACAAGGTCAATTAACAGTAGAAATGAATAATAAACTTCAGCAACCAGTAGCTATATCATGGTTCGGAAATTAATGAAAATGAAGGAAGAGGGCAAGAGCTAACATTTTAGAACTAGAAACAGAAGAAGGGCACTGTTTTGTGATGAAAAAGGGGTAATGGTAGTATATAGATCATAAAAATACCTGGAAAAGGTTACAAAGAAAAGACAATGGTAAATGAAGTAAAACTTCTATTTCTGGCTGACAACTTTATTGTACAAAATACATAAAAAAAAAGGCAAATTAAATTCAAAACCCAAAAGGGCATTACTGTTTCATTGAATTTCGCACATGTAGATTATCCCATCTCCCCCCCCCCCAAAAAAAAAAAAAAAACCAACAACAAACCCTTGTGAAGTCACTCCAATGCAAACCATTCTACATAGAAGGATTCAATTCTAGAAAAGAGTTCCAGGTCTTGACATGGTGTCTACTTGAATGGTTAAAAAGCCAACAAAACCATAACCATAAAATTTCCACCATGAGAAGAAATGAAGGAAAGAGTTAAATTGAGAGGAAATGAGAAAAGCATTGTTGGATATAAACGGAAAATGCAGATATAATGATACTGCAAAAAGTGCAACAGAATCCAACAATGAGGAAGAGATGAGTACAAAGCTAATGAACAAAAATAATTGGTCTCAACACTCTAGCTGTCCGATATCCTTGAATGGCTTAGCCTTCCAACCAGAAACTGGGCACTCTCTTACATCAAAAATAGAAAAATGAAAGATGGAGAATCTGTGATAGCAATACCTTTGAAGAATCTCTAAGTTGTGCCTTCAAATTCATAACTTGAGGGACAATTACTTGAATTAAAGGCATGTGCACTGGGAGACCACTTGAGTTTCCAGCTGCTGAATAGTGTATCAGTTCAGAAATAACTGCACAAAGGAAGCCAAAGAAAAAATTTATAATAACCAAAGAGAAATTATTGAGAAAAAATGCAAAAAGCTTACAAGTAACCCCGGGGTAGGGGATTCCAAACGAATAAACATGAACACATGCAAAGGGTCTAAATTAATTATATAAACATAAAAATATCATAATACTACTTAAAATTCCCAGTACATCTCAACTGCTATACTTAAGGTATGATACATGAATTTTCTTTTTCCTTTTTTTTTTTTTAAAGCAAACAAACTTTTCATTGATATAATGAAAAGGTATGATACATAAGGATTTCAAAAGAAGGTAGGAGTTTTAGGATACAAAACCAAACACGCATATAAAAAATAAATTAAGGAATGACAGGATTCCTACTACATCAGGCTTGCTAATTATCTCTCTTTTATAAGATCACACGTGTCAATCTAAAAATGTGGGAGAAGGGGGACGGAACAACAAACATTATATACCGCTACTTGATTTTTGCAACAGAATTAGTTCAGGAAATAGAAAAACAGATTTCAGAATGTCGCAATATTGATTAAGTTTACAGCACCAATCAACTAGAAACTTGGGGCACTTTCAAAAGCAATACCGTTTACAGATGCCTCTGAGAGAAGCTCGGAATTTAAACTTGCTAGAGCTGTGAGTACTAAAGGATGTGATGCAAGCACAGATCCTGGGATCCTGAAACCATAAACAGTTCAACTAACCCATTAAATTGTTATGCTTGACTTCCTTTTCTGTATACAACCAAAGAAGCAGAATCTGAAATCTGAATGACAATAATAGCAAACCGAAACTTTTTTCTTCTAATTGGAAACAAAAAAGTTCTAGTAGAAGATAAAAGTCAATACAAAGGGATGAGGAAAGGGACAAGGCATCTCCAAAACCAAGGCCAAAGAAGTTAAGAAAGTGTTACGAAGGACATTCATCATAAGAGTGAAATAGTTACAAAAGACATTAATAAGCTCCAAGTTGAAGCAATAAACTAAATAGAACTTAGAGATATACAATCAACCATTTGAAAGTTTTCAAAATGTCTTATATTCCTATCAGTCCAAAGTTAAGAGCAAAGGGGAAGCACCATGTGCTGGAAACCCAATAACATAATCAGAAGTGCAGGGGCTTCTCTCAAGTTTACATGTTACAATCCAATTCATATAGGACAATAAAACAAATCAACATACCTTGAACACATCCTAGCATCCTCCATCGTACAGAAAAGGAAAAGAAGAAAAAAAAGTGCATAATATAGAAAACAATGTTAAAAAGGATGAGGAACTGGGACGACTAGGATGACCATCTCTAACTCATGAAGCTAAGAAGAGTACAAGATATCTCTTTTACAGCCATAATTTTTTTTCTTTATGTAAGACTTTTTTATAGCCATAATAAACAAAGGGAACATTGTGAAACTCTTTACGAAAAGACAACCATGGAAACTATAAACTTCCTATGAGCACAAACATCCCCCACACCCTCACTCCTTCCAAGACTATGGTACTTCAACATCCTACAATCAGAATAAACCACAAAATTGCTTCAACTACAATAGATCAGAGAATTTTTTAGTTAAAAAATTATTGGGGTGGGAGATTGAACCATCAACCTTTGGAATAGTAATTGGTGCCTTTTCAATAATCTATGCTCGCAATAACTACATTAGTCTAGAGGATTGAGGATTTCTTACCAAGAATAGGGCAATAAAGAGAGATTGTATAGTTAGTGAACCAAGCAAGGTAGAACCATGTCGACCTTGAATAATTCAAATAGTTCTCATCCATGAATTTGAAAGACAACAATCCAAAAATAAATGGACCACACTCTCGCCACAAGAATTGCACACAATACAAATGTTTGGTTGTAGTCTGGTAGATGACAATTAAGGTGGCTCTCTTGAACTTTGTCATTAGTGTTAAGCCCCCTTTAATGAAGGCCCATAAAAAAATAATGATAATCATTTAAAAAAACAGAAGAACAAAAAATCTTGTTTTTCTTCAGATAGCAGCATCTCCAAACAGCTCTAAAAAGATCCTGCTGTAGACTATGAGCCACACTAAAGAGTAGATGAAAAACATATTTGCAGGAAAAAGTATACATCTGAGTTATCATGGGGCAAAATCTTCTACTCTAGTGGTCATGAGATTCGAATAGATTCATGGTGCTCAACCAATCTTCCAATTCTGATCAGAAAGTTCCTCGTAGTGTGCCGAGGCACCAAAGGTTGTTAATATCCCAGCAGCTTCAACCAAAGCTTCTAGATTTGAGTATTTCAGGAATAATTGAGTGTCTGACGCCTAAACATCATTTCAGAAACCAACTCTATTGCTTGAGCCCACCCTAGCAGTGGTATTTCTTTTTGCAAAATCACTAAGCTTCATAATTTGTTTCCACCGGCCTTTAGGCTACATTTATATTTTATTTTAGAGAACCAACCATTGGATGGTTTACCATGAGACCACTGTACTTCATGCCACAAAGAATTTCCTTCCAATGGGAATCAACATATCCACTTGAGAAATGGGGCTTTGCTTCTTTTAGCAATGTTCCCAAACACAGACCACTACATTCAATCTGTTCAGCTACTTCCTCTCAGTTATAACTAGGTCATTCTGTTTAAAGATAAAACTAGGTTATTCTACATTGTTTTGTTAATAAGCAAATTATTTTCCTTTTATGAACTTCATAAACTCTGTAATCAAAATTTGAGCAAGAAATGAGATCCCTAACCCAATTCCATGTACAATCCCAAAATCAAAGCGGCAAGCTTTTGTGATTTGCTTTTCACTCTTCTTTATGATACGAAAAACTGATCTAAAATATACCCACGTCTACTTCAAATTCACATACCCACCATGTACATCAGCACCATATGCACATTTAAAAAAGTGAACTTCAGTCCTAACTATCTTTTGTGATATCTAATATATTGTGTAGAAAGTGACGTGAAAAACATGCATACCCATGCTTTAATCGAAGCCAAGAAGCAAATGCCTCGAGCACCTGAAACATCCATAAAACCCAAGCGAATAAAAAAAAGAGGAACTTCCATTTGAGTAGGAAGACATAATGACCAAACTTCAGATATAGGACACAATTCTTATGATTAAAAAAGCCCCACCTGCTCCTTCAGCTCATTAATATTCAAACAAGCTGTCAAGATATTAAGGGTAACTTCCATTTGGGATGTGAGTTCCTTTTCAAATTGACGGCGTCTATCCGGGCGAGCTGCGATCTTGTAATTGTATACTTCCTGATTGATGGGTGTCGAAGAAACATGGAAACATGCCACGAAACAAAAACCAACTGACCATTTTGGGAATTATGATATACACACATAAAAGTACCTAAAAGCCCTTCAACATGTCAATGTTTCTTCAGCGAAAGATATTAAATATTCTAGCTGATGCCCTATTAGCTGAAATTTTTTCATAATATTCTACTATTCTAGCATATGAAACCATGTGTGTCATAGCAATCAAATAGTCTAAAACCAATGATCAATAACAGTTTAAGATTTTAATTCGCCATACTCTCTATAAAATTGATAGCCTTCTATGCCACTTATACATGAGTCCATGACATCTAAAAGAAATTTTGATACAACAAAGGTTCAGGCATTTCGTTCAGTTAGCTTTCATAATTCATGTGATTGCTTGCCCCTACTGGATAATTATGTGCTAATCCATCAGAAGTTGTATACTTAGTGGACATTTCAATACAAGTCAATTGAAAATGCATTTTCTTCCAGCATGGTGAAATATAGTTAATGTAGCATTAAACTTTAATGAAGAAAATATATATTTCAAACGTTCGTTTTGAGGATAAGATTTAGTGGTACTTCTTCCAAATATAAAGAAAAGATATCACAAGTTCATGTCATACCTCAGGCAAAACTGTCAGTAGCTCCAAAAATCCGGGTACATACTCTGGATGTGAGTTCATCTCATTCCTGAGCCAATTTACAATACCGCCTTCTCCCCAATCATCAGCAGGAACATGTACTGCTAATGCAGCCACTGCTATGCTAATCTATGAAACCAAAATTTTACCTGAATCCTTCCTTCCAATCAGAGGGAAAAATCATTCAATAATCTTGTGAACTTGCAGAATGAAAATACCTGAGTTCGAACTTTAGGTGGGCCCTTGTGAAATTTTCTTAATAAATTCTGCACATAAGATTAATAGAACACAAATATAATAGGTCATCGCACTGATAATGATGTCACGGATTTCCCAAAACATCCTATTTATTCTGGGAAATTTTCATTTTTATCAACACAGATCTCACACAAGGTGACTTAAATGTTATTAAGCTAGAGGTTTTTACAGTAATCATTTCATAATTTCAAAGTTACTGATGAAGCCAAAGGCCCCATTGGCAAAAACTTTTGGCTGCCAATGAAGGACCATAAGAATCTGATGTTTTATGAAGCAACAACAAAAAGTAGCCCCTAGCACAACGTATAACTGAAAAGCAATGAAATAAGATTATCTAGACCTAAATCCGTTTAACCGGACAAAGTTCTTGCATCCAATTAGTGGAACCTAAATATATTCGTTAACCAGTTGAAAATAATAATAATAAATAAACAAATAACCCAGCTTGGTGTCAAAAAAAGGTCATCAAGATCAACATTGTCTTGATTGCAAGTTGCAACATACACCTGTCTGTAACTGAGCTTGTCATGATAAGTGAGTTTTTCTCTACTGATACTGACTTTCTTGTGCATCATTTCAACTATTTTAATCCCCTTGGCCCTCCAAATAACATAAATATATGCCAAAATAAGTTCTTTCAAGATAGTAAAATGAGAATTTATAAGAGAAACAGCCACCCAATTCAGTAGTGCACAGCCTTGGTCCTTTACCACCAATGAGCACTCTAATCTAAATTTGGGAAACGGTCACACTTAATTTTTAGGGAGTTTTTAAATTTGTATCTAGTGGTGACATATATAACACGTGCATTATGCAAGTTCCATCAGTTGCAGATTAAATGGTAATACTATAAAGAATAGTTTTATAACAGGAAAAAAGTCCATAGCTAAAAATGATTTGAGCATGTAATAGGAAGTCAAAAAATCATTTGGTCTCATTGCAAATCTGTGTAATTCCAATAGATGTATGATCAGATGTTCACCAAGAGTTAAAAAATTCATAACTAAAAGAAAGCAAAGCCACACCTTGAAACAGAAAAAGCAACCAAGCATCACCAGGTTGAAAAAATATTATGACATTGCATTGCAGCATGTATTTTGCACAATTATTAATGATGCTGATTAAGAGCTTGGCTACTTAATATGACATTCTTACATTTAATGAGTCGCGCAAGGGTCTAAATGCTTCCGAAGGCAGTTCTTCAAAATCTCTCTGTACCTGGATTAGATAAATAGTGGACCAAAGAAAATAATCCAACCATGAAACATTTAAACAACCCTCGTCACATTACTAAAGAACTCATACATAGATAACTTCAAATAAACAATGTTCATTAATTAACAATGACAAATCAAAGAAGGATACCTTGCTTCTAAGTGTTTGAGAGCAAAAGATCAAAGTTTCCAAATTGCTGGTGGGTTCGTGAAGTAAATTATCAGCAACCTAAAGAATAAAGACCATTAACTTCCTTAAATAAAATGTGAATAATACTCATATGGCTGCTGCAAAGGGCAGTGAGTGCTCGTATGGAACAAAGGGTACTTGTGAGTTATGGATATATTCATGACAGAACTCCAGTATGAGTACCACAGCCTCTTCAGATGAATGTTATATTGAATCTAACCATGCCAAATTTGAGGAGAAAGGTAGCTAAGGAAATTTGAAGTATTGGAGGATCCAAAAATGAATATCCATGTCTGTCAAATATGATTCAATTAAAATGATTGAAGCAGATGCATTTTTTGCTTTCAACTGTTGCAGCTTACAAGCACATCTCCTTCAACATCTTTAATAGCAAATGCAAATCCCATCATTAAGATACACCCTTTACTAAATGTTAATGGATCTACACTTGAAACCATACCCAAATATGAACCTATCCAAATCCAATCTAAGTTATTCCTGAAAGTTGGTCCATGCAACAGTTGTGAAACTTACTGAAAGCGAACAACAAGTGAAGTCTTTCCTACCTCTATCCTAAATAATTAGGCAGAGACAATAAAGTGAATTGGATACTTAAAAAATGTAATTGCAATACATGTACTTGTTGCACGAGCGCCGAAAAAATTGAAATTATAACATCCTCAATGGCATCTGTTCGTTTTAAAATGGCATGCCACTGAATTCACTCGACAAGTTTATTTTACCATTTTCAAGCTTGAAATCTGTTCTTTTTAATGATTTATAACTCCCTATTCAAAAATCGATCAAAATCTATACGTAAAATTCTCTATTTCTTTCTCCTAAAAAGAAGAAGAAGAAGAAGAAGTTACACAAACCAAATGAAAAGGGGGGAGGGGGAAAAGGTCCCATTCTTAAGTCTAATGGAGTTACTTTTTCCAAGGTTCTCCCGCCGCCATGTAGAGTTCAACAGAAAAAAGGGAAGAAGTGAACTTCCAAAGTGAATGATTAATAGCAGAAATTGGTAAAAGAAAAAAAAAAATCCCTTAAACAGGATTCACTCTTTGACGCATATAAAGCATTGTACCGTAACTAGAACTCGTCAAACTCTACTTGTTGATTGGAATTAAGCAAGATATAAACAAAAAGAAAACTAAACCAATCATCAAAGTCGCAAATCATAAAGTCCTTCCTTCCAATCAAGCAAGTGAAATCTATTGCCCAAAAAGCGAGGAAGTGATTGAAACCAATACCTGCCAGGCATCGAGAGTGCGCTGGAAGTCTTGAAGCCATCGATCGGCTTGCATACGGAAGGCATCGTCAGGGTGATGGTACAGTGCGTTTAGGGCTTCTTTCACTGTATTCTGAAGCTCCATGCTTGACTCGGAAACCAGTCCCAAAACGCAGCTCGAGCTCTTCAAAGACTTCGCCTGTTAATCCCGTCTCTCTGTGTTTGTCTCTTCTTCTTCTTCTTCTTCTTCTTCTTCTTCTCTCTTCCTTCTTCTTCTTTTTCTTTTTCTTTTTTTTTTTTCCTATTTTTTGGCGCCCGCTGTGGAGCTCGACTGAGGAGAGAGGATGGGGATTGGGTACCTGGGAAGGGCCCCTTCGGTTCGATCAGTCTCGGGGTAGAAGGCAGAATCTCAGCCGTCTGATCTTCCGTTTGACCTTTGGTCAACGGCTCCACCATTAGGTAACACAACGAATTCCGTAGAGGATCTTTGCCACGTGGCATCTGACTGGATGAATTCGTGCGTCCGGGCCCACCGTCTGGGAGTGATATTGAAATCTTTCGTGAAATTTTTAAATTTTTTGAAAAAAATACTTTTTGTTAATAATAAATAAATAAATAAGAAATTTTCTTTTTTTGCTCCCAAAACCAGCCCAATTATAATCTTTAGCTGTCTAGTCATAAATAATTATATTTGCATCATATGGCGCTGCCTTTTTTTAATTGATTTAAGCCTCACGCTACAGTATTGAATTATTAATACTTTACAATATAATAAATATTCAGATACATGCTGTATTATTAGTACTTTATAATATAATGAATATTCAGATACTTCATAGGTTATAAACCAATTTTGGTATAAATTTTTATGATAGTAATAGTTTTGCTTCATGAGTGAAATTGATAACATCCGCGTCTAATTTTTAAAACCACTCAAAAAAATATGCTTTTAGTTATTAAAATTCAAATTTATTATCAGTTGATATAAGAATTAACTTTAAAAGTATAAAATTAAACATTAAATTGATTTGATGTAAATAGATGCATGTTTTAGAGCGAGTTTTACTATGACAAAAGTGGTTTTAAGCATTTTGAAATTACTCTCAATCATCGACTTAGTTGGTAAAAATTTAGTCCATATATTTTTTAATTTGTAGCAATTTAGTCTTGAACTTCAATAAATAACAATTTAGTCATTGTACTTTACAATTTGTAACGTTCTAGTCCTCGTCATGAAAGTATTGTTAAGATTCAATGAACTTTCTTATACATGTAGGTCGATCAAACTGGTAGAAAATTAAATTTATTTATAAACAATAAATACTAAGTCATTAAATAACAAAAGTTGACACTTGATTTTGATAAGATTTTTCATGACATAGACTAAATTGTTACTTATTAAAGTATTGTTGACGGTTGTCCAAGGCAAGCTCCAAAGCCCACGACGGGTCCAAAGCACATAAGGTATCGGGAGGAGGCACAAGGAAACGCACGTCCCGAAAGGGAAAAGTCAATGCTCGGAGTTTGAAATTCTATGCGTGTTTGATTTATACTAAGTCATTATGAAAGAAAAACGTATGCGTGTTTGATTTATCCATTTAAACTAAAATTAAACAATTAATTAATTAAATGTAATAGAACAAACATTCTAGTAGTAGATTAAATTCAGTAATATTTATTATATCGCTATATTAATGATATATTTAATCACTTAAAATAAAAACAAAGAAATAAATTCATATTAAACACTAAATTAATTTAAATTAATTACTAAACTAATCAAATAAATAAATAATATGATATTTTTTAAAATCGTAACATTAACAACCATTAAGAGAATTATATATTAAATAATCAATATAATATAAAAATAAATATATTAATTTAAATTTATTGAGTCTGGATAATATATTTATATTTAATATTTAATTAAAACTAATAGTAATAAATAATTGATATCGATTTATTAATTAATTATGCTATATTTTTTTTCTTCCTTTTAGAAAAAATGTAAAAAGGTATTATTGAAGTAAAGGAAGCCCCAAAGGGCAACAAGAAAGGAGGATTAGCAATATTGTGAGCCACTGAATTATGGCCTTTAGGAACATAACTCATACCCAAACTTCGAATACGAATCATCCATCGTCTCATTTCACTTAACAAAGCCATTTGGGCCTAATTTCAGCCCGTTTCCTAAATAATTCAGACTAAGTATTGTGCTATGAGGTTCGCTCACATCTTATTTATACCATACATATCTATAATCTATATAAAAGTACGAATGAGGAAGATTTTCCTTTTTTTGACAATTTTATCCTTATAATTTTTTATAATACTTAAATTAACCTTAAAATAAAACTACCCATTCACTAATTACTCTCTCTCCTTCTACTATCCCTCACCATCTCTCTCTCGAAATAGGAAAAAGGAAAGCTAAATGCAGTACCGGTAATTAAGGAAATGGTATGTTGAAGTGCATTTACGGTTTGAGTCGAATGTAGCTGGTAGATTTGAAATTATCACAATTCCATCAAAGTTATCGGGCCCCTCTGATGGGGGCTTTCTCTCACAAGATTTGTGTTTGTGCCGAGGAACTTGGTGTGGGAGTGTATGTTTGCCCCTCCGTGTTGAGTTCAAAAAGCCAGTTGAGTCAAGCTTCGTGGAGTTTACCGGATGATTTTGTTGATCTTGTGAATGTAGTTATCTGGGGGGTGGGAGTGATATTTTAGAATTGGCTAGTTTTACTGAAGAGATTGTCTATTTGTAGAGACCCGTGTTGGGTTGGTTGTTCGGTACTTGAGGTCGACGAACGCGCCCATTGAGATTTTGTTTGTGCTTTTAGAACTTTGATTATTTCCTCTATAAAGGACATGTTCGATTGGACTTTTTATTTGTGCTCGAATAGTTTGCCTCAACTACTTTCTAAGTAAATATTGGTTCTAGTTGAGTTATGTTCACTTAACCAATAAAAAATAAAAAAAAAAAAACTAAAATAACCTTTTCTGTAATTGGAATCAAATCCTGGAATTGATTCCAACAAAGAAATGAAAAAAAAATCCTGGAAGTGGAATCAAATTGTTGTTGTTCGAGATTGGAGCATTTTGGTTTTGATGATTAAATCTCGGCTCCTCCAAGGAAATAACAAAAATTTAACAGTAGATGGATTTCAAAATTCGACCACTCCTTTTAGGTTGACGAACCAGCGAAGTCCAGCCGGAGTGCACTTGGGTCGGAGCCCAAAAACCAGAAGGTGGGCAATTTCCGAAGCCCCAATGCTCCGAAACTATAAACCATTGTTACCCATTGCAGCCAAGTCAATATTCAATCGCCTCCCACCTTCAGCTTTCCAACAATCCCTTCCTCCATTATCGCGTCCTTCATCTGGGTCCCCAAAAATGGCGAGCAACGAGCGTATCAAACCAGAAAATGATGACCAATTGAATGCCATATTTGATCAGAAACGGGTTCTTCGATCCAGCGTTTGGAAAGCCCTCAAAGCCATGGACCCCTCCCTCAGATCCCAGGAAGGTACCCATTACTTACCTTCATCATTAACTTCGCCTCTGCGAAATGTTGTTACTGCAATAGCATAGTTGATTGGATATTGTTTTAAGATGTTTCTGAATTGGGCTCTGTACTTGTTTTTTCAGACAATGCAATTCAGAGTATCGTTTTGGAAGCTCCGTGGTTTAAATCTAGTCAGAGATTATGTGCTTATGTGAGTTGCAGTGCGTTAAGGGAAGTTGATACATCGAGACTATTATCAGAGACTCTTCAACACCCACCTAAAGGTGCCGCTTACTAATTCATGCGGATGATATATCCGAAAATTTAAGGATTCGTTTGGCAACATTGATGCAATTATGTCAGTAAAGCTCAATGAAAGATTTTATATTTGAAGTTTCACATCAAATAAAAGAAACACAATTAGTTACCAATTCAATCAGATTCTTTAGATCAGTTTAATAATTAGTGTAGGAGACTACAATCGTTGCTTGGAAATGGTTTCAATTGCAAACAGAGACTATTTGACGTAGTGGATCTGAATACAGAGTACATATGGGAAGAATTGTTGCTCCTGATATGGATAAGTTGTTTTTTTAAAACTTGATGCTGGTACCCTGATACTGAGATAACGCTCTGTTTTACTCGGGGAAGTTATTGATTATAGTATGATTTGATTGAGCTTTGTAAATGTTGACATTTTCCTTTCTATCTGAAGATGGTTATTCAAAGAAGATTTATGTGCCGCGTGTGGAGGACAAGAATAGTCACATGCGGATGTTCAATATTTCACGTATGAATGATCTTATTGCAAATTCAATGAACATCTTAGAACCAGCTCCAGTGGATGGTGATGGAAATGAACGTGAAGATGGTAACTGAATACTCCACCCTATCTGTCTCCTTTCATTTTCTATTGTCAGTTCCCGGCTCAATGGTCATACTCGCGATTGTTGTGATTATAATGATGTACTTGACTCATATGTAGCACCAGGATAGAATAACTTTTTAAACCATTTATCTTCATAACATTACCAATATTATTGTTTTTCTCCGGCTTGGTCTCCTCTAATGCAATAGAATGGCTTTGCAGATAGAATAGCTCTAGGTTTTGTTTCTTGTTTCAAAAGAAAAAAAATGCTCTAGGTAATTGTTTCCTTGTCATAGGGGACCAAAAATACTTTTTCTTTACCACCAGCAAAAAGCAGGTCAGTCCTTATTGTCTTGGACGATCAATGGATCTATTGATTCTCCGGTGTGAGCCGCCAGAACTGAACCTTCAGTGGTTTGCATCTTTGACAGATTCCATAAACCAAAATCCCTTAAATATTTGTCTCAAAAAAAAAAAAAACCTACTACTAGTACTTTCCCGGATTTTCTTCGAGCTTGACGACAGCTCATGGAATTGTTGTTTCATTCTTCTAATGTCTTTTAGTATCCAATCGTAAACTTATTTTGTTAAATTCCTTTTACAGCCTTGTGAAGTTTTCCTGGAATGCATTTTTCTACTGACACCAAATGAACCATGGCTGTTTTAAGAGAGAGAATAATTGGTCTAACATAGTTGTTTATGAGAGACATGAAGGGCAAAAATAAAAAAGGTGTACATCATACTTGGCCTTTCAACTGAGTTGTACCATGAGTCTTTTCTGTGATACAAATGTTAATAGCGATAGCAAATATAATTTTTTTGGCATTTTCCCTCCAGGGTGGGGAGTGGTTGCCATGAGTCGGCTTTGGCATATACTATAACAGAATTCTTATGGTGATAATTGATATCAACCAAACATTACTTTTATCCATATGGTCTCTTTTTTGTTCTTTTTATCTGTTCTCAACAACAAAAAGGAAAAAAAAGACTTGACATAATCCATCTCTGCATCTTAAATGTAACACGGTTGGTATTTAAACATCTATGTTTTGCAGTTATGCAGACAAAAGACCCCATTGATTTATTTCTCTTACCAGGTGAGATATGATATCTATTTGTTGGTTGTTTAGGGTTTATTTATAGGCTAGAAGCCAGCATGAAATCACTTGTTAATATGTTGTTGATGATTGCTGCCAGGACTAGCATTTGATAAATCAGGAAGACGCCTAGGCCGAGGGGGAGGGTATGGATTTGCATTTAGCCTTTCTGAGGTTTCTTTATGTTGCTGTTATTACTTAATTTGTAACACATTTGGAGCTGATTTGTGAAGTTGAAACTAGTACAGTGACTCCCAACTCATGATAGTAAAATGTCTCCCTATATGTGTTTTTTTCTTTGCTTGTTTAGATTTTGGCCCACATTCAATCTGTATAATCTTATACATCATAACAGTCCAAATGAATCTTATTCTATACTTGTTATGAAAACAGTTATTATGATACCTTCCTAAAGAACTACCAAGAACTTGCAAAGGCACGGCATTGGAAGCAGCCCCTCCTTGGTATGTGTGTAAGCTCTTTCCTTTCTAGTAGAACCTCACCTTAGTTTCTCTTTCACCTCACCTTGTTTCCCTGCAACTTCACTTGACTCAATTGGCACGATTTGCAGTTGCACTGTCCTATTCGGTGCAGATAATGGATGAAGGAATTATACCACTCACTCCTAACGATGTTTTAGTCGATGTTCTTATATCGCCATCTGGTGTGATTCCCATCAGCTCAGCTGGATTGGACAAGTAATTTCTTTCATCTGAGAAGTCTAACCGCTTGTCATTCCAATTTTTTCTTTGATTTCTTACTTCCTACTTGTCATGTCCTTGCAGAATGAAAGTATGACACTGGACTCAGAGATCAATCTCCAACAATGCCTTCTTTGATGAAATCCTTGAAAATCTGGAGCTTGAAAAGTCTTGAAGCTGTTAAATTATGTACGCCTTTCCCCTCCTTTTCGAATGGCACCTATTTTAGATATGCCATCATGAGGAAGTTATGGTTCCTCAGCCGTTGCTTTCTTCTTAGCCATTGGAAGAGTAGTTTCCAAATGCGGTACTACTCTGAATGACATGTAATTTTGTTAATTGTATAAGCATGCTTTAAGCAGCATGGAGAAATCTATGGCGTATTATTGAGAAAAGAAAGCCTTTTGGTTGTTTTTAATAAACAATTGATAATCTGCAAACATTTTCATCATCTAAAATAAACGTATGGCTTGTTTTCCGTAAATGAAGGGGGACTTTCTCGTAAGACCCGGTCATTTGAAGTAGACAATAGGGATTTTTGGTGTTATGTTTGAAGTTCTTTTATGTTGACTTTAGCTTTAGAGTTAGTAATGCGCTCCACTACTAGCTTATACGTCCTTGTCCATTTTCCTGTATGCTGCTAAAAGAGTTAGATCGGTGACTTCAGTGGAAGAACTTTCAGGGTGGTTTTGAATCATTTTTTGTAATCCAAGAGCGACAAGGAGTTTATGTTTGATATGTAAATTTAAACTTACTTAGGAATGCATTGATTTCTTAGTATACTACTATACGCTGTATATATAATAAACATTCATGGCTATGAAACTCCCAAGGGGCGGTTCTGTTGGCCAAGGCCCGTGATTATATCTATTTAGAGGTCACATGTTTAAATCTTCGAGTGAGCTAATAAGAAAAATTCTGGGCCATGGAGACTTTAAAAAGAAACCCCCTTTTTTTTCCTTCTTAAAAGTAGCAACCTAATTTTGACTATGTAATGTCTAGTATAACCCAAATACATTTTTAGATAGACTGTTTTCAAATATAAAAAAATAAAATAAACTATTTACAAATATAGAAAAATTACACTGGCTATTAGTGATAGACCGCGATAGACTTTGCTGTCTAGTTTGATAGTATTTATAAATGGTTTGATATTTTTTCTAGTTATCATAATTTTCCTTGTTAGACACATTTTTCTTTTTTCCTCTTATTTTCTTCTTCTTCTCTCTCTCCTTTTTCAATTTGTTTTTGGTGTTTGTTTGAGGAAACACGTCTATTTACCATTATTATTATTTTTAAAGAAAAATGGTCACTTTAATACTCATCTAATAGCATATATGTTTTAAATTGTCCTTTTTGAAATTTAAACTTTCTTAGATGTTTGTTTTTTTCGAAGGTTTTAGTTTGAAGAAAACAGTTTTTACATCTTAATCATCTTTTTGAAGGGAAAAAAAAACTAAAAATCTAGGTCTTTACTTCTTAATTATTCACTAGTTTAACTTGTAATTCTATAATGTTGTAAGGGGTTTGTAGAAGAGCTCGTCAGGTAGGAAAATAATTTTGATTAAATATCATGCATACATTTTTTTATTTGAGAATATTGCATCATAGATATCTTTTGTGCATGAACATATAACATCGTTGTAACTAAATTTACAGCCCGTTTGGTTCGACTTTCTAAATGCTTAAAATGTTTTTTTTTTCTTTTTTTTTTAAACACTTATAAATAATTTGTTAAGCACTTAAAAGCCAATCCAAATAGGCCCTTAATATAATTCTTTGTGGTACATGCATGGAAAGGAAGGTTGTTAAATTTTTGTATTGCTAAAACCAATATCATTGCTACAAAATTGACTGGTTAAATGTGTAAGTTAATTCCAAATTTGTAATGTCCTTTGAATGTTTGTTTATAAGTTTATATCATGATTTGTCATGATCATTATATGGAGATTTTACCCCATATGACAAGATTGATTTTTTCGAATTGGTGACCCAATTGGCTACTTGTAATTATGTCAGCAAGTTCAGAAATTGTCAACTACTAATTTAAAGCTTAACCTGGCCTTTCCTATGACGTTGCTTAACAAAATCAACTCTTTCTTTTTAATCTCTAATGTTAAGAGTGGTTGGCCTATTGGAATAGAAAAAAGGGAAGGGAAGAAAATTGGTTTATTTTTTTAGAGAAAATTGGACAATGAGAAGTAAAAAAGTTAGGATCTAACCAAGTCAAGTTTTCAAGGTTCTTGAATATGAGACTAAATCAATCCCTCCACCTACTTCTTTAAGATTTTCTTTCTCCAAAAAAATATATGAAAAACTTGGCTTTATGTCGCTTTTATCCTTGTCCAAACCCAACTAACCCTCACCATTTTTCTGGATTAAGACTTTGTAATCTTAGTTTTAAGCTTTTATTATTTGTAAGGTCAGCATAGGAAGGCTCCTCAACAGATTAGTATGTTCATATCATAATAATTTATCCTTTGATGTGTTGCTTGAGAAAAGAGATTTGAAGAAGGCAACTGATCCATGAATAGTATTTAAGAGGACTCTGTAACGCTTTTAACTACCTCCATTAGCAAGCTTGAGCTTAACTATCTTTCTGAAACTAAACTGCTTGGCCACCATGATTGCTTTGAGAAGCTCACCTTTAAACATGCTTGGTTGCTTCATTATTTTGTTGCTTCTTCCTTATCCTTCTTTGTCAGCCGACCCTGATCCGTTGCAGGACTTCTGTGTTGCTGATTTAAATACTACTGTTTCCCTTAATGGCTTTCCTTGTAAGCCAGTTTCAGAAGTTACTGCAGATGATTTCTTCTTTGATGGATTGAGCAAAGAGGGCAACACAGATAATCCTTTTGGTTTTGGGGTCACACAAGGAAATGTTCTTGCATTTCCAGGACTCAATACACTTGGGCTATCCATGAACCGTGTTGACCTTGCTCGGGGAGGAATAAATGCACCTCACTCGCATCCTCGTGCCTCCGAAAGCATCATCGTCATTAAAGGGAAGGTTCTTGTTGGTTTTGTGTCAACAAGCAATGTATACTATTATAAGGTATTGACTGTAGGTCAGATGTTCATTGTTCCCAGAGGACTTGTTCATTTCCAGTATAATGTTGGACATGGCAAAGCAATTCTGCTCACAGCTTTCAACAGTCAGTTACCAGGGGCCGTGATCGTCTCCCGAACTTTGTTTGCTTCAAATCCTCCGATCCCTGTCGATATTCTGACCAAGACCTTCCAAGTCGATGCTGGTGTTATCAACAGCATAAAGTCCAAGTTTGCTTAATTCTAGTCTCAGTTTGTCAATTTTATTGAATATTCTTACTTTTCTGCACAATAATCTCATTCATAGTCCTGAATGTGAATGAAGTTACCTTACAGCTTGTTAGAATGTTTTATATAATTCACTTGTTATTGATACTTGTTCTTCTCTCTGTTCTTCCTTGAAATGTCAAGATAATGAAACAATGTTAAATAAACAAATAAATGAATTTACTTGTTTCATTTCATTATTATACTTCTTTTTTTACATCATATTCTAAAGAATGGAAGGAAGTGCAAGGTGTCAAAACCCCAGCCCTTCATCTCCATGATCTGTATTTTTCACAAACTACAGAAAAATCTTCTGGACCCTCCTTTGAATCAAATAATCAGAGAGAGTTCAGCCTTGGATTCATCAAGTCTTTTCATGGCAGCAAACAAAATTAAGAGCTGTAAGGGAAGCTTAGTTATGTTTTCTCCCGTACAACTGGAGTACAAATTGGAAGTAGGTTCAGATTCTGCATATGCCTATATTCCAAAAATAAACTTTCTTTTTCCATATATTCTTTGACTAAATGAAAAATAAGATTGATATTCTCAAAGATTTTTTTTTTAAAAAAAGGAAAAAATGGAAAATAAGTTATGAAACGCCCTAGGTCTAAGATTTAAATTAGGATCCATTTCTCGTGCTGAAGTTTGGAATTTCTAAGATTGAGCCACTAAAAGAAAGATATTGGTATAGGTAGTAGATATCAATTTATTTAAGCCTTTCTTAACCATATTTTTATATATCAGGATTCCTATCATTTGGATGTGATATCAGTTCTTTCATGTACCCTTCTCGGACGTTACAAGTTATTTTAGGTTATGTAATGCTCACATTACTATTTTTTTACTCTTTAGTTTCAATTTAGTAGCTGAAAATTAATGGTTTTAGGTAGATGAAAAAAATAAAATGAGATTAATTATGAAATCGATGTTAGCTTTAGTTTATGAAACATAATTTTCATATTATTATTTTTAATTCACATTAATATTTTTCATAAATGGTATTGTGTCCACAAGAAAAATAAAAAGAAAAATAAAAATCATCAAATTTAAAATGAAATTTGATATTGTCGAGGGTTTTGTAAAAAAAAAAAAAAGAGACAAAAAGGAAAAAATGTAAAGAAAAAACTGAAAACTTTGTTGAAAAAAGAAAAATAGACTTGCCACGTGGTACCACATGATTGGGCCGCCAGGGTCTACAGAAGCTGGATGCAGCTCTCTAATTTATAATGCCCTTTGAATGTTCGTTTATAAGATTGGCACGATTATTCTATAAAGCTTTTACCCTACATTGGAAGATTGCATTTTTTTCCCCTTTCATTTGTGGATCATTGAACTTTGTAATTATGCCAACACTGTTGGATCGAAAGTCGGCAACTTGTTATTTAAGCTTGATGGTAACATTCCTCAAATTTAATCTCCTTAAATTAAATTTCATTCATAACTCACAATTATAAAAGTTGTTTAGTTCAGAAACTTAAGTTTATAAATTCATGTCAAAATGAGTATAGTTCAACCGATATAGTGTTTATACTATTAATCTTGAAGTAAGAGGTCCAATTCTCCAACTCCACATATTATCAAAAAAAAAATTATGAAATCATTTTTTGAAATTTATTTTTAATGAATTCATGTGTTTATTGATGAGAGTTATATTAATTAGAGTACATTTAAATAAAAACAAGTGAAACCTGTGTTTTGACCTCAAAATATCAAATAGAGGTGTTTTAGTATAAAAAGAGTCGAGTTTTGAATGTTTTGAAAAGTTTTTGCGTTTTTGTATAGAAGCTGTCTAGTTGCACTCAGAGAATGCATGTGCTTGCAATATGAACAAAGAAATTTTGAGGGAATCAACATACAAGAAATGCACCTTGAGCTTTGTGGCTGCATCTTGACCTAATCGATAAGAAGTGCATAATCACGAGATTCATAGTTTTTGCAATCAAATCAAAACAAATCTCCCTAACTCGATTGAATTGATAAGAATTGACTCCAAATAGATTTGGAGGAAACCTTACCCCTAGGAGGTTTAAAAAGACGACTCTCCAAATTACCAGCTTCAATTCCTTCAATTTTTTTTTTTTTTTTTTGAAAAATCATCACTTCCATATTATTTTGTTTGACTCTCTTGACGAATTGTTGCTGCACCTCTCTCTAATGTCTTGTGGAGCCTTATTCGAATACTTGTACAGAAAGAGCAAGTGTATAAGTTTGATTCATCTTGAAAAATATTGAATCAAGCTAAGTAAAAGAGAACTCTAGAGAGATTTTTTTACTCCTTTATTTTCTTGGCTTTTCCTTCTATTCTTTTCCTTTCATGTCATTTACATTCTATTTAAGCTATTCTTTCATTAGAACAATTTTTGTATTACTCTAGTTTTGTTTACTATGAGTTAAGTTTATTTTTATTATGTTCTTTCCTTCCTTCCATCTATTACAATTTTTGTTTTACTCTTTCCTTCCTTCCATCAATTCAAATATGATATCCTAAAAATTGAACAAAAACGTATTAAAGTTACTTGCTCAACTTATAGTTTTATTTGCATTTATTAATTTAATTTTATTGTTAATCTAAACTGACCACTTAAGTTCACATATTATGTTGAATCCGATAATCAAAAGAGTTGGACAATACACATTTTTTATAAAAGCAATATTGAAAGAAAAACCTAGACATAGACATGGATAGACTTCTAAGAAAAATTTTCATTTTGACGATTCTATGTCTATGGTGAAAAAATGAATTTAAACTTCACAAATTCAAAACCATGGGAAATTTTTACAAATAGAAAAAAATGTCAAACTATTTACAGAAAATAGCAAAAAAAAAAAAAAAAAAAATACTGATAGACATTGATAGACTTCTAATCAGCATCTATCAATGCTACTTCTATCATTTCTATCACTGATAGACCCTGATAGACTTCTATCAGCGTCTATCACAACTATCTAAAAATTGTGCTATTTTGTGTAAGTAGTTTCTCTTATTTTTCTATTTTTTAAACATGACCTAAATTATAATTGAAATATAGCTCTAATTGTATAGTAAAAAAAATCAACATATAAACTTCACAACTTCGAAGGTGTTTAAGGCGCTGAGTTGAGTTCTGAAGTCTGGAGTTAGGAAGTCTTTGTTTGGGGTGCAAAGTTGTTTAATTAGAGTTCATCAATAAATGTGCAGAAGAGAGAAAAACGAGAAAATAGAGTTCTTCGATAAATGTATGCAAACTTCAATAGTAAACACGGTTAAAATTGTTGAAGTTGAGTTATTGAACACCAAGTTATGAAATCGGTGGGCCAAACAGCCATCCAAGTTAACAACTATGCACCACATTTTAAAAATCAAAACTAAACAAAACTCTTGTTACCCCAAACTAATTAAACTATCCATCCAACTCCTCCGGCCTCCCAAATGCCATACAATTTCCTTCTCCACACAAAAAAAATATATATGAAAAACTTGGCTTTATGGTCAAGATCCAACTAGCTCTCACAAATTTTCAGGACTAAAACTTTGTCAATCTTAGTTCTTACCTTTTATTATTTGTAACGTCGGCTTAGTAAGGCTCGCCAACAGATTAGGATCCTCACATCATAAATTTTTCCATTGAGATCTTACTTGAGAAAAAAGATTCGAAGGCGGCAGCCAATTTTTTAGAACACTATTTAAGACAACTCTGCAATAACGGTTTTAAACAACCTCCCTTACCAACCCTTCACTTAACTATGATTTCTTTGAGAAGCTCACCTTTAAAAATGCTTGTTTCCTTCATTATACTCTTGCTTCTTCCTTATCCTTCTTTGTCGACCGATCCCGATCCGTTGCAGGACTTCTGTGTTGCTGATTTAAATGCAACTGTTTCCCTTAGTGGCTTCCCTTGCAAGCCAGCTTCAAAAGTTACTGCAGATGATTTCTTCTTTGATGGATTGAGCAAAGAAGGCAACACAGATAATCCTTTTGGTTTTGGCCTTACACCAGGAAATGTTTTTGCATTGCCAGGACTCAATACACTTGGACTATCGATGAACCGTATCGACCTTGCTCCGGGAGGAATGAATCCACCTCACTTGCATCCTCGTGCCTCCGAAATCGTTATCGTCATTAAAGGGAAAGTTCTTGTTGGGTTTATGACAGTTGATAATAAGTATTATCATAAGATTTTGACTGTAGGGCAGATGTTCATTGTCCCCAGAGCACTTGTTCATTTCCAGTATAATGTTGGACATAGGAAAGCTATTGTGCTTGCAGGTTTCAACAGTCAGTTGCCAGGGGGCGTGCTCGTTGCCGGAAATTTGTTCGCTTCAAATCCTCCGATCCCTGTTAAAATTCTGTCTAAGGCCTTACTGGTTGATGAGGGTGTTATCAACACTATAAAGTCTGAGTTTGCTGCTTAGTTATATGCTGAGGTTGTCCATTTTATTGAATATTTTGATACTTTTCTGCCACTAGTTGTGTGCTTGCACAATAATCACATTCATAGTCCTGAATATGAATGAATTAGATTTACTAATTAGAAGACAGTCCTGTGTTAATACTTTGTATAAATTCACTTGTTCTTTATACTTGAACTTCTTTCTGTTGCTCCCTAAAATGCCAAGATAATAGAACCATATGTTAAATAAACAAGTAAACCAATTCTTTTACTCATTTAATTTCATTCTTATACTTCTTTTTTGCATTATATGTATCATATTCTAGAGAATGGAAGAAAGTGCAAGGTGTGTCAAACCAACACCAGCCTATCAATCTGTACAAACTAAACTACATACATTTTTTGGACCATCTTTTGAATCAAATAATCAGAGAGAGTCGTGTCTTCAATTATTTTCTCCAGACGTTTGGTATGATATATGCTTATCATAGAGATGTTAGTGCTATGATCGAGGAGTTCCTCCTCAATCTGCCTTTTGGAGAGAACGACCGTTTTTTTATGGCTTTTTGGGAGTGTGCGTGATCTTATGAGTTTTGTAGGGTGAGCGGAATAGTAAGGTGTTTAGGGGAGTGGAAAGAGATCCTAGGAAGATTTGGTCCCTCATTCGCTTTCATGTTTCTTTGTGGGCTTCGATTTCGAAGACTTCTTGTAACTATTTTATAGGCATTATTTCGCATAGTTGAAGTCTCTTCTTGTAAAGGGAGCTCCCTTTTTTGTGGGCTTGTTTTTTGTATGCTAGTATATTCTTTCATTTTTTTCCCAATGAAAGTGGTTTTCATCGAAATAAAAAAAAAAAATCAAAGAAAGAATACAAACTTGGATTCATAAAGTCTTCATCAAGTCTATTCAGGCAGCAAACAAAATTAAGAGCAGTAAGGGAAGCTTAGTATGTTTTCTCCAGTACAACTGCAGTACAGATTATCAGTAAGTAAGTTACAAATTGGAAGTAGGTTCAGTTTCAGAAGATAATACAAGTATTATGTCGAATTATGTCGAATTATGTCGAATGTCGAATGTCGACATAATACAAGAAGTAGGTTCAGATAATACAAGTTTCAGAAGTAGGTTCAGTCCAATTATGTCGAATGTCCCTGAAGGGGGATAATACAAGTATTTGATACTAAATGATCAAACATATATATAATATATCTACTGAACTAAATGAGGAAGCCAAATCAATTTTGACATTTGATTATAAGATGCCTATTGAGATCTAAGACGTTCTTTCAAAACTCCCACCAATCTGCATATGCAACCATTCAGGTTGTGCACCTTGGGTATAATCTCTTGCCGCTTGTGAACCATATAATATTCCAGCTGCATCATATGCTTGATTGACGATCTGAAACATGAGATAAGAGAGTTAGGAAATAATACAATCAAAGCATATTTTTTAGAACTCAATGTCATAGTTGTACAACCTATAGAACAGATCCTGTTCAAGTAAGGTCGTCAAGCAAAACATATTTTTACAAATGAAAGTTGCTCTAGAAAGTGACAAGTAACAGATGGAGTGCCAAGAACAAGAAAGCATGAATTCATCTGCTTTTTTCTTGGGAAGCCAATTTAACTAAGATATGAAACCTTTCCACTAAGAAAATGTTGAAAGACTACCACAATGCCAACATGAAACTATACCACCGGAACCAGCGCCAAGTACTTTAATGCACACAAGCAGACACCAATCGTGAAAGAAATTATAAATATAGAGGCTACCAGATATAATATACAATCAGCCAGGTTTAGATTTGTGGATGTTCTGGTGAAAAGTAGCAATCAAAACTGGGAACGATAACAAAACTAAACCTGCTTCCTAGACTATTTCGAAATTAGAGGTTTTGGAGGGGTTCTAGTTCTAGTATAGCTGACAGCGTATAGGTATGCCATATTAAGTACTTTTCATCTAGGTAAGATTGCCAATCAGCAACAGCTAACCGACTCCTTTTTGTATTGTTTTTCTCTTGATACATGAAATAAGAATCAGACTTACATTTTTTACAGTAAAACCTTCTATGACAGGGTTTATGTTCATCCTGGAATTCACAGCTTCAAGCTTCATGGAGAGGAACTACAAATTTGAGCAAAATATTCAAAGCTCAGATTAAATAAGAAAAAGTTTAGAAATACAAAGAAAAACCCAGGATTAGAATAAGTACCTCGACCTGACGTTGCAGTGATTGGATATAATTTATTATCTCATCAAGGACAAGTGCTTTTCCAATAACCTAACAGGTAGGAAAAATATACATGCATATGAAAGGAAAATACCAATAAAGAAAAATTATAATTTGAGTTTGATTTTCAATATGACTGCAACCAAACTCAAAATTAATATTCCTTCAACTCTTAGGAAAATCCGCCCCTGAACTGCTAGAATAAAGACAATTTAATCTCCAAATTTCTAATTTGATCACTCTTGTCCTTAAACATGACTAATTGTTAGTGTTACAATGTAGCATATCCCACTAACATCCATCAACTTTTGCATTAACATTGGCCTTTTTCCTGGGGTAAGAATTAAAATGAATGAATACTCATAGACAGAGATATTTGTTCTAGTGCTCCTCTTAATTTTCTTAGACCACTCCAACTGAAACCACTCTCAAGTTTCCATCTCTATAGTAATTCTTCTCAGTGACTTCATCTCATGCGGTTGTTCTCATTTCTTTCCTTCTCTTTAACTGTCAAATTTGCTGCTTTCTCCTCTTCTTACACAGTTTCTCTCTCGGACTTTACAGATATAGAAAGAATGAAGGATGCAATGGATTTGAAGGAAAGCTTATTGGATATGATGGTGGTGGCTATGTTGCAACTATGGCTCATGTTTAAGAGTAAAATTGATCAATCCCTTCACTCTCTCTTTTACATCTGAGATCAATAAAATTTAGCATTTAGGAGAGAGAGGTCTTCTTCTCACACAAGCTCCTCTAATAAGTTTGCAGGTGTTTAACACTTGAAATGTTGTAAGGTTGGGCAGGTTGTCCCGTGAGATTAGCCGAAGTGCGCGTAAGTTAGCACGGACACTCACGGATATAAAAAGTAAAAAGTTGATCAAGTTAGAAGTTAGAAATCTAAATTGTACCTACTCTTACAGTTCAGGGTTGTTTTTGAAATTTCCCCCTGTGGCTAATTGCACACAAAGTAACAGATAAAGATTACCTTGTTACAACCTGGAACCAAATCCTGCAAAATTTTCATTCTCTCACTGATCTTCTCTCTTCTTGCCTGCACAAATGGGTATAGTAAGACAAACATGCAAAAATTTGGGAGGAAGGCATAATGGATAGATAAACGTTCCAAATCTTCACCAGAAACTTGAAGCTGTTAAGACAGAATGCTAACAACTATCTGATAAATGATTGGGGCATTCAAATCCCAAACAACTGAGAAAAGTACATTACTCTTTCTGCTAAACTATGGCTATCAGTAGCTTGGCCCCTTCTTGCTCTGACATGGATGTAATCCTTTGGTGGTTCAGGTTTCTGGCTTTGCTCAGCCAGCTTCTTACCATCTGTTGAGGTAGGTTCTACTTCAGCTTTTATACCACCGTTTTCATCTCTGGATTCCACTACTTTCATCCGTTTACCATTTGAGTTACTCTGTATGAAATGGAACGTACAAAATAAAGTGGCGATTACTACCTTGATTAATAAGTCAATAACAGGACAGTTTATTAAAAAATTTAAATACAACGTGCTTTAATGTAGTTAGCCAGTGTTGAGATATATGATCAGCCGTCCAAGTTTTAAATATCTGCATACATCATTGGGCAAGTTTCTTGGTAATCTTGGCACAGAGGAACAACAATAATGGTTTTTATAAAGATTATTAGCTGTTTTCTCTTCCTTGGGAGCTCCTCCCCCTTCAAAAAAGAAAGAAAAAAGAGTTTCACCTTTTAAAAGTGAAAGACCGAACTAACAGTGTACAAATTTGACTAATTTCATTTTTGTCCAAAACTAAGTCAACGTAGCCAAATTGAGAGCAAAAGGGTAATAACTAATAAGGAAGAAAACAAGAAAAACTAACCAATTGATTAGCACTACTAGTTGAAACCATTCTCGAAGATTCATCCTCGGAGCTCACATCCTTCCTCTTCCTCCCACCGCCACTCTGCTCTGTCACTGTCGATTCTTCCATTGATCCATCGCGATTCGTGGAGCTCTCAGGAAACCCACCAAGATTCTGAACCAAATTAGCCATTCGAAGCCCCAATGCGCTCCCGCCCTGCTCCCCTCCAAAAGGCCAAATCGAGGCCAAGCTGTAAGCAGAAGGATTCGCAGCGGAGAAGGAGGATTCATTAACAAGTGGAGGATCCATTTCCACGAACCCAAATGACCCAGAAGCAGTAATTCACAAGGGATCAAAATCAGATGTCAATGTCGGGCCCCCAGAGAGAAATCGAAAAGGTTTGGGGTATGTATTTGAAGATGGAGATTCAGAATTGGAGTGAAAGTGAAGGCAGTGGAGAAGTTATTTATGAAGTAGCTTGGGGGAAGGGAAGGGAAGGGAAGGGATTGGCTTTTCAGATGGGGTCCGAGAGAAATGGATTCCTTTGCTTTGCTATGCGACGAGAGAGAGAGAGAGACTGTGATCTTTAGGCAGCAGTGGCGCACACTGTGCTGTGTGCTCCCTCTCCTGTCTCTCTCTATCACTCGCCTGTAATTTTGACCCAAAGGAAGAGTGAAAAGATCGAAGCTTTATGAGGCCGAAAACTATAAAAATATTTGGCGCATCCCCAATGCATTTATTTTTGTACGTTCTACGTCTACCAATTGTTTCAAGTTGTCGTGTATTAATTTTTTTTTTAAATATAGTTCAAGATTCGGTTGTTTTCAAATATATAAAAATGACCAAAACTATTTACAAATATAGAAAAGTTTTACTCTATTTGATATTTTTTCTATTTATAATAATCTTTCTTTAATTTTATATATATATATATATATATATATATATATATATATATATATATATATATATATATATTTAATTTGTATCGAAAGGAAATGCATGAAAATGGACATGAAACTGGCTACACCAAGTATTGTATTACTAAAAACTATTAGACAATTCTTTCACCGGCTCTTTATTTTACATTTTACCTCTCAATTAAAAAAAAAAGGTAAAATTATCAAAAGTTGCAATATTACTTTTAGCATTTCACTAACATTTTCAAAACTATTTTTAGAGTATATATATATATATATGAAAAATGTAAATAATAGATAATCGACACAAAGATTTATGTGGTTCATTAATAGTGTGTTAGATACACGGATAGAGGGAGAAAATAATTTATTATTAAAGAGAAAATATCAAATTACATAGCCAGAGATGCTAGTAGGGTTAGAGATTTACATAACGAGACATTCGTACTTGATCGTTCAGAGCACTAGATAACAAATTCAAAGCATTCGAATACTTGAAAAGAAATTTTGGCAATTCTAACTTCTATCCTAAATCATGACCACATCGTTCTAAGTTCAAATTGTCATTCTAAATTCTAAAGGATTTCTACTTCAAAGGTTGTTTAGAAATATTTATGAAATTTCAAGAGTAATATTGCACTTTAAAAGTGGTTATTTTTTAAATAAAGGGTAGAATTTTTATCTAACCTAAAAAAAAGTGAGTCAATTTGAAAGTAGTTTAGAGGAAAATGCACTAATTACTTAGAGTTCTCACCCCATAATTAATGAACTAAAAAAAAGATAGTTTACCGTTTTTATTCTCACACTTTCATTCACATGATCATATAATCTCTAAATCTTATGATGTTATAATTTAGTTTGATGTTTAAATTTGTAACAATTTATTTACACATAAGTGTCCACTAATTTAGTTTCCTAGATATTTTTTTAAAGAAAAGATTCGATGATTTAACATTTGTGTAAATTTTGTTAGGTAAAATCTTATTAAGGTTTAATAAAGTTTCTTTTATATATATTTATAAGTTGTAGTCCCGCATAATTCTTACCTATCAAGGTTTATAAACTAAACTTTATAAAATTAAAAGTATAGAGTTTAAATTGAACTTAATAATTACTTTAATGAAAACATATGATTAAAGCTATTCTAATATTATGATGTTTGTATATATGACGAAAATTTGAAATTGTACAATTCTATAACTCTTTAAAGGAAGTACTCCAGAGCAGATAAAAAAGAAGGTAGTCGAAAAACATTTGGATAATAGGCTCATAAATTTTCATGGTACCTTAGTACTACAAAATTTTTCTATAAATTTAGTCTTAAATCACATGCATCAATTTCTTTAAATAAAAAAAAAACAATGAAATCTCACCCATCAAATTGGCGCATCAGTCAGGATAAAGAAGATTCGACCCAACTCTTTTATACGCGATGTGTTTGAGTTTTGTGAAGAAATTTAGGAGATGTTTGAATTGCCGTAATAGAATCAGAATTACTAAAAGTTTGATTACGATGAAATTTATTGTCTAGAATCAAAATTAGTGAGAACGTTGAAGCCTAGTGAAATTCATTTTAACATTTATTTTAAAATAATTTATTTTTATGTCATATTTTCAGACATATATTGGATCTAAAAAAAATAGACTACACATTAATAAGCCTAATTACCTTATAAGATGGTTAATCTTTATGGTTGATAACGAGAAAAAAAAAAACTGTCTATTAGATATATTGGTGTATAGTCAAGTTTTTTCACTCAAGATATAAAGTTACAACAATCCTTCCATGTAACGCAATCTAACAAAGTGAGAGACGTCCTATTCTCAATTATTTATACCTCTTTGACACACACATATATATATATATATTAAAAGATTTAGGGTTGAATTTATAAAATTTAACAGAAATATTTTTAGGTTAAATTATAATTTTTAGAGCCATGTTGAATATGCTTCAAATTTTTTTTTCTAATAGGTCTTGTTAAACTTTTTTTTTTCTAATAGGTTTTGAAAGTTTAACAAGATTAATAGGTCTATAAATTTTTTATTTTATGTTTAATAAGTCAATGTTATATTAGATATTATTATGTAAAAATAACAAACTTATCCAATAAAATAAATTGAAAATTCACGAACTTAGTAGTATAAAATAAAAAATTTAAAAATACGTCAAACACGAAAGTTTATGTCTAACTTTGTAATTTAACTTTTATCTAATTTGAAAGGAAGTAAGACTTTCGTCTTGGACTTAAATTAGTGATATCTACCTTATTTAAGTTAAGTGTTGCAAAGACTAGACTTTGTCCTCTCTATATCGCTGTTGTGATAGCTTTCAACTCGAGACCTATCTATCAATGGCCTAACTCTATCTCTCTAGTAGTTGAGAAAATGAAATTGGAGGGTGCAAAGTTAAGGCCCAAGAGCACTGTCAATGCCTAACTTGGTTAGCACAAAAATGAATATTGAGCCATACAGAAGTAATTGATACCCTAAAAAGGGCCTTTTCAGCATTCCTTACATGGTTTCTTGCCCCCACTTCCCTTTTTCAGTTTCATTTATCTTCTCTTTTCATCCTGAGAGCGACCAATTTTTCTCTTTTCTCAATCTTTCGATAAAATCTGTCTTATATTTTTACTTCTATTTTTTTTTTCCATTAACTGTAATAATATTTTCTTAGTACCAAAGATCTATGCTTTTAAGATATGTTTGAGAGTGGTTTTAAAATAGTCAAAATCACTGTTTGCAGGTTTAGAGTTGTTGAAAATAAACAAAGAAAATATCTTAGTACTTTATAGTCATATTATTAATTGAATAAAAAATTGGCAAGTGTCTTAATCGAATTGAAATTGAAGTATTTGGTAGGGTTATGAAAATAGTAATGGAAGTGAAGGGTGTTGATATTGAAAGTGGCTTTAAGTAAAAGTGTTGAAAGTTCAAATTTAGGTAAAGTTGCTAAATAAAGCAAAGATCATTGTCATTCCAAATATGATAATAGTAGGCTTTAAAATTTAGAACAAAGTCAGAAAGTTGGTTTTGCACTTGTTTTCCAATTGGAAACTTCCAATTTGATGTTATAAAAAAATGCAAGCTTTTTATTCATTAATGATCTTTCCCAATCCAACTTCTGTTGTCTGCTACTTGTCACTCTATTTTCATCTCAGAATATTCTTATTCCCAACCCTAATCTCCTTCATTCCTCATTGTTTGGGCCGAGTTTCAATATTATGGCCCAAGCCCATAGTTCGGCCCAACTTGACTTTGAAATTGGGTTGAAATTCACCATCGTATTGCTCAATGATGACTGAAAGGCCCAGCCCAATTTTGGTTTTTTTTTTTTTTTTTAATTTTTAAAATAACTATTTAGATTCAAATACTAGTTTGGTCTCTATACTTTTGGTTTTGGTTCATTTTGATCCCTATACTTTCAACTTTGGTCCATTTTAGTCCCTGTAATTTTATAATGTTTATTTTGGTCCTTGTACTTTAAAAAAATAACTATTTTGGTCCCTTCATTTTTAAGGTATCAAAATGATCATTTTTAAATTTTTTTTTTTTTTAAAGTTGACTAAAATGAACCAAAGATGCAAGTATTGGGGCTAGAATGAACATTTTAAAAGTATAGGGACCAAAATGAACCAAAGCAAAAAGTATAAGGACCAAAGTAGTATTTAAACCTAATTATTTATTTGAAAATTCAGATTAAATGCATGGAGTCAAAAGCAAGGGACTTTATATAGGTTTTTTGAAAAAAAAAATTATACTTAAAAAAAAACGTGTGTTAAGTAAAAATATTTTTGAATTAAAGTTTTAAAAAATGAAAAGAATTTTCAAGGTATAAATACAATTTTGATCACTACAAGGTCTCATTTGCTAACACATATAATTTTTAGTTTTTGAAAATTAAGCTTACAAACACTACTTACAGTTATGATTTTATTTGTTTTAGTATCTAAGGTGCGTGAGAAAACAAATATAAATTCTAAAAATAAAATACTATAAATAAAATCGTCTTTTGTCCTAAATCTTTACTTTGGTCCATGCTTTTAAGACAATTGATTTGGTCATTACATCCATTTTTTAATAATAACATATATATACTTTCAAGCATATGTATTAAATAGCCAATCTATGAGCATATGTGGTGCCACATAAGTTGGTTGAGGTAAATATTAAATGGGTAAATGTTAGGTGATAAAATTATGACAGAGTAAAATAGACATTATAAAAGTGCAACACCAATAAAAATATAAGCCTCAAAATTTAAAAATTATAAAAAAGGTTTAAAATATTACTTTGGTTCCTGTATATTATGTTTTATTCCATTTTAGTCTATATATTTTCAATATATTTTAAACCTACTCCAAACTAGACTATATTAGCATTCATTTTATAAATTCTAAAAATATGATTACATGCTAAAGCGAGCACAATTCAATTGACACACATATGATCCTGAAAATTTGTTGCATAAAAGTTATTATTATTATTATTATTGATTTTGATTAAAAAATTAAAAATGAATGAAAATGATATTTTAAATATAAAGTAAGTTAAGAGATTAATATTATTGGAAAGAAAAGGTTTGAAAAGCATATATTTAATTAAATGGGGGTTAGGTTTGGGGAGTAGTGAGTGAGTGTGCAGTGACAATTGAGGAGCAGAAAGGTAAGGGATGCTGAGTCAGAGTCCTTGAATTGGCAGTAGGCATAAGATAGGGGTGAATAATTAGAGGGTACCCTAAGTTAGGTCTACGAATAGGAACTGTCAAAAAGATAACTCATAAGTTACTGTTCCCAAACCCACAGCCTTTGTAGGGTCACTCTCTTCTCTTCTTTGTCAGTATCATTAACTATTAATTTGGAATCTTCTTTAAATACACATTATCTACCAATTACTTTTTCAACTTCAATTTTTTTTGTTGTTGAAAGAATTAACTTTTTTTTTTTGTTGGCAAAAAAAAAAAAAAAAAGAGGAGATCATGCTATTTGAAAAAACATCTTTTTCGATTAAAGAATATCCACGAGAAGATACAGCTGATTAAAAGAATCAACTTAGATGATCATATCATGGACTTTAGTTTTTTCTTAATTTTTAAAAATTTATTTTATTTTTAATTTCCCCACATTAGATTTTTGGTTAATAATCAAACTTTTAGTTGTGATAATAATTTAATTTATGAACCTCAATTTGTAAAGATTTGGTTCATGTACTTTTAAATTTGAAATAGTTTAGTCCTTAAAACTTAAGATGTAACAGTTTAGTCTCTATACCTTCAAATTTGTAACAAATTAGTTCATATCATAAAAAATATCATCAAACTTATTTGTCAATTTTGATTATATAACAACTTAGTTTTTATAATTAAAAACAAACTTGACCCTTAAGTAGTTTATTATTTATCTACATGTGTAAGAAATTTAATTAATTGTTAACAATATTTTTTATGATATGAATTAAATTGTTATAAATTGTAAAATACAAATACTAAATTGATACTTATTAAAATTTAGATACTAAATTATTATAAATTTAGAAATATATGTATTACAAACCAGAGTTTATGAACTAAATTATTATTTTTATTTTTCCGATTTGTGTTTATTAAAAATTAGATTAATAGTATATTATTGGTTACAAATATAATATAATTATTATAGCTTATCATTACATTTCACATATGTGACCAGGTTTTTTTTTTTTTTCAAAGGACGTGAAAAGTTATATGGGTTTAATAACATGAAAGAAAATCATTCATTAATATATATTCTAATCTCAAAATTGATTATTCGACCACTACTTTTATAATTGTTAACTAAAAAATAAAGTAAATGTTCTTCATATATATATATATATATATATTTGCACTTTATAATCCCTTTTACAAGAAAAAAATAATATTTGTAAATAATAAAAGAATGTTAAATTTTTGAATTTCTATTCCATTTACATCTTTCACTATTATATTAAAAATACTAAAAGTCAAAGGACTTTGACCAACATAATATTTTAACATATTTAAAAAAGATAATCCTTCCTATTATTTTATTTTATTTTTTTCAAACAGAAACAGTTAATTGCTTTATCTTTAAAAACCACCCAGATTCCAAATTCCAAGAACGTTTTTGAAGAAGATATAAACGAAAAATTTCACCCAAAAAAGAAAAAAAGAAAAAAAAAATCTTATCATCTGCACATCCTTGTGTCCGAATATTGAAGAAGAGAATATAAATCCAAGCCCCAAAATTAATGATGTGGGCCTTCGCCTCTGCAATCATTATCATCATCTCTATAATGAATCTCCCATTGTCAATCTGCATTTACTGCAGTTACCACTCCCCACCATTACCGCCATAGCCATCACCTTCAGTTCTAGACCAAATAAGCTCAATTATGAACATCAATGGCGAAATTACAACTAAACAGAAGAAAAGAAGATGGAGATCAGAGAGAACTCTGTTCTGTTTGAACAAAAAGTAGAGTAGTTATCATCATCATCATCATCTCTAAATGAATCTCCAGTTCTCAATCTACATTTACTGCAGCTATCACTCTTCACCATTATTGACATGGCCATCACCTTCAGTTCTTAGACCAAATAAGCTCAATTGTGAACATCAATGGCGAAATTATAACAAAACAGAAGAAAAGAAGATGACGATTAGAGAGAGCTCTGTTCTGTTTGAACAAAAAGCAGAGTAGTTATTCAGTATTAATTCTAATTGGCTCTTTGTACAGTGGTTTTGAAGAGCAGAATGTAAAGCTTCTGAGCCATGGAAAAATACAGAAATCCACCCACTGAATGTGTCACAAATGACCCAAAACTCTTCCCTACAATACAATGCCATGCCGGACCGTAAACCCCATCGAATTCCTGTCAAAATCAGCTAACCCAATTCACCATTCTGAAGAAGAAAACCAAAATAAGAACTAATTGATTTGTATGTACCTTCTTGAGAGTCAGAGCAAGGGATTTGGAAGTGAACTTTTCCATACTATCGTGGGCTTTTCTAGCGCAATCGACGGCGTGGATCTGCATAAACGGCGGCATATCGGCCGAAACCACTTTGACTCCATTGTTAGCAAACACATCTGCTAATTGAATCTGTGAGCCACAGATTGATCTTCTTCTTCCACTACGTGATGAAGAAAGAGAAACAGAGAGTCTGCGAGTGAGATGTTCGTGTTCCTTTAGGAGTTGTTTCATTTCCCTTTCTTTGGCGGTGATACAGTTGATCATGCGTTCGAATCTCTCTTCAGAATCATTGAATTTCTCTGTAGTCGAGTGTTCTTGAGGGGTTTCGTTGGGTTTTTTGGCTACCTTTTGCACTGTTCTTGGGCCGACCATTTTGGGGTGTGGGTGAAGAGAAATAGAATCAACTTTTGGAGAAGGTGGGTGTGATTTTGACAAGTTGTCTGAGTCGGACAAAGGGGTCGTGGGATCTAGTTTTGGTGATGTTGGGTGAAGAGAGACAACGGCGGGAGTGACGACGGCGGCGGCGGGTTGGTTTCTACAGTGGGGGTCCATGGATTTGGATGAAGAAGTTGTATTATGAGAAGCCATGGATTTGTGAGAGTGAGAGCCAGTGGTGGGTGGATAAATCGAGTGGGTGAGATATGTAACTGTTGATGGTCAATCTAATCTTAACTCAAGCTGATTCTGCAGACACAGGCCTTTATTGAATTGACCACTGAATTTATTGTTCTTTTCGTTTTCCTTTTTCATTCTTAGTTTAAATTGTTTTTATTTTAGTTTTTCACATATGAAAAATTTCAATTTCAATCATACCCATAAAAAATGTAAAATCAAACATTAAATTAATTTTCAATTATTATATTCATGTAATTTTTAACCTAACAAAAGTAAATTTAAATTTTTATATTGAAGGTTAACGAAGGTGAATCACCCGTCTATAAAATGGTCCTTATAATGTCTAAAGTTATCCACGATATTTTAGTTTCTAGCTATGGCTAAACATTTTCTAAACCGAACTTACTTTGTAGTAGAAATCCGCCTCTCATGATCAATGATCGTGTAAGAGATTACCAAGAAACAACAATGCATGTGACAAGGCGTGTAGAGGAATGTTCAAGACATGGCTAAAGCTCCAATCTAAACCGAAGATGAACGAGTGTGTTTCAGACTAAGGTCATCCAGTCCCATTGAAATTCCTCATATATACAAAGTCGACTCTTTTATCATTTTTTTTTTCCAATTTTGCACAAGTGATATACTGAACAAAAATACAAAAACATTGGTCCGACTACGAGTTATCCCACACGCCAACTTACAGCTTGGTAGATAATCGAACCTAATTTTCACAAGAGTATAACTATACATCATCAACTAGTCTTAGAACTCACTTTGCTCTGCTGAACCAGGAAGTCGAGAATCAAAACGAACTCATCAATGCAAATTACAGAGACGAACTCTAATTCCATGGGCTGGGCTGCCAAGCATCTCTGAGAACTGAAGTGCCCCCAGATGCTGCAGGAGAAGGTGAGGATGCAATGTAGTTGGTTCCAGATACAGATACAGTGGGCAGGTTTGGAGGAAGCCCTGATTGCCCAGCTGGAGGAAGGCACGATGGGCTCCCAGTAACACTAAAATTTGCTCGGGATGGATGTGAGCCCTGCACATATAATGTTATTTTGTTTATGTTCACTCGCTTCACTAGGAAAAAAAATGATAAAAACAGATGAATGTATGCTTGATTTTCACATCAGGCATAAACAAAAGGAGATGGTATAATTTAAACTTGAGCGACACATTTTCTCAGCAGACTTCCAGACTGACTCCATACGCAACCCACCAAAGAATTACCAAGAACTCTGGAAACTGATAGTTTAATCTAAAAAACCTATAAATTTGATAGGAATGTGAAAAGAAGTTTCATAGACAAGTTCTCATAATGAATTCTAAAGGCACTTTATAATATTATTGGTGTCAGTGTCACACTCATCACATCACTAATTGTTAGAATCCCATATTGGAAAAAATAAAATTGGTAGAAAATGGTAAACTTAAAAGAGGAACCATCTTGAGGGGGCATATGTAGAGGATCTCATATTAGAAAAATCAAGAAACCTCACTCTTTATAAGATAGATGGGCTACTCCTTTCTTTGCCCATTGGTTTTCAGATGGAACCCCATGTAAAATAGTAAAAATGTTGGGTATTTACTTTATTTTACTATATTTTATTTGGGAAGAAACTATGCTTTGAACAAGAGAAATGAAAGAATATACAGGGCAGAAAAAAAACTCAAAAAAAGAAAAAAACACCAACTACAAAAAAAAAAAAGGGACTACAATCCAAAAGAACAAGACCAAGTTTTTAGTTTAAAAAAGCCTAGTGATTGATACCAAGCTTCCTCACCTGGCCTCTCTAAAAATTCTCTTAAATCCCCCCCACCCCCCACAACAACAACAACACACACATACATATAGTCAACATAACAAGGATATTGATCATGAACTCATATAAAGCTATAATCAAATCCACATAAGTCATAGCGACACCAATTACCATATTGGGTTGAATGTGGGCAGGCCTTCTAAGAGGGGACTCTGAAGAAGGTGACATACTGCTATTCCGAAGCATTTGACAAGCAAGAACATTCTGGTTCAAAAGATCATCAGCTTCTCCACCTTCAGTATCTCCACTAGCATTCACTTCTGAACCTACCCTAGGAGCAAGCTGTCTGGTCATTGAACCCGTATCGGCTGAGGCATCCACTTGAAGAGGAGCAGAAGGGCGAATTGCCGTCCCTTGCACACTACTACGCCTTTTTAATTCCTCTTCCACATGCAAGATCTGTCAACAAACACCAAGAAAATGACCTAGTTCACTTATCAATCCCATAGGTAGTTATGGGAATTTTAGTGCGGAAGAGGTCGGGGGTAAGGTGGAAGGTTCAGGAACATACCTGCTTTAACACTTGCACAAGATTATGTTTTTTTTCATTCAAAACTTTTAACTTCTCTTCAACTTCCCTTTTCCTGTTCTCCTTGTCATCTAACAAATCCTCCTCTTTGTTTACCTAACACAGTAGCACAAATTAATGAAGGTAAAAAGAAAGAAATGGAGAAAAAGAAATTAAAAGGAAAAAAATGCGAGACTGGTGTTGAGGCATGATCTATATTGACAACAAAGCTCGAAAGCTCTTCCTTCAATGCCACAGTTAAAGAAAACAAGAACCCCTTTTCAGTATACCACATTCTTTATTTTACTTTCCTTGATCTTATCTTTCTTCTACCAACAAGAAGGCTCAAGAAACTTTACAACCCTCCCATACAATTTGCAATATGGTCTCAAAACATTCCCAAATGTCTAAAAGCCTCGTTAAATAGCAATCATTCTAGTCATCTATTTTGTTTCAGTTTACACCCTAATAGCAATCATTCTATTTCCATCCTAGTACAATTCTTTAAAAAGTTGACAGTTGTAGATGTAACAAAACAAACTCTTCAAGTAAAAGAAGATTTCATCACAACCACGCCAAAATTCAGGACGCGCCAAATAAACTTTCTCACACGACCATTAAAATTTGGAACTCAGGCAAGATCAATGAAACTTCAAGCATACACAAAATGAAATGAAAAACAAAAATTGAAAATTAATAGAGCTGGTCAGAGCCCATACCTCTTTGTTAGGGTTTTCTAATACAGCAGGATTTTCATCTTTTACATGCGCGCCACCATTTTCCACTGGATTAGAACCCTGCTCGGCAAAACAAGATTTCGGGCCATTCAGAGAATCAAACCCATCAGCCGATTTTCCCATACAATTATCACCAATGTCCGACTTTTTCCTCTCCTTGACAAGCGCAGAAGGTCTTTCTCCACCAACACTAAACCTTTGAGTTTCCAATGGAACCTCGGACGCCGAGCCATTATTTCTGGGCACATCACCTTCCGGTTTAATTGGAGAATTGGAATTAGGGTTAGGGTTAGGGGAAGTAGAAGGTTTAGCCGGAGAAGAAGAGGTGGTGGCAAGGAGGCGAGAGAGGGCTTTTGAACGACGTTGGAGAAGGGATTTGAAGTCTTTAACAGATATGTTGTGGGTCGGCATAAGCCATCGACGAGGAACATCGGGGACCCTGTGGAGGTTCCCTCTGTAAAGGGAAATGGCCACCATGGATTCTTCTCGAGCTCTGTTGCTCGATGTCGGATCCCGTTTATTACGACCTCCCTCCGATTTCATAAATTTACAAAATTTCAGTAAACAAAAGTCATAAATAAGTGAAACCCTTTTATCCAAAAAAGAAAAAAAAAAAAAAAAAAAAAAGAATCCCCATGGCAGCGACCCACAATTTTCTTTAAATTTTTAGGATCCGTTATTATCGTTTGGGTTTATCTTTTACTTTTGTACATTCTTTTTAAAAAATTATATAAAATATTTTTCAACTTTTTTCAGAAGAGATAAATACTTTTGAACTAGTTAGATTTTAATTATATCTAAATTTTAAGGAAAATTATTACAAATAGAAAAAATATCAAATATTTAAAAATATAAAAAAAATTTAGTATCATCCATCCGTGATAGACTCCTATCTTCTATCGCTTCGCGATAAATTCATTAAAAAGATTATCATGGGAGAGCTTCTTTTTAGTTGAAAAAAATGAAAATTGGCGAAAATAGATGGTCATTTTAGAAAATGTTGAAAGAATCACTTAGAAGTTGTTAGAACTTAGAAGATTCTTTCATATTGAACCCTCACTCACAAAACTACCCAGCCTATTTTTCACTGTATCTATAAAAATAAGGAGAATTTTTTAAAAATAAAAAAATAAAGAAAATTATTTATAAAAAAATAGCAAAATTTTTAGATAGTTGTGATAGACGCTAATAGAATTTTATTAGAGTCTATCAATAATAGAAATGATAGACGTCTATCCCTAATAGATGTTGATAGAAGTCTATTAATGTCTATCAATATTTTTTTTGTTATTTTCTGTAAATAGTTTGACATTTTTTTTTATATTGGTGAAAAATTTCCTAAAAATAATAATAATAATTAGAAAAAGAACTAAAATAAATGGTAGAAACTCCAATTTTTTTTTAATTTCTGATTGGAACATGATTATTACCAACATCATCATAGAGAATCAAGGGAAAAACAGAAACTAAAAATTGGTAATTAGTAGTAAAGTGGTTCCTCTAAAAGATTGAGGAAGTCAACTAAAATCTTGTCCTCCTGATGTAACAAAGTTTCTATGAATGTGTTTTCAGCAGATGATGAAGCTTCAATATCATTGTTCTCAGCTAAGCAATGCATTGCTTCAAATCTGTTGTATTGGTAGTCAGATATCTCCTTGTTCATCTCTTCTTTTGGTATCTCATTTTCTGTTTGGCAAGCATTTTGATTTAATGGAAACTCAGCTACATTTTCGTGTTCTCGAGGCAGCTCGGAAGGTAAAAACGCGTTCATTGAAAGTGCAATGTGAAGCTTCTGTCACCAGCTGCATTGCTTGAAACTGAGCCAAAAGATTCAAAGAATGGTTGTTGTTTAATTGGTTGACATTGCCATTCATGAACTTGTCCATGAAAGGCTCAGTTTCTGGCAACAACATTGATGGCGTCGACAAATCTTCGTCGATGCCTTTGAAGAGTCCTTGAGCTGAATTTGAGTGGTGTTCTGGTTTCATATAGGTTGAAGTTTTCAGATCTCTACTGAGAGATCCAATTCTCTTGGTAGATCTTGGGAGGCCACCAATATTTCCATAATCAGCTAAGATTTGGGAGAATGGCTTGTGAGTAACTGGATCAATTCCCATTTCGGAAAGCTTTTTTCGTAGTTTCGTGTTCCAATAATTCTTCACATCATTATCTGTTCTTCCAGGAAGTTGCTGAGCTATTATAGCCCATCTACATTCACAAGAACAACAGAGAACAGTGAGAACAATCATTAGTCTCAGATCAAAAAACCGAGACGATCAGAAACGTTCGATGAACATTAAAACAAAACCAAGAGACAACTTCTTGATGATATGTTGAAAATCATGGGAAGCTGCAGGCAAATTGTACCTGCTACCAATTGCTGCATGAAGCCTGATAATCAATTCCTCTTCTTGAGATGTGAAGTTGTGATGCTTAAGATCAGGGCTTAAGTAATTTGTCCATCTAAGTCTGCAGCTCTTCCCACATCTCCTTAATCCTGTGAAACATCTCAAACACAACATTCAAGTTCAAAGGAGAGTAGATTCATAAGCATCAATGCAGACTCCAAATAGCTCTATGTATAAAAATCAACCAAAATCATCAGAAGTTCAAGTTTTTAACCTGCTTTCTTTGGAGCAGAGGTCCAGTTACTCGTCCCGTGCTTCGATACATATGCGAGTATTTTTGCATCTTCCTCTGCAGTCCAAAGACCCCTTTTGAGGTTTAACTTGTCACAGGAAGGAATTCTGACCATATTTTATCCGTTTGTTTCGAAACACGTTGGGAAATGTAAACGAAAAGAAAACTAATGAGAAGATGAAATGAAGGGGTGAACTTTGGATTGAGGAAATGAATCTTCTTTTACTTGAAAACCTTCTTTAAAGGGAATGGGAGGAGGAAAGGATATTGTTTAGGAGGTATGATAAGTGTGGAAGCAAGAAAAGCATGGACCTTCTCACATTAAACTATATTAGCATGATAAGTGACATCATTTGCATCAACAACACAGTCTAAGAAGAAATTAGAAATAATGACCTTTCTGTGTCTTTTTGGCTCTCCCAACCATATTCACATGCTTGGCTTCAAGAACATTTCGATCAGGTTCGAATCCGGTGAGCTATTCGGTTAAGCATTCTTTTAATTGCCCATATTTAATAGTCAGTCATGTCAAAGGAAATGAACCTCTTTAGTTCTTTTTTGATGATCATAAGTTTGAAAGAGTGATTATTTTATAAGAATAATTAAACTTAATCCAAATGTGAAACTGCAGGCTAATGTACTGATTCTTTAATTAAACTAAGTTTGATAGAAGAATTTTCTTAAGAGATGCCTTCATCTTCATCACACTCTTAATGCCTACTGCTAAAAATTGGCTCTACTAAGTACTAAAGCTACTGCTCATACTTGACATCCACTTTGTGTATTAGAAAATAAATGGGGAGGGGGAAATGAAGAAAACATATGGACATATAGTAGTTTATAAATGGAATAAGATTGAACCAACGAAGGCTGATGGGTTCATCTTTCCTTGGTCTCAACTTCACTTGGCAACTCTGTCATTTTTCAACTCTTCTTTCTTGAATTTTACATTATCAGTTCTTTTATTATTTAAATTTTTCTTTGAGAACTTAGTCTTAGTGCAGTTAATGCTGCAGATCGTCTACAACGTCGTATGCCTTATATGTTTCTTTTGTCCTCTTGGTGTACTATGTGTCGGTGCAATTATGAATCTCTAGCTTATCTTTTTGTGCATTACCCATTTGCTTCTCGTTTTTGGCACATCATGTTGGAGGCTTTTTGTTAGTCTTTGCCATGCTATAACCGTAATTTTGATATTTTGGCATCTCTTATGATGGGTCATCCTTTTTGGTAGTGGTACCAAAAGATTGATTTGGTTGGCTATTCTGCGTGCTTTCTTTTGGACTCTTTAGTGCGAACGCAATGGCCGTATTTTCAGAGATTTTTTCTCATCTTTTGGTAGATTTATGGATATTACTTTATTTAGTATTTTTAATCATTTTAGCTAGTTTTTTTAGTCTCCAATTGGAAATACTTCTTGCAATTGCCTATTGGCTATTGAGGTTTCCTCTTTTTCATTAATCAATGAAATGTTTCTTATCTAACAAAAAAAAAAAAAAAAAAAATAGTATTTAGACTATTACATTAATGACTATTGATCATACATTCAAATGTCTTGTTCAAATATTTTCTTTCCTTCCCTTCTCGACCAACGAGCCTATATCGGTAATCAACGAGTCATTGAAATAGATTAACCATATCGGTAAGTTTAGAACAATATACAAGCATTGCAACTTAGGCAACATTAGAAAGACAAATGCAGAAGTGATAAAAATTAGCTAATCATTTGAGGGAGGATGGTTGCATTACAAAAGAGAACAATATCTGCAAGTAATTAAAACAGACCCATCCAACCCATTATATCTAGAGGGGAGATTTAAAGTCAGTATCATAATAGATAGAGCTTATACATCTAAAAGCCAACTCTTTCGGTTACAATATTAGTCAAAAGGTTATTGTACACTGATGGGTAAAACTATAGAAACACCAAACAAATTCCCCTTCCATCTATTGTTGGGTTTTCATTGAATGTGGACATTACTAAAAAAATGGACTCTCTAATCTATCAACTCATCATCATCCTTTTGCTCCTTGCTGCAGTAACTGCACCAAAGACACAGCTCGAATTAGCCTGGGGAAGAACTCCAACGCTAATATCTTCTGCAGGCTTACCACAAAATTTATAGTTTACTATCGTACACTCCGACTTGACGAGAGAAAATTATAGCGATTGCTATTAAGCAAGCAAAACGAATGATACTAGAAATCATCTGTATCATCTTTCATTTCTGAAGTTGGGGCATCGTCAAAACCAGAGCCGGGAGCAAGCTCATTTAGATCAAGAAACCGTGTTTTTCTTGCACCATCGGTTTCATCTTGATCTGGGCTATTCGATTTTTCAGGAGGAGGATTTTGCTCCTCTAAATTCTCCGCATAAACTTCATCAGGTTGATCAACTTTCATTTCTTGATCCTCCTCTTCTTCGTCATCCTCATTGTCAGACCCTTGACTTTCAACTGAATAATCCCCATTCTCACTAGCATCTGTGTGCTCATCAGATGCAGCATTGGTCTTTTTAACTTTATTATTCTCTGGTTCAGATTCTGATAGATCATACTGTCCATAATTTATTCGGCTTCGAGTAGCCCTTTTACTACGTCTGAGACCCGACTGAATCTCACCAACAGACCTTAACTTTGTTTCCCTCCGCGTACGTCCTGGTAATTTTTTTACTTTTCGTGGTTGGTCACTATCTTCACTAATGCTCAAGGATTCTTCTTCCTCCTCCTCCTCCTCCTCCTCTTCCTCATTTTCTTCTTCATAGTGATACTCCTCATCGCCTTCAGAACTGCTGGATGTTTTCCTCCTCTGCTTGCGTTTTCGTAGATATTCCTCATCATATACAGCTTCACCAACTATATCATCGTCACTGTCAAAATCTGGATCATTATCTGATAATGCTTCCACATAATCCTTTTCTGAATACCGTTGTGGCCTTTGCCTTCGTCTATTGCTAAATGTTAAATCAACAAATAAGAATCTGGTAATACTTTAAGGTAACAGAAACACATAGTACCCAGTTTCTATACCTGCGATCCAACTGTTCGGACATATGGTCATCTTCATCGGCATCGTCATAATCAGGTGACTTGGGAGATAGTGCACTGAAATTGGCATTTGGGGATGGATATGATGGACCACTCCATTTTCCATTCGCAGAAGGTTCAAGCTTTGCAGCAGCTTCTCTTCTATGATTAGGTTCTGGAGATGGAGGCTTACGCCTGACATAAGAGTAGGTGTAAGGTAATGCAAGATAACGATATTATAAGGCCTAGAGAGAAGATGATGACGCTCTCATAGTAAAGGAGAAAGATAATCATCTAGATACTAAATCCATACTTGGTTGTTTTGATAGCCTCATTGATGGATCGGTCATAATCATCTGCAAAATGATTTCAATATTCAATTACAATGTGCAAAATAATACAGGGATATTAGCATCAGCAACGTTGATCATTTCCCACAAAGAGAGTGCAGAAATTATATATTCTTCAGAAAAATGGTTACAGAATAATGAGAATATAACATCTAATGGGGTAGGATGTTTCAAACCCATGACTTCTTAGAATAAATGGAGATGCCTTAAGCATTAAAGGTCAATAAAGAACTCATGGTAGAAGTTTCTGACATAAAAGGCCACTCATAGTAAGTAATCTCATGCATTCAAATGATAAGTGCTAGGCAAAGTCGTCTCTTCAATGATAAGTCATTTTTCAAATGATAAAGTCACTAGTAAAAGAAAACGGTTTATTTAGCTTCAGAATCATGTCAAAGAAATCCATTTATAACACAGACTTCTGTAGATAGCAGCTACAAGATGTTTCGTTGCATATGTTAAAAATAGAGGAAATATAAACCCGATATTTGAAAAGGCTCCATCAAGAAGACAACACTGCTTGTTTGTCTATCCAAAATCTACCTTCTGATAACTGTGTTGAAAAGGATGGAGAGAATGAATCTTGAGGAAACAATGAACTCAGGAAAAACAAAAACAAGTGACTTGTGTGTGTTTTGTTCCCTCGCCGCGGTGTGGGGGATTCTGATCTACATCAGTTCATGTAATTGTTCCTATTTTTCATTTTTGTTCTTAGAAAACATATTTAAGACCACAACCATATTCTGATATGATGAATATCGCTATAGAATCTCTTATTGTGACTCCCTCCTGGTGTGTTTTGTGTAAATCTAATGCAGAGACTCTATGCCATCTTTTTATGCATTGTTCGTTTGCTTATTAATTTTGTAGCATTATTTTGGAGGCTTTTAGTTGGTCTTTGACCTTCCCAAACAACATCCTGCAACTCCTTGCTCACCCTTTTCATGGTATTAAGAAGGTTCTTTGATTTGCCCTCAGTCATGCTTCTTTCTAAACTCTTTGGAGCGCTAAGAATGGTTCTCTCTCCAAAGAGGTCTTTTCTCTAAACTCTTTGAAGTGCTAGGCAAAGTCGTCTCTTCAAAGAGCTCTCCTAAGGCTTTGATCATTTTATAGAACTAGCACTTTCTTTATGGGTTTAGGGTTTTGGATGCAAGAATAAGCATACTCTTTTACTCATTATAGCTGTTCTTATTTAATCTCGAATGGGAGAGTTTTTTTTTCTTTCTTGTTTTTTTAATTGACCTTTAGGGGGTTGAGTGTTTACTCTCCATTTCATTTATCAACGAAATCATTTCTCATTCAGAAAAAAAAAGTCTCTTATTATGCACTTCTCTCAACAGATTCTTCACCTCACCGTTTAACGCAACAGCTGTACATTCTTCCTCAATACCCCGCCCCCCCCCCCCCCCCCCCCCAAAAAAAAAAAAAAGTAAAGAAAAAAAGTAAAATAGAATAGAAATGAAAAGCAGACGTAGAGAAGCTGTTATCAAACTGGATATTGCTTCTTCAGTTCTTTGAAACTGAACGCTGACCAATGCACACCAATCAAGTTTATTTTTAGTTGAAAAAAAAATGCAACCAAAATGGTTAAAACTTCACATATAAATAATAGCTTCAAGAAAACAAAAGAGCAAGACCAAACTGAAATCTGCATACCAAAAGTATAAGTGACAGGCTTTCTGTCGCGAAGTGAGCGTCCTGGACCAAGCCCATCTACAAGTGCAAAATTATCCAAGAGAAGAGCTTGTCTATGCTGTTTTTTCAGCAACCTTTCTTTTCTCTGTTAAAAGAAGTTAATGCAGCACTTAAGCAAGGATGTTCGTTATATGCAATTACGGGCCTAAAGGCCAGCACTGCAAGGATCTGAGAATAAAATCAAAGCCAGACTCTAATTTTGTACTTTTCAATTTATCCTCCTCCTTTTACAGGAAGACCAGAAATCCTCATAAGTCATAACAGACAAACTGAGTACCTTGTGAACCTTCTCGATCTCAGGAAGCATGTCCATCTTCAACTTTTTCCCAAGTGAAGCCTCTGATCGATTCTTACTTGTAAAAAGCTTTTCCTGCAGCATCATAGAAAGAAGTTCTAACAAGGGATTGGATCACAGAGTTCAAAGATCCATTATGAAGCAGTGGCCAGAAAAATGCAGAATTACCCAGGCCATATGAAAAGAGAGAGAGAAACAAAAGAAAATGGAAAGTCATGCACACAATCTTTTTTTGAAAAAAAAAAAATAAATAAACGAAGGTGGCAGAAAATTTTCATACACATCTCACCCATTTATGTAAGTTACCTAAAAATTTAAATTGTAATGAAGAAGCATCCACCCCTCTTCAGAACCCGTCTATAACAAGCTTTCTGCTGCTAAAGTCACCCATACTAAAGACTTTCACATTGTTTATTACATAAAACAACCATTAAATGGTATTAACAAGAACAAAAAGGGTAAGGAACAAAGCTCTTCCAATAAAAAATGGAAAAAGAACAAGAAGTTAGTAATGGATAACACACCAACTTGGCAATTTTCAATTAAAAAAAAGTTTAGAAGCATTTTTTTTTTTTTTTAAAAGTTTAGAAGCATATTCTGCAGTAGTTTTACAATTTTCTACCCTCTCCTTTCGTCATTACAGTATTCCAAGCTTCTTTTTCTTCAGAGACTACTAATCACCAATTTGACCTTCTAAATAATCAAAGTAACAGTGAAGTAGTAGTACTAGCGATTATCTAAAAACTTAATATATGAAATATATTCAAACATACAGCTTAAATGTAACCAAAGGAAACAGGAAATTGCTCGAGAATTTCTGTCTTCAATTCCGTTCTTTGAAAACATACGTTTTTTAAAAGGAAACAAAAGTGACTATTGCCAAAAAGATCCTAAACGTCCAATTCGGCACACCTTTGTCAGTGATCAATTGCCCACAGGGCCACAGTCTAAAAACATATTTTGTACGAGGATAGAACAATAACAAAACCAAAACATATTTTGTACGAGGATAGAACAATAACAAAACCAACCTGTAAACTAGAGTTTTCTTTCAGCTAGAGCTAAAGCATCAAAATAGATTCTTCAACATAAAGTCTCAATCTTAGTTGCTTTAAATAAGAGCAAAAATGAAAACATATTAGCATAAAGTGATAAAAGTCTGTCTTGATAACATCTTCATACCAGAGGGTTGAATCAATCAAGCAAGTAAACCAGAAGGCAAGGATACATTTAAATAAAGATATAAATAATTTTTTTTTCCTAAAAAGAACCATACATCAGAAGAACACCTTAACTCTTAAAGAAAAAAATCCCACCAAATTGGACTCTCTCTAGATAAAGAAAAAAAAAAAGGACAAATAAATCCTCGCCCACTTTGGATGGTTAATGCCCACCTAATGTTTCCCCACGTTATCAGCACAACATTAACATTCAGAAATATGATCTTGATCAATATATAGGAATAATTAACTAATTGGATTGAATTTGGGAGAATCTTCTATAAATAAATTCTTGCCATAGAACTCCTTACATCCAAGAAATTCTACTTTGTCTCAATTTTGAATAGTCAGTTAAAAGACAGAAACCACAGACTAACAAATCTTTTTCCTTGGGGGGAAGGGAGGGGTTAGAAATGTTTTTCATGGGATGCATGTGCTAGGATGAAAGTTAGCAACTCACTGATACATCTTGAAATTCATCAAAATTGGTTGCAACTGTTTCCCACTGATATGTTGTACAAGGAAGGACCTGTGAACCTTTGGCCTTGGCTTTTTTCAACTCAACTTTCCTAATCTCACGGTACAAACGATGACCAATTATGGGATCATCCTCATACCTACAATAACAATTGCCCACATGGTCAGCACACAAAATAAATGCATTGAAAAGTCAGGATCTTTTATACTATTGACAAAAATGCCACAGCATGAAAGTAAAAGAAAACTACATTACCAGAAATAGGTTTCATGGGAATAAAAGAAAACTACATTACCAGAAATAAGTTCCATGGGAATCTCCACCAATTCGTTCTTTGCGAAATGCTGAAAGTTGAACTCCATGTTTTATTGAATTTTCAATGTAGCTCCGGATATCTTCTTGCTGCAACAAGCAATTTTTTATTTTTTTTTAAATTTTTATTGAAACAACAGCTTTCACTGAGTAAGAATAAAATATTACGGGGGTATACAAAAAGCCAAGCCCACAAAAGGGGAGCCCAACTAAAAGAAGGGTCTCTAACTATACAAAATAGGCCTTTGAAATCGAAGTCCGGAGGGAAACATGAAATCTAACCAGGAACCAAACATCACTAGGATCCCTTTCCAACCCTCTAAAGACTCGATTATTCCACTCACGCAATAGATCCCACATAATTGCACACACTCCTACAAGCCAATGAAAACGACCTTTCTCACGTAAGGGCGAATGAAGGAGAAACTACCTGATCATCAAACTTCAACGAAATAAAAATAAAAACACATAACCAGCTATAGGATAAACACATTAGATACATATGAAATCAACATGCGTACAAAGCTACGATGCAGGAGATGTAGGATTGGTAAACAATATGTGATAAATAATCAAAAGAGCAAAAAATGAATAACAATACTTTAAACCCTGATCACTTGAAGGCTTTGAGAAAAGGACAAAGAACTGCATTCAAACTTGATGTTATTTGCTGCCCTGATTTATAAGAAAAGTTGAAGAACCCTGCTACATAACTAAAATTTCTCTGAAAGGATTGGAAAAAAAATTTGCATGGTTCTCAAGAGAGCTCACACTCCGGAACAAACATGTTTCCAGTAGGATGTTACCTCCGGGCAGTGCAACAAACATAAAATAACCCTAAACCAACACTTATAAACCAATAAAAAAACATGCTGTTCAGTTCAAGGTACTGTGTAAAACACTATGTCAACTTCACAAACCCAAATGTATATTGACAAGGATCTATGGTTTTTATTATCAAGACAGTACCTCAACTCGGATGTCACATAGTGCTTTCAAGATGACCACACGCATCCCAGGATCAAGATTTTTATAAACTTCAATTTCGACTCTGAAAACTCACAATGATTAGATACATCAGAATGAAGAACATTTTTTAATATGGGACAGGAAATCTGTAGGTACTCACCCGTGTGAAGCAACAATAGGCAGATCCCCTTCAGCAACCTGCATAAAAAATCAAGGACTATGCTTTAGATTGGAAGCTGGAAATATAGGATTCTACCACACCCACGATAGAGGAATATAGGGCTAGATATGAAAAATAGGGTAGATACCCAGTGCCACCAGTCTCGCAATTTTCTGCACAATACAGTCACCCACGTACCCCGAGTAAGGGCCATTCTTGTAATAGGAGGAATCGCCTGAAAAACACATAAAACAAAAGTTATAGAGAGCTTATTACAGTAAATATATAACATTAAATGAATAACCAAACTTTCATTAAAAAAAATGAAAAAATATAAGGGCATACAAATGAACTAGCAACATATTTAAGTCTGCATTAGAAGTTTTCATAACAAGGTCAACAGAGAGGTGAGCAGTGGCATCTTGGTCTAAGGATTGATTTCCACAGAAAACAAATTGCAAAAATAGAACAGGTACAATTTTCAGTGGAAGTAATGTGACGCTTAGCAAAGAAATATATAGCACTCAAGGAGGTCATAAGTTCCATAAATTGACTGATTTGATTGTTCTAAGAAAATAGATGAGAATGAATTATAGAGCAACCTCTACTATATAGTAAAAGTCAAGACATGTATAGTTTATTCCTTTTGACCATGGGGGACTTGAACACATGATCTGAGAGAACCGTTTTAAGCATGCAACCTAAAGAGTCATGAACCCTACTCTACTTCAACAATTAAAATTCATTTCTAAACCTAGAAATAGAACAAGGGAGTAAAGCTTACTGAACTTTATTGGAATGGAAGCTAAAAATTGAAATATCATTTAGCAGCCAATAAGAAGGGAAGAAGTTTAATTCAACTCTCAAATTAAAGCCGCTGGGAGCAAGTTATTAAATGACATTGTTTACCACCCAGGGGACTTCCTTTCTTTATTTATTTTAAGGAGGGAAAAACTACACTATCCATTCATGGAAGATAATCCTTAAACAATCAGACAAAAAAACACATACAAATAAAAGGTGTATAGTTCCATCTGATGCTCCAATTTTTCAATCTCCAAAAACTTGGAGAAGCTCTAATTCTCCATAACATCAGAAGGCTAGCAACAAAAAATGGGATGGCCGGTCATCTACAATACATATCCAGCCAACAGTTTGAAAGTTTAAAAGATTTAGCAGGCACATGAGAACGTTTTATGAAACAATCCTATTTATTAACATGAAAGCAAACAACAGTATATGTATAACAGTTAAAAGTTGTTTTTAATCAAACAAAACATTGATCGTCCAAAAGAAAAATGTGAAAATCTTAATAAGAAAATCCAACAATCTAAAAACAATTACATTTGCAAAATACTAATTTTCATCATGAATAGTTCACAGACAAATCAACTAACACACACGAACTTATTTTACAACGCTTAGTAAACTTAAAATTCACACAGAAGCACAATTAATGAGGAGAGCCTCTTAGAGCAACTATAAGTAGGAAAGGGAAGCATTTGTAAGCAGTAAACATAATTCTTCTACCAGAGGATAACTTGCCATTGAATGACTAACTATTGATGACAGAACCATGCAACTTCTTGATCTTCAAATTAAAACTCGATGCAACTCTTAGATGAGAAACGAATAAATTCAGTTAACTTCTTTTAAATAAACACTTGATATGGTAGTGTTCAGACAGAATAAATAACTTGAGAAACTAACACTTAACTCACACCAAATCTCAAATTTATCAGATCTTTTGATTTTTTTTCGATGGTTAGACTATCAGAACTTTAAGATGATATGGTCAGATTAAAAGAGAACATTCAATTATCGATGAGTGGAGCAACTGAAAAGTAAGTTAAGCTACAATGATGAGCACCCAAAGCAAAAAACGACTAACAAAATGTGGATATGGAACCACATTATTTACAAACCCATTGCTTTTCTCAATCAAAGAAGTAACACAAAACCACAAACTCAGCACAAACTTTGCAGTTTAAATTCAAGTTCCAACCTTTAGTAATGGAATGTGTATGTCACTCAAAGTATCGTTGGGTGTAATCAAGGCCGTCTCAAACTCCTCCACTGTGAATTCATTATGAATATTCAATAATGGCCTAAAGACCTGCAGCTCGCAGAAGAAAAAATTCAAGTCTCAAACACAGCAATACGCAAATTTTGGTCAGGAAGACACAACCCCACCAAAGCTTACATGCAAGAAATTAAGTACAGACGCCAGTTCCCACTTGGACCGAAGGCTCCAACGCGGCAACTGTGAAGGCGAAGGCTCCTCAACCAGCGGGGTCACGATCTTGCTGCATTGCTGCTGCTGTGGCGAGTCTTCCTCTTGCTGCTCCTTTTTAGGCTTCGGCTTCCGCTCGACCACTGACTGAGCCGCCAAGAGCCGCTCGGCAGCACGAATAGTACAAGCCCGAGAGGGTCGGTTCCTTCTGGTGGTTGGCTGTTCACTGTTAGTCGTTGTGGTTGTGGTCGTGGGTTCGTTCTCAGCAATAAGGTCGTCGTTAGCCGTATTGGGGTTGGGGTTTTCGATGTGGGAAAGTGGCTCAGGGGAGGATCGGTCACATGGGATCGGAGGAGGAGAAGAAGAAGAAGAATCTTGCGACATAGTCGGCGAGATCACGAACAACAAAGCAAGTTAAAGCAAGAAGATTACATGTAAAAGATCCCCAGTTGGGTATATTTGCATTTGAAAGAGGAATGAATTAGTAACAACAAAAAGGGTTAGTTTTATTTGTTAACTAAGAACCCAGGAAAGCAAATACGAAGAAGAAGAAGATGGAGGACCAAAGGTCCAAACCATCATTCAAGAAAGAAAAAAAAGAAAAGAGTTTTTAGGTTTTTTTGTATTTCTATGCTAAACGTATTTATTTTCTTCTTCCTTTCCCTTTTTTCCCCCACTTTTATACTAAGGTACAAATTGGAGGAATTTTTAACAAGAGAAGAGACAGAAAGTAGAAAGAAGAAGGAACAGAAATGGAGGAAGATGGGAAGAGAAGAAAAATGGAAGGGCCAAAGCCAAAGGACACACTACCTGGAAATTGGATTGAGAGCCTTTGAATTCATTCTTTTTTTAACCTTTCAGTAAATATCTTTTCCTTTTCCTTTTCCTTAATCAGTGTTTCAAACAACCCCCTTTCATAAAATCTATCATAAAGATCGAATTTTTATGTTCACCCAACAATTTTATGTTTGTTGTAAGGACGTAAAAGAGAAGGGAAAATAAGATAATTTTAGGGTTTTTCTCTCCCTCACCCTTCTGTCTTATGATTCCATTGGTGGGTTACTGTTTCAATGTCCTTTCTTCACCCCATGAAACTTGTTCATCCAACAAAGTTAAAGACTTTGGCTTTGCTTTTCGTTTTTCTTTTTTTTGAAAAAAAAAAAGAATATAAACCCTTTCTTATTTTTCTCTCAGAGATCACTGAATATCATTTGCAATTTCAATGGTCAATATAGCACTGAGTTTTTCTATATTTACATTCTACTCTTTGTGGGTTTTTTTTTTTTTTTTTTTTGAAGTATTAAGTTGACTTAACACTGCTAATTAAGTAGGTCAGGTGCTTAATAAACCCTTCTAAGCAAAGAGCCAGCTGATCTAAATGAGTCAACTTTCTGCTAAATTCTGGCTCTAGTTGATTAAATAAAATGGGATCTGGATTTACTTAAGCAATATACATTTAAATATATGCTTTGAAGAATCTTCCTTTTATGTTGGAATTATATTTGCTTGAATATAGGAGGTTCTCTGTAGCAGTCAGATTTTTGCTGTTTCTAAATTTGCAATCATTTTGGGATGTCACCAAAATTTTAAAATTTTCATTGGAAATTTCATCATGGAAGAGCAATGAAAGCCCAATACCCACAACTTGAAAATCAGCTTTCAAAACCCATTATAATCATGAGTTTAAATCAAGCTTAGTATATATGATTATCCTCTACTTCTTTGTTCCAAAATAATTAAATTGATTTTGCTTTCATGCCCATGAAAAATGTTAAGGAGAGGAAAACTTCAAAAAGGATTATGCAAAGTGTATGAAAAGCCAATTTTAGGATCAATTGATGTTGGCTTCAATTCAATCAATCTATGAAATTTGGTTTGAACAATTAACTCTGCAATCAAAGTTTCTCACTTTTACACATTTGCATTTGTTTATAGCTCTTTTATTATTAGTCTCTCTTTTTTCCATTATTTTTTTGTGGCTCAGAGTTATTTTGGCAGTCAATCATTCACTCTTTTCATTTGTCTGTTTGTGGATAATGTATGATCTGAATGTAACTCTTCCGTAGAAAACAAATGGAATTTGATTGTGCAACTTTTTTAAATTGTTGCTTTATTTACTCATCACCTGGTGCAGTATTCATATTCCTATGCATTATACATTATAAACACACTTTTCTGATGCCAAATTATTCACAGTATCAGGCAATATAATAGCCAACAAATTACACTTGACAGTAAATCGGATAAAGGGCAAAGGGAGGAAGCGCCAACCGAGTAGTGAACAAGATCTGCAGAGATTCATTCCTTCCCCTCAGATTACTACTACTGCCATAGCTTGACAGCTTCTTTTCTTGTTTTCAACTCAATGAATAAATGGTAAAGGTAAAAGGGCTTCCAACTATGGAAGCAAAGTGACACAGACGAGCTGGACCATGTGAGATTTTGGCTAGAGTCCCAGAAGAATATCCTGTATACATTTTAGTTTGTGGGTTGAAAGTATGAACCTCCTTTCTCTTGCACTAGGCCAACCCTGAACTCTGTTCTCCACCAAGTGAACTAAGGGCTTTCATGTCCTCCACAAAGCCATGTAAAAGTTATCCATTCTGGCTGATTCTTGCTTCACGACAGCATATGTTGTATGACGGACAGGCGCTGCAGACGTTGACACAGACAATTTTGATTTTGCTTTCAAAATAGGAGTCCTGCTCTCACTTGGACGGATGCCGGGACCTAAAATCAGAGCTGGAACAAAGAACTGGAGATTCAACTACAATGACTTCATCCAAAAGGTGGGAACATAAATGGTTAATGGTTCTTGCTTGGTTAATGTTAAAAGAATTACATTCAAGAAAACGTTCTATACAAAGTGTTATTTAAGGCAGGCAACCAGGCTATGCTCATGTGAGATTTGGAATGCAACATATACTACAAAATGTCAAATAATATTCTGCAAAAAGTAGCTTTTAAGCATATAAACAATACCGACTATAAACTTTCTTATATATAAAGTTGCTAAAGAAACAAACATAATGAAGAAAAAAGAATGACACTCGCTGGCAAAGTGAAGGGGAAAAGGAACTTACAAGAGAAAGAAGAAACTAATGGGGGAGTTTATGTATAGACAATAGATGGAAAAAGATCACGAGGTATTTGAAGAACTAATGAGGGAGTTTATGTATAATTAGGCACATTCCTGAATGAAGCTGCCCTACATGGGATCGATCAAAGTGCCACTGTGTGCTCAAATGTGAGCAGCAAAAGCTTTCCTTTAAGCTACTCCGCACAAAAGAATTGAACTACCTGGACATGGCATGGCATACACAAACAACATATTTAATTTATTTCAACGCTGCTGGATTTAGAAAAGTGAAAGAGTAATTGAATGATATGCCTAAAGCATAATTATGCATGTCTAGCCACCGTGATATGTAGTAAAGCAATTGAATATAAATTCAATATGAATTTAGCACAGGTATTAATGTTCACAGCTATAATGCCACAAATAACTAAAAGAACGGTAGATGTAGTAAATTTGACATATTATAGCATCCGTCAGGCGCACACAACTTCTTTAGTCTTTCCTATTCTTTTAAACTTATAAACGATCTCATTGTGCACAAGACTTGGCAACAGAAAGAATGACGTGAAAATATACAATAAATCATCCTGCAGATAGAGTAAACTGCAAGAGAATCTCAAAACAGAAATGAGAAATCCGTAGAAAATAAAATAAATCATTCCATAAGCTTACCAGAAGATCAACAGCTTAACCACCTCTTTCCCAAGAAATGACAAACTAAAATATAGAGTTTTAGGAGGCAACCAGATTGGAGTAAAGATGTAACTCTTGCAAACCTCAAGAACAAGACCAAGATGCCTAAGAAGGGTATATAATCAACCTTCATTTTCTTGAATCCTTCTATAAAATTAGAATATTCTCAAACTTCTTAAAAGCTACGTTCTTATTAGCCAAAATGAATGGGTCTATAAAGATAAAATATGGCTATATCTATCTGAAGAAGATTCAAAGACAACGTTATCCTGCACTAAAGTAATAGACATTTCAGAATACCAAACAACAAAAACATAGAATCTATAACGCATTATTCCATAAGTTTACCAACAGAACAATGGGTCAACCACCTCTTTCTCAGGTCAATCACCTCTTTCTCAGTCAGAAAAGGCAAACTATACAAGGGAGTCAGACAGGTAGAAGCAAATTGAAACTCCTGGAAATCTCCAAGATAAACAAAGATACCTTGAAGTACACCAAGAATATACACACCTGAACTCTATCCAGCGGCTAATAATTTGGAATTAGAAAGCTCCCTAGTATCAAACAAAATCATGAATTGCTTAACTTTTCCAATTACTGGATCCTTCTTCAGAACCCCCACCCCTCACCTTTTTCCTTCTATTTTTATTTAGACCAGCACAAATGATACATATTAAGGTTTAATTCAATTTCAAAGCACGTAGAGGCCTATCCAGAACAAAGAATTGGTTATACTAGATGAACCAGTCCAGTGCTTATCTGTGCAGGGTACTTTTCTGTTTCTTGGAGGAGAAGGGAAGGAAGAAAGAAACATATGAACATCTTACATGAAATAAACCCCTAAAGGTGATTTAGGTTATTTTGATGAATTGAAAATAAACTACATAAAACAAAGAAAAAAATTCATTAAGCCTAGGACAAGGAGAGAAGTAATGTGAAAACTCAAACTTCAGAGAGGGATTCTGATGCAGGCAGGCAAGAAGCAACATATATATGTGGTTAGATTAACCAACCAATATGTTTTTTTTAAAAGCAAAGAAAAAGAATCAATAATACCATATGCATATATACATATATACCAATAACTCAATAACTTGTGAATTTTTTATTAAGTGAAAATTGTGGGGGTGAATTTTCTTTTCACACTTTTATATGACTATCATGTTTAGTCATACTTCGTCAATACCAATTTAAGATTTGTAAAATCTTTTAAATTCACTATTTCACGCTTATGCCTTCATACTGTCTTGAGGCTTATGCCTCACCTCCTCAAGAGGAAAAGCCTCAAGGACCTTTAGCCTTTTAAAACATTATTCCCTCCATAATTCTCAAATGTCCAATATGATGGAATTCTTGCCAGTTCCAAAGAATTCTAGCTCTTCTTTTGAGGTAGGGACCTAACAAGCTTGGTCCATAAAATCTCTTACCAATAATGGGGTTCTCTAGGCGATGCTAAATTTGTTAAAGATGTCGTACCATAGAGAGTTCGAGGATTTGCGTGGAAGGAGGAGATCATCTGTATCTTCCTCGTGCTCTTTTCAATCGGTGCACCAATTAAGAGAAAATGATACACTTTAGTATTTTGATTGCACTCTCTCATTTGAGAAGAGAAACAGAAGAAAATTTTTAACCTCCTTCAAAATATTCCTCCTCAAAATGCATTTTGTTATGAATTTAGGAGAGCTTTAGCTGGTTGAAAACATTATTTTATCAAAATTAGATTTCTCAGTTCCAGTTCTCATTTTTCCAAAATGACATAGGAGCCCCCCCCCCCCCCAAAAAAAAAAAAAAAAAAAAAATTTAACACGTCCGTTAATGGATTAAAAGATAAAATTCACAACAAAGTCCAAGGTAAAATTACTTGATCATTTCTTGAACCTTATTCTCTTTCAAGATGTCACTTGAACATGTGTGTATGTGCGCGTTCCTGTTATTCTCATTTTCTACCATCAATGAGATCTAATGTAATAACGCTTTCATCTCTAAGCCAGACAAATCAAACCACAAGAGGAACTTTAATTCAATCATTTCCTCCTTTAAGAATGTTAAACACTTGGACTCTTGTACTAATTCTTCTTACTTGAACTAATTCTAAACACTTCAATATAGACAATTGTGCACATATGCCTACCACTGCAGGTATGCTAACACATGATATTGTTTGTCCAAACATAATAAATCAACCTACAACAACTTAAAAAGGGAAAATTAATAACATATTACCTTACTAGCAGCAACCAGGAAAAGCCTCCGCATTTCACTTTGTATATACCATGAAGTATTTATTCTTTTATCCATTTGACGAGTGTTGCAGCCTTCTGATAACAACTTGATCATAGAAACTTCTTCTCCAGAAAAATAAGCCAAGGGCTGCTAAAGAGCCCAAGAGAGTGGCAAAAGCCATAATCAGAAATGATAACATGAAGCAGTAAGTTCCAGTACAAGTATCTCCTTCACCAGATGCTTCCTTGTCATATATATACCCAACAACTCTAACTGAAAATAAATAAGATCCAACAGGGCTTGCTACTGTTACAGCATTGAATATAGTACCCATGTGTACAACACCAAATATTTCAGAAGTAATTGTTGGCATTAGTGACCACTGAGAACCATAACAAACACCCACTACGACCGAACCGGCAAAAAGAGCACCAGGCAGGCCAGAGGCAATCACTACATGTCCAATGCTCATGGTTGTCAGAGTGATGAACATGAACAATGGCCTAGCCCATCCTTTGGCATGCAGAAAATAATCCGACACATACCCAGCTCCAAAATGACCAAAAAAATTCCAAATGCTCCACAAGGAAACCAAAGAATTTATCTCCAAGCTTGTGTAACCAAGAGATAATCCTATCTGGCTGATATTATTCACTGTAGCTAACCCTGTTCCCATGCCACAAGCAGTAGCAAAAAACAATATCCAGAAGTCTATTGTGCATAAAGCTTGAAAGAGGTTCAGGCTTTCTTCAGATTCCCTTCTCCGTTCATAGTCAAAATCCAAAGTCTCTTGATTGGAGCGATCAATCAGCCGGTCACTCTCAGTGAAAGAAGGGTGCAAAATCCTTCTGGAATCTCTCTGTTGGGCTCTAATTGCAATATATAGTGGAGATGCAAGCAACATCAAAAGTAGAACAAATGTAGCAACATGTAACGGGAATTGGAAGGTGAAAATATGCTCTAGAACTATCTTGATCATAAGGTAAGTAGCAACGAGCAGAGTAATTATGGATAGGGTATTCAGATGCTCTTTTTCAATCCCATCATCTGCATGGTGGATTCTCACGAACCACATACACAATAAGGAATTAAGGGTTGGTAGTAGCGCCAGCATCAGAAGAAACGAAGTAGGTTGTCCATTAAATATTGTCTCATATACTTGAATCAATATTGCTCCACTCAAACCAAGAAACCCCTGGCGTCAAAATGAACAATATTGAGTGTTCAACATAAAATCCAAACCATTATTGAGTGAGATCCCCAATAATCAAATACCATACCAGATATCTCTCAAATGTTAGTTTGACTTCAAATGCAATATTTCAAAAGAATAAGAGGAGAAAAGAAAATATTCGCTAGAAAATATTGTGCACATCACCTCAATGATACACCTCTTTTTCTTGGGAGGTTTAATAAAAGATTTGAAGGTCAAGAGACTAGCAACCAACTACACGTGCTCAAAATAACGATCCTAAATCTTTTTAGTACAAAGGTATGAGAATTTCAACCTTCAACCTCGAGGGAAAGAGTACTTATAAAGGGGAAGCTGTGATCTGGTCACAACCCATAATATTTTTCTTGAGCAAACCTGGTTCTAAATTTCCATACCCATCGCTACTCAGTATACAATTGAACTTCTTCAAAAGGATTAATAGACGAAATGAAAACTCAATAAATCAGGGCTGGACGCCCTAATTACATATTCAAGATACATAAACTAAATCATGTCTACATTAATCGAAACCCCTAATCATGTTAATCGATCAAACTCGGGAAGATTTACCTTCATGATTCCAACAATCGTCCCACTATAACTGGGGAAATTCCGAACGCCAGTAACAACGTTAGCCGTGTTGAAGAAGCTCTGAGCATGCGCAGTCACCAACATGAAAAGGCACATAACGGGAACCGGCGGCCGAGGAAAGACCCCAGAAACGGCAGCCCAGATAAGGAAGTAACCCAAGAAGCACTGAATTGCACCGGCCAAGTGAACAATCCACGGCCCAGGACGACCAACATCAGCTGTGGCATAGTAGTAGAGAAAGCCCGCAAGGACGCCACAATTGACACCGATGTCTTTGAAAACAGAAACAATATCCAAAGTGGATTGATCGTATCCCTGAGTTGACTTGAGGGTTTGGGAATAGATGGAGAAGGTGTAAAGAGATCCACTGGTGCATTGAATCCATACGCTAGCAACTGTTGATACCCATTTGTTGTTTAAGCTGGAAGTCTCCGATTTCAATTCCATTGAATTGAACTTGCTTTGCCCTCTTCCTCTTCCTCTTCCCCGTCTCTGTTCGTCGCGTGAGGCTTATCAATCTCTCAAATTCTGGCCGGATCATCTTCGCACTTGCTGACACTTGTCTTTGAGTCTCTACTAATGGTAAACTTTCCGGTGGGGCAACGTTCTTATCGATTGGGAATTTTCGGATTCGATCCAGTGCGTGGGTCTATCGTAATTTCCCGCGAATTACTCTGTTAAACGGAACAGAGAAACGTCATTTCAAGTAGTCGTGGAATCATATTATGATGTCTCTTCTGATTTTTTTACTGATTTCTTTTCTTTTTTACCGGAAAAACAATTTTACCCAAATTTTGGTGGTGTATTAATTTTAAACTTTTCGTTCATTAAGCTATTTTAAAAAAGGATAATATTTTAGTACATCGTCTTATTTTAAAAAATAAAATAGATTATCACATGTCATATTATGGTAGGACAATTTATGGAATACACAAATATAAATGCTCATCGGGTGCACCTAAATATTTTTAAAAAAAAAAAAAAATTCAAATGAAATTTGACTCAATTTTTAAAAAAGTATATATATATATATATACACACATGTACATACATATACAAGACGGAATATTGTGCATGTAGGTTCGAATCTCGCTTTTGCTATTGTTGCTCTTAGGGTTTAGTTTTCGCACTCCTCCCTCTCTCTATTTTCTCTTACAATTCGTTTTGGCTCTAGCTATCTGTTTTTGGCTCTTGACTCTGTGCTCTCACTTTTTATTAAAAGAAAATAAATAACAAGAATTGCAAAATTGAAAGTGAGGGAGCAATGAGCAAGAGTTGTAAGAGCAAAGAGCAAGAATCAAGAGTTGTGAGCTCCAACACACATGCACAATAAGATCGTTTCGATAAATTTTGTCAATGATGATGCAAGCAAATATCAATAAAATTAAGTTTTAAAAAGTGAGACAAATTCTATTTTGGACTCCATTTTTAAAGCCACGATAGAATTATCTCCTCAATTTTAGATAAGCATGAAAATTTTATTATTAAATTTTAAGAAATCATTGCAATTTTAATCATTTAAAAATTTCTCACTCCAAATATCATTTTAAAAATCTCTTAAATAGGTATTGTAAAAAAAATTCTTCTTTTTCGATGGATGAACTTTAACAAAGTTATTCGATTGCTAATTTGTATGCAAATTTATTTATGTGCGAAACTTATTTTATTGAAATTAAAGAGCTAATGAAGTTGTGTAAAATTGTGGTGGAATTAGCAAAAATTGGACAGACAATAAAGTTGAAATTATGACTATGACGAATGTTTTATTGTGATTTCAAAGACAAAGAAAACTGTCGATAATTTAAATATTATCGTTGGTCTTAGGGTGGTAACCATCTATTCAAACCTTCGACGGTTGAGCTCACTTTACCATTTTCATAAATATTTGAAGCTCTTTAGAGAATTAAAATTACTACATTTTTCAAGTTTAGAGCTAATATTATAACAATTATTTAAATGTGAGAGGCAGTTTTGATGAATTTTAAAGTATTTTAAATGATACAGCATAAATTTCCAAATTCACAGATCAAAATTCTTTATTTTTTTTTTTTGAAAAAAAAACACGCTCAATCGAAATATATTAAATCCAACAAATAATAAAAGCAAAACTTTATAAACACAATCAAAGTTTCTCTCTCAACGCTGCAAATTCATCTAATCTTTGAGCCTTCTCTGTACAAGAATTTGATAGAATCTCCTAGTCCGAAAGAACAGAGCAACAGCGACCACAATCCCCAAGAAAGCACCGCCGCCATGATCAGAAAAGACATCATAAAACAGTGTCTACCGGAGCAAGAGTTATCTCCGGCGGAGGCCTATCTGCAAGGCGATTGCCTTTAACAATGGCCTCCCCCAGCCTAATTCCCGAAGGGGAAGATCGGAGGCAAAAATAAAAAATGGCAGAGAAACAAATGTTATATGATTCCAAGTTCCAAGTTCCATGTCATTATTATTATTATTATTATTATTATTATTATTATTATTATTATTTAACAATTTAAGTGGACAATAGCAGCATGGTTAATGTATATGCTCTCAATCTCTTGATTAGAGATTCGATTTTCCTTCCCCCATAACCAACATCATTTTTATTAAAAATAAAATAAAATAAAACATATGTACTAAAAATGATACGGTTGGTCTCTTGATCAGCCTATGATACAATAAAACATTTTAAAAATATAACTTGAGTGATATACTGTTATAAACTTCTATGAAGCAAGACAACAAATTTCTTTACACTCAGCAAAATCCTTCCAGAAATCTATAAAATCTATAAACAATCATCTTACTTATCGTACTTCTCTCTAGCGCGCCTTTAACTGAGACATTCAACTCTTCTTTGCAAAGCCAGCCGGTAAAATCTCCTGGTTCGAAAGAAGAGAGCAGCAGCAACAAGAAATCCCAAGAAAGCCACGACGGCCATGACAAGAAAAGATACCACAAAACAGTGTGTGCCGGAGCACGAGCCATGTTCTCCGGCAGCCTCTCTGTCGTAAATGTATCCGATAACTCTAACAGAAAAAATGTAAGACCCCAAAGGGCTGGCTATGGCTATGGTGTTGAAAATAGTACCCATATGCTCTAAACCAAATATCTCTGAAGTGATTGTGGGCATCAATGACCACTGTGAGCCGTAGCATATGCCAACAAGAATTGAACCCACATACAGATTTCCAGAGAAACCAGAGGCAATCACGATGTGGCCGCCACTCATTATCAGTAGAGTAATCGCCATTAACAATGGCCTCGCCCAGCCATATGAGTGGAGAAGAAAATCAGAGGTGTAACCGGCTCCAAAACGTCCAAGAAAGTTCCATATACTCCATAATGAAACAAATGTCTTTGTTTCTGTTGCTGTGTAACCAAGAGACTGGCCAAGTTGGCTCATGTTGTTTATTGTGGCTAATCCAGAACCCATTCCACACACCATGGCAAGAAACAACAGCCAGAAGTTTATAGTGCGTATAGCTTCCAAGACATTCATGGCTTGAGGGATTCTAGAGTTCGAAACAGCCACTATCTGGCTCTCATCCCCGGGCAACTCATGATATTCAACCGAATCCTCTGCATCCACTGACTTGGGTTTGTTAACAACATGACTTTTTTCAGTGAACAATGATGGAGATGACTCTCTAAAGTCCTCCCTCTGAGCATTAAGGGCGATTCCAAGAGGAGCAGCAAGGAGAATCAAGAGTATGGAGAATGTGAAGAAACGAGTCCATGATGAAAGGGTGAAAGTGTTGTTCAAGATGATGACAACCATTAGGTAAAAAGCAACTATCACAGCAAGTGCAGACAATGAGTTCAAATGCTTCATCTCATTACTAGACTCTGTTTTGTCAATTCTAACAAACCACATGAACATGATGGAAAGAAGTGTGGGCAAAACCGCCAGCATGAGGAGAAAATTGCTTGGATCTCCATTGCAAGTCGTATTATAAACTTGGATTAGCAGTGCTCCACTGAGACCAAGATATCCCTATCCAACAAAAAGGAGACACAAGATATGAACTCAAAAATAGCACATTCAAGATACAAAATCTGGGGAAAATCCTTGGAATCTGCTCTCAGATTCAACAAGGCAACTACAACTTCTTTTTCTTTTTGGGTAATAGGAACATTTCATTGATGAATGAAATAATGGGATAAACCCAACACCAAAAAGTGATTACAATAAAAAAGATAAGTTGAAGTGAGAAAAAGGGGTGCTTAGTTTTGTACCAAAGAAAAGCAATAGTGATCCCACTTTGTCAAATAAAAAACCTTGAAACTATTCAGATAGTGATCCCCTTTTCCACGGAATAAATGAGAATCAGATATAGTCACTAAAAATTACTGTTAAACTCTTTTAAGTTAGGAGCAATACTTAGGTGTATTACAAGATGCACCTATCTTTGTACATCTCAATCTCATCACACATAAAAATTGAATTAGAATATTTCAAAAAAGAACAAAGAACAATTTGTCGTGTGGAAAATTATGATTGGTCAATTTGGTGGGATGCACAAAAATATGTGCAGTCTAGAATACACCTAAATTTTTAAGTTAAGTTCATAGTTCAGCACATATTTTATCTTCTTCTATATGGTTTTAACACTACCACTTTCTGGGTTTAGAAATTAGCACAAAACTAATACTTACAAGTAATGTAAATAACACTAGGCTTAAACACCAGATTTTTCGATTAATTAGGTCTCATTTGATAACCATTTAGATTTGAATGGTTATGATTATGTTTATGTTTAATCTCATATTTCCAGGACCATCGTGAGACAATAACTTGGAGTTTTGATCTGGCCACCTTCTTGATCAAAAATAGATTATGGCAGAGAAGAACAGAGCAGGAAGGAAAGACAAATTGGTTTGGTGGCTCCACCGTCTTCTTCCATTTCTATGCTTCAAGATAAAATTTCTTGTAAAGAATGAGGCCAGCTAAACAAAGTTCATCTCCAGGACATAGATTTTATTTAGAGTACATGGATTCTTTACAGTATCTAAATAGCACTCACCATGACCAAACCTCCCAGAGAGAAAAATACAATAAGGGTTCAGAAAATGGGAGAAATCAAAGGAAAATCCAGAGCCCTAACAATCTGCATAACAATAATGAAGATAACCAAGGGTTTTCGTTCGTACCTTCATGATTCCCACAATCGTCCCGCTGTAGTGCGCAAAATTGTGCACGCCAGTCACCACATTCGCCGTGTTGAAAAACGTTTGCGCATGTGCAGCCAGAAACATGAAGAAGCACATCGCCGGCACCGGCGGCCGATCTATCACTCCAGAGACAGCGGCCCAAATGAAAATATATCCGAGGAAGCACTGAATCGCTCCCGCGGCGTGAACCACCCATGGCCCGGCAAAAGCACGGCGGGGATTGGGGGGAGCAACGGCAGAGTAAAGAAAACCAGAAATTATGCCGGCGTTGGCGCCAATGTCTTTGAAAACGGAAACGGTGTCGAGGGTGGATTGATCGTAGGCCTGCGTGGACTTGAGGGCGGAAGAATAGATGCTGAAGGTGTAGGAAGCACCGCAGATGCATTGAATCCAAATTCCAAGGGCGGTTGCAATCCATTTGTTGGGCATAAACCCAGAAACTTCCATCTCCGGCGGTAGGTAATCTTTCTGGTTCTAGTTGTTCGTTGTAGCAGAATGGGAATCATTTCCGTATCGTAGAAGACGACCTCATATTTGTTCTCCCTTCACCGAACTAATGAGGGCGGGCAATGCATCGGTTTACTACGTGGGCCATAGTTGGTACTTCCCATCATCATTTTTCTTGGCGGTTTTCCTAATTTTTCCTTATTGTTTTTTTTTAAAAAAAAAATTTAAGTATTTTTTTTATTGGCTTTTATTTGGTTTTATCTTTTTTTGGAAAGTTGGTGAAATTGATTTTATCCACTATTCTTGGAAAGTCTGACTCGGCTAGGGTATTTAAATAAGTTATCTATATCTTCTTCTTCATCATCATCTATTGGATTTATTTTCATTATTTTCATAATTTTGTTGTCTTTATTTTATTGAGTTAAAATACTATTTTGTTTCAATACTTTAAATTTAATTGAATTTTTTTGTTAATATATATTCCCAATAAAATTTAAATTTATTTACTTTTTCAAAAGAAAAATATTTATTAATATTTTATGATTAAAGGTGATTCATTAAAAATAATAGGAACTATAGAGTAATTAGATTCAAAATCGTTTATTTTTGTGATGCTTTCTCTTTTAACAATTCTAACTTCTAAAGTTGTATTTTAACTTTTAAGAAAAAAATAATATTATAAATATTATGAATTCATCATAACCTTTTACTCGGTAACAAATTTACAATAAATATCTAAAAATAAATTCATCATAACCCAATTAGAAATGTAATATTAGAGGCTAATTTACCTATATTTCTTTACATTTTCATTTAACTTTTAAGATAAGAAGTACAAAATGAGATCATTAAACTCTGTGTTTCTTTTTTAATAATAACAATAATATTAACATTGTAAAAAAAAGTAATATTAACAATAAAATAATTACTCTTATGTAATTTTATTTTATATATGAATATTTAAGAAAAAAACAAAAAAAATAAAATTATTGGGTCAACATCAACTTAAATGATATGAAGATATTATAGAGAGGAAGAATATGTGGCAAGATTAGAAGAAGAAGAATTTGTGGACATCTTATTTTCAGTCAATAAGGCGGCGAATTTGTTATGGTTGAGATTTGAGAAAAACTTTGAGACAAGATTTTTTTGAGGTCGCACATGTGTGTGAGATTGTATTTTTTTTCAAGAAAAAACTTAGTTATAGTTAGGTTGCACCGAATAAAATGTACCACTTATCTTATTTTTAGATGATTTTTTTTTTAATAAAATAGAAAAGAGTATGTGATGTTGCACTCAATCATTGTTCTTTTTTAAACTTCAATAACACGTGCTAGAACTTGAGTTACACTTGTATTAGTGATTGGATGGTCAATTTAAGATTTGACAAAGCAGAAATATAGCTTAAAATTTTATAAATCTTGTTGAGGATTCTATATCACAAAAAACTAAAGGACCTCACACTCTTAATAAAATTGATGGACTACTCCTCTCATTGTCATTTAGTTTTGAGATAGAACCTCATACTATCAAATATGGTATCAGAGTCTATAAAATCTAAACAAGTATTCGGTTCAATAAAAAGAAATTGTGATATGAACCCAAGAAAATACATTATCTTGAGGGATATGTTCTAACTACACATGCGCATATAAAGAAAGTACGACAATGAAAATCTTGAGAAAATAAGAAGTTCAAATAGAACGTTTTAACGGTGAATTTTGAAAAATAGTAAAACATCAAACCTTTTGAAAAATGGCATAACAATTATTTTTGAAAAACGAAATTAAATTCCTAAAGCCACAAAACAATATATACATATATAAATAAGGAAATAAACTTAAAAAGGAAATAAATTTTAAAATGAATACTCTTCCCGGAAAAAAATCTCAAAAAGGAAAAAAAAATCCAAATATTTTCTCGTTGGGAAGACCTTCTCCATGAACCCTAACCAAGTAAAAGAGTGTAATAGACTTCACTCGCAAACAATCTCACAATCTCACAACCTCTCAAAGGCAAATGGTTCAAAACACAGTCCCATCAATCTTTTTATAGGGTGTGTTTGAAACACTCGTGTTTAATTTTGAAAAACAAGTCTAAAAAAAATTAGAGTGTTTGGTAACGGTTCAAAATAGCTTTTGAAGTGCATTTTAAATTATTTTTATCAAAAGAGTTTAAATAAAAATGAGTTTTTTTAAAAACAATGTTTCTCAAGTTAATCCAAACATATCTATACTCTCTTTCCAAAAATGATTCAGGAAAGATAAAATGATGATATTTTAACTCTTCTATACCATATTGTGTGGGATTAGACTCTTGTTGGAATTTTTTTTAACTCAAATTTCAAATATAGATATAATATATTCTTTTCTTAATCATTCTGAGATTTCAATTGAGACGTAGAAGATATAACTTGATTTATGATTACCATACATACCATACATTTTTAATCTTTTGTTAGATGATATGATGTTAAATTTGTTTTTACTTATTAGATTAAGTTTTTAAGTCAACCGACGATACTCTGTTACCATGTTAAATTGTAAATAAAGACAAATTTAATAACATCATCTAACAGTCTTCTAATGCCCTAAAATACACTTTTCAAATTGCTTTGATGTTTTGAAGTTATTGGTAAAGGGAAGTACTGCAAAAAAGACCAGATGAAAGCCAACACATTGTTGCTGATCATATAACGCCTAGAAGAAAGATGAGTGATCCAATAACAACTAAACGGAATAGTGACGGAGATGCGATAAAACTAATTAGAAAGCCTTCAATTAAACCATCAAAGGAGTGAAAGCAACAAGAATTCAAGAGATGGATCGAAAACTAGAACTCATACTATACCAATCGTTTATGAGTTCAAACATGCTACAACTAAAAAAGACTAAGAATCAAATTAAACATTTAAAAAAAAGTAAAAATAAAAATAAAAGACAAAGATAATTAAAAGTACAATTTTCAAAACAAATTTTAAAATCCCATATATCGGGAGGATGGGATTAAGGCAAAGAAAATCGAATCGAAAAAATTGAAAAACAAAGCAGTAAAAATCTATTAAGGCCAATTTGTTAGTAAAAGAATTTAAAAAAGTGGACGCAGATAAAATAGGATAAGAAAGGATATTTTTTTGGAAATTGCATTGGGTATCAAAATTTGATTATATATTAGCATCCAATAAAAATATTGTCAAAATATATTGATAACAACATGATGGTAAAAAGATCAGGTTTGATTTGATTTTTATGTGAGAATATATTCCAAAATTACCCTTATATCTTCAAAAATAGAAAATTATCATTTGATATTCTTAGGCGCATTTCTTCATCTCTTCGACATTCTCCTTCCCACGCGCGTCTTCTTCTTTAGTGCTCTCCACGTTTTTGCAACAACAAGATTCTTCAATCTCCAATATTCTTGGATTCTCCAAGATTTGAAGTACAAGATTCGATTGTGCACGTTTTTTTTTCTAAATCTTTTTTTGGTTTCGTTAGCTAAACCCACGGCTTCAAAATCACGATTTCTTCTTGAAGCTACGGTTTATTTTTTATTTTTTTTGCTTGAATTTCATCCTCACCTCTCTCATTAACGATTGTAAACACAATTTTACTGGTTTTGATTTCGTCAACCAGAGATTTCTTGAAGCCAATTTCGAAAGTTTTCAACCATTTGATTTTTTTGTTGAAGTTCGTCCTTACGATTGCGCTTAAACACAATTTTACTGGTTTTGATTTCGTCAACCAGAGATTTCTTGAAGCCAATTTCGAAAGTTTTCAACCATTTGATTTTTTTTGTTGAAGTTCGTCCTTACGATTGCGCTTAGATCTGATATGAGTTTTCTTGTGGTTGCTTTGTTATCTAATTTGTTATTTGATAGTATTTAGTTTGTGATTGCATTTGATTATCATATAATTGCTATCCGATTAGTATTTGATACTTAGTAGTTTGTGATGTATGCTGGTTTTTTACTGTGGTTAAGGATCAATTTACAAAATGTCCCGTTGCTTCTTCTTCTATAGTTGAGGCTGATTTTGAAGGTGACATAGAAATCTTTAGAGATGTTCATATTAACAAAATGTCTTCTACATTGTCTTTGAAGAATAATGATTTGTTTGCTAGTAAGAAAATTTTGTTGAATTCGTTTCATTTTATAGCGGTAAAGAATAATTTTGAGTTTAGGACGTTGAGATCAAATTCAAAATCTGTTGAGTTGGTATGTACTGAAGATGGTTGCCAATGGTTTGTTAGAGCACCACGTTATAAAAGTAGCGAATTATGGATGATTCGAAAGTATGTTAGCAATCATAATTGTTCCATGATGGTTTGTGCTTCTCATAAGCAACCATCTTCAAAATTTATTAGTCCTTGTATGGTTGAGAGTTTAATATACAACTATGATCATTCGACTCCCAAAGATATTATACATCATATGCGGATGAACCTTAAACTCATGTGATGGAACGTCCTGTTAAAGTATATCGACACTATATTAGTTTTTAATAAATGAGTGTAACAAATATTAATCACTAATTACACGACGTAAACATGAGTGAATCAATAGGGCAATCTAACAAGGTGGTAAAATGCTACTTACTACTTTCTTTTTTCTTTGTTCTTTTGTTTTTTTTGTTGAAGATTCTCCCTTCTCAAATTTCATTGGTCTTTTTTTGCTTTTTTCATCTATCTTGTTTTTCCTATTATTTGCAATAAAAAAACAAGCAATTATATAACATTGGACAAAAGATGAAAAATCAAAAGCCAATTAAATGAAAATCATAAAGTAATCATATATTAATCACACGACAATCAATTGACTATAAAAAACTATTAACTATCAGTATGAAATCAGTAGGAAATTAGCAGGAAATTATATAGTAATCAAATAGAAATCGGAAGACAACCTAAAATCAGCCTCATATAGAAATCAAAGGGAAATCAGCAGAAAGTCATATACTAACCAAATAGAAATCAACCCCATATGGGAATCAAATGGAAATTAGCAAATAGAAATCAACCCCATATGGGAATCAAATGGAAATTAGCAGAAAATAATCAAATAGAAATCAGTAGATAACCCGAAATCAGCTAACAACCCAATATGAAAATCAAATGAAAATCAGCAGGATATCATATAGTAATCGAATGGAAATCAGGAAACAACCCCCATATGGAAATCAACAGAAAATCATATAGTAATCAAATAGAAACCCATATGGAAATCAACAGAAAATCATATAGTAATCAAATAGAAATCAGCAGACAATAAGAAATCAGCAGACAACCCCATATGAAAATCAAATGAAAATCAGGAAATCATATGGTAATCAAATGGAAATGAGCAGACAACCGAAATCAAATGGAAATCAGTAGGAAATCATATAGTAATCAAATGTAAGGGTATTTTTGACTTTTTCTATCAACGAAATTGGGTTGGGCTTATGAACTTTGACATTTTTGCAAAACCATAAAACATATATTATGGGTTTAATTTTAACAAATATTTTTGACATGGCTGCAACTGGCCCTATTTTTTTATTGAGAAGATGGTAAGATAAGATAATTAAAAGTACAATTAAAAAGATCACAATCTAACCAAGTGTGGGAGAGAAAAAAAAATTGGATAAATATATTGTTATTTTTCAGTTTGACCCTTTTAATTTGCCACACTCCAAATTTCCATATAAATCTTTATAATTAGGTAATTTCAAAATTAATGTAGTTAAAAAAATGACAAAATTTGTAGATAGTTGTGATAGATGTTGATAGAAGTCTATCAGAATCTATCATTGATAGAAATGATAGATGTCTATCACTAATAGATGCTAATAGATAGTTCATAAATGAAATAAATCTATGTGGCAATTAGGCTCTCCAAATCAAAATAAGTTCATAAATGAAATCGTTTGGTTAGATGACGCTTGAGTTTCTCTAAACAAGCTTTCTTCCTTTTTGTTATCTTATTTCCCTAGAACGTGTAATTCTATTCTCATTGTTTGGCTGACTATGCTTCCAGTTTTAACTATTATATTTTATGAATGGATTGTTTTTCAATCCTCTACTCCATCACCCAAGTGTCTTTAATGCCCCATTTCAAGAAAAAAAAATTCTAGTATTACTAAACTACCTACTTTTTCCATTTATATTTTGACAAATCATTAAATTATTTATTTTGTGGACTCCACATAATTTTTAAATATTATTTTGATGGGAAATAATGAATAGAACTAGTACAGTAGTTTTTTCTTTTTTAATATTCGTGAGTGTCTAAGTCAACGTACAAACATGTATACTATTGTGGTACTAAAAAATTTCTTGATTTCAACCCTCTGCCTCATCACCCACGTGGACATGGAACCCTACATCAGTCCAACTGTACAGAACTCGTGTAAGTTATCACAATTGAGCCCTAGTAGAGGCTGAAACGGGCTTGGATTGGACCTACAAATGGGTTTAGTCCAATTCACTTTACCCGATGGGCCAGTGACCGGATTTAATCAAAGCCCGAAACTGATTTTATTCAATATCAACAATTAATTCAATCACGAAAAATATTTTTATTTTGCAGATTTCAAATACATATTCGAAAATATATATTATAAAAAATGTATTCTTAATTTCATATTTGTTATTGAATAAAAAAAAAAAAAAGTAGAGCACACTTTTGAGAAGTAACACGATTAATTTATAAGCAAAAAAAGATTATAGAAATGAAAATGGGAGGCGAGGCACGGGGAGGCACGCGCAAAGCACGTGTGAGGCCATTCCCGCCACACGAATCAAATCTGGACAAAGACTGACGTGGCCCCCCGCACGTGATGACAAGGTACGGACGGCATGGACTAAGCCCTTTTCAGTTTTCCTCCGACAATATTTGTTTATTCTATTTATTTTTGTTAATTAATAACGTTAAATAAAAGTCTACGTCCAACAAATCCCCGAATGATTGAGAACATGAATCCACGCGCTTCTCTCGCGCGTGGGGTTTCACATTTTATTCATTATCAAACTTAGATGCCTGTTTAATTAGATTAATCTATTTTAAAAAATGATTAAATCAAGGTTTAGCTTAACTGGAGAGAGAATAATGTGTTGGTTGGGGTAGGTTCGGTCGGTTCCATTTGTTAGTTAATTAAAACAGCGCCCCAAAACACGTCCAAGTCATAAATATATATTTAAAAGACAAATTTATCTCTCTTTTTTTTTTAGAAGAGACAAATTTATATGTTCAAATCTGGAATTGGAATATTTGATTGTAGAGATTTTTATATAATCTCATTATTAATTAAACTATGATAGAGTAATTGTTGAAAGGAAAATATTTGTTAGAAAAAAAAAAGATTAAAAACTTTGTATGTAATAAAACTTGGTTAATCTATATAATTTATTGTTGTCATAATAATTTAATTAATACGATAAGGTACGCATTATTGGGGAACATGAAAGTTTTTGTTTTCATTATTCTAATAGAATTTACTTTTTCGTAAAATTATATTATGATTAATTTATAATAGATGAGTTAAATTATTATTATTATTATTATATAAGTTATTTTTTAAATCCTCGACCAAGATCTGTAATGCGAATAGTCGGGTTAGGGTATGGGGAAGTGGAAATGGAGGGAGACAAAAGATTTTTTCTTTTTTCTTTTTAACAAATGAAATTAGCACAAATAAAAAAATCACATTAAAATAAAGATTCAAAGCTTACTTTTTAATCTGACGTCTATACCGTTTAGTATTTTAAATTTGATAAAAGAAAATTTATAAGCCGAATAAATATGCAGGTCAAATTTTAAAGAATATAAACGTAATTGACCCAATAAAATTTGTATGAAAAATGTACATAAGCATATGAATTTTTTTTTTAAATATTCAAACGAAACAAAAGCATTTGAATTTAACTCAATTTTTATGTTTGTTTAGCTATATATATATATAATATAAATACATAAATATGTATTTTCAAAATAAGTTTAAGATCTTACAAAAACAACCTAGTCAAACCACGGTTCGAATTCAAACATAAGATAAAATATCATTAGAGAAAGTCAATAATACAAATGAAAGTGATGGCATTTTAACATACATATTAGATGTATCTCCTTCAATCTTAATGAAAATAAATAAATTAAAAAATTAAAAGAAATATTTTCTTTTAATAATAAAAAATTTGTCACGTAACAATTTGTGATTCAACATTTGAGTGAGTTGCATGAAAATAAATAAATCAAAATGCACCCACATATATATATATATATATATATATATATATTTTGTTTAGATATAGGTTATACTTATAAGTTATACCTTGAATTTTCATTTAAAGTTCATAGACATGGCCTTTAATGGGGAACTGATTTCTAGTTTTTTTAAAGTTAAGTTTATAAATTATTGTTAAAAACTAAAACTTTATTCGATAATTATTTGTTTTTCTTTTTAAATAAATTTTTAAATATTACTTCAACCCGTACATTTATATACTTTGTTATTCACTTTCTATTCTCATTTTAAGAAAACCAAACAAAGTTTTGAAACCTTACAAAATTAAGCCTCGAATCAGTCGGGTAATCATTTAGTTTTTTGTTTTTAATTTTTAAAAATTAAGTCTATATATACACATTCCACCTCTAAATTTCATGATTTGTTATCTACTTTTTAACAATGTTTTTAAAAATCAAGTCAAGTTGTTTAAAAGAAAAAAACAGTTTTTAAAATCCTATTTTTGTTTTTGAAATTTGATAAATAATTCAACTATTTTACTTAAAAAACATGAAAATTATTGCAAGAAATTGAGAGAAAATAGGGTTGATTTAAAAAAAATCCAACACCTAAAATCTAAATGGTAACTAAATTAGACTTTAATTTTTTAAAATTTTGTTTTTTTAATTATATTTGGCTAGAAATTTAAGTGTTTATTTAACAAAGCTGAAATTTAAAATTGAAAATTTGGGAGGAACCAAACCTAATTTTTTTTTAAACAAAATTAAAAATGAAATTGTCATCAAACATAGCTTAAAAAATAGTTTTTAAAACTCTATCTTTTGAAGTTAGTTGGACTAAAAATTTAAACTTTTTTTTTTCTGAAAAATGTACCATTCAAAGTAAGTTATTTTGAGAAGGGAAAAAAAGACAAAAAAATTTCAAAAATAAAAACTAAAAACGAAATTCTTATTAAACATTTGAAATCAAATTGATATGTATATAGTTGGAGTTGTTTTGTTACAATAACATAGTAGGTATGCGCGTGAGTGCAAAAAATTTCCATGCGCTATGTGGAGGAAAGTTAAGGATTTTCTTGGGTACATAATATTAGGAAATAATGATTTGAAGTGGCCGATTTATTTTATTAAGGAAATTTGATGGGGCTGATTTTAATAACTATTCAATCAGAGTTGCAAATTTAATTTATCTTGTTGCAATTGCAAGTACAATTTCAAATTTAAAAAATTTCAATTTAATTGCTATATATAATATAATTCTATTTTAAGTTAGATTACAAATTTAATTTCTCAATTTTTGAATTTTGTGTATATTTAATTTTTCAAGTTACAGATTTAGTATATGACTTTTAATATTTCTAAGATTTCACTATTGATATATTTGATACAAAATGGAAAGTTTAAGAATTTCATTATACATAAAATTTAAATTTGTATCTAATAAATTAATGAACTTTTAAAATTTTTGAATATGTAATTAATCTATTAGACATTAACTAGACTTGGTCGTTCTTAATGTTATCTAACTACTTTGATACTAATTTAGGTTACTGTTTCTACCTAGATGATTCTCTCATCTCTTAGCGAGGTAAGAAACAAACAGTTGTCTCTTGCACCAACACATAATCTGAATATCGTATACTTGCTTATGTTATTTAGAATTATTATGACTTCACTAGTTGCTTCTTAACAGTATTTCATCGTGACAATTGCAGTGATATTTAGATTACTTACAATGATGTATTTCATAAAATAAATCAAACACATTGAAAATAATTGTCACTTTATTCGTCATCATCTCTAGTTATAGTTACGATGTTTATCTCAAATTTTTTAATCGGTCCGGACAAACTCTAACCCAACCCATATACAACCCAAAAAAAAACGGGGGGTTCACCGTTGGGAGGTTTTAGGTACAACGTCTCCATCACTCACTTTCCGTGGGCAACCAATCCATTTTCGAAGCGATCAACCTTCCAATTAAAAAAACCTCCAAAACTCCATTTTTTTAAAAAATATACTTTAATTTCACTGCACAGATCAGAGAGAGAGAGAGAAGACTTTGAGCAGATTCTTCCTTCAAAAACCCTTCCCTCATTCTCCCTTCCTTCCTTCCGGATGCCAAATCTCTCATCCTCTTCTTTCATGGGCGTCCGATTCGCCCTTCTCCGTACCCGATCTTCTTCTTACTTGTATGGACGGCGCTGCCGCCGACTCTTCTGATTGCTCCTCCCTCGCAAAATTCGATCATGAATCGCCGTCGACGCCGCCGGAAGCGGCGGAGGACTATTACTACTACTCTGATTCCGGACTCTCTGGTGTTCCGCTGACGGAGGCTCCAATTCTCCTGCTTATTAAATTTCACAGAGCATTGCGATCGGAGCTCGCGGATTTACGGCGCGTGACGTTGGCGGCGGCGGAGAGTGGCTGTTACGGAGGCGAGTTTGTGTCGGGATTGATTCGGAGAGTTGAGTTTCTGAAACTTGCTTATAAGTATCATTGCGCTGCCGAGGATGAGGTAACAGATTCCTTCAGTTGTATTTTGAATCAATGAAAAGCGACGTCGTTTTGTCACCCACGAAAAATGCGATTCAAAAATTACTTATGTTTTATTTTTTTATTTTTTGAAGAACAAAAATTACTTATGTTTTATTTTGATTTTTCTTATAGGTTTTCTAAATTATTTTTAGTACAACTATTGAAGGATGAAAACTCCGACCTCAACAAAAAAATAATGTATGCTAATTATCTTATTAATTAATTTCGCATTTGACCATTTTTACGAATTCATTGGGTTGACTTTTTATTAGGAGGTGGCAATCATTCATTTGCATTTTTCTTTATAAAAAAAGATTGCTCTAATTTGTATCAATGGGGAATTATTTTACAATTGAGCGAATAACATATATATTAATTAATGTGAGTTAATATGTTAATGTGGACCAAAAATTTGTTAATGTGGACATATAATGGAGCCATGTCGGAAAAGGAGTGGAAGAAGATTAAGTGATAAAACATTTAAGGGTAATAATTGGGTGTTGTTCGAAACTACATCCATCTTTATATATATATATATATATATTAAAGAAATATCTTTGTTAAGGAAGAAAATGTTTGTCGCGTGACAACTTTGATTGAACATTTGGATGAGCTGCACAAATATGAGTGCAATTCGAAATGCATTCAGATATTTTTTAAGTATTAATAAAGATTAAATGATTATTTATTTAAAAATTCAGTTGAAACTTAAAAACTATAATAATTGGAAATTCTAAGCGCCATAACTCATCCAAATTCATTCTACAATTTTTTAGAAAATCATTTAAAATAATAATCAAATAACCTCTTCATTTTGGGTCCTAGTGATTTCATTTTTCTTTTTGTCAATTTTTTAAAATTATAAAACTGTGCAATTTTTTTCTTGAATCAATCGCGTGATTAGTAATACAATTATAAAGAGGCTATTATAATTATAGCCCAACTGTCTTAAAAAAAAATAATAATAATTGTAGCCCAACTCGTTTCAAGCATGTATTCCAACTAAAGAGTTTAAAGATTCAAACCTTCATCTCTTGCATATTGTTGAACTAAAAAAAATTATGATGAAATATTTTTTCAGTACCTAAAATTTTAAGTAATTTGATGTAAAAACATTGATCCATAATTTTTACATAGTATATAATATTTCTTTAAATGCATGAATTAATTTATTAGAATAAAAAGGATAATATCACTTTTCATTAATATGAGTAGTTTTTCCTATCTTCTGATCATCCTCTATTTTTCTCTAATAATATTATTTAGTTTATTTTAAATGAAATCAAATGAAAATAATTATAAATCTCGAATGGATGGTCTAAATTGATTAAATTATGAAAATTTATATTTTAAATTGATATAATTATGAGTTTTAATCTATACAACTATCAAAGTTTAAGAATACAAATTGCCCAAAAAAATAACAAGCTGGTTTAATTTTTAAAAAGTACACATTAAAGAAAAAATCGTTATTATACTAGATTTCAGGTCTCCTTTGATAAATGCTAATTATACTTATGAATTTATTTGTTTTCTATCTACTTTCTAAAGATATGATTTCAAAATCTCAGCCCACTTTTGAAAGCTGGGAAAAAAAAATTCTAAAGTATTTTTTAAAAAGATTTTTTTTTTTTACTAAAAGTTCAAATATTTCTTTGAAGGAAGTGAAAATCATAGAAAGAAAAAAAGATCAAGAATAACATGATTTTCAAAAAGAAATTGTTTTTAATGTTTTGACTTTGCTTTTTAGAGAAAAATATAATTTTGTAGATTAATTATTTAGGAAAAAATAGAGAAGGTAATTATAAAGGTAGTTTTTAAATATAGAAAAATGAACTAAAATATTTACCAATATAACAAAATTTCATTGTCTATCTGCGATAGACTACTATCTATGTCTATCGCGATAGATCATGAATTTTTGCTATATTTGTAAATATTTTCAGCATTTTATTATTTAAAATAATTTTTCTAATTATAATGAATAGTACTCACATCCTATCTAGCGAATGAGAACCTTCTAATATACATTTTTTTTCTTATTTTTTGAAATAAATAGTAGTCAAATTTTTAATTAATTAGTGGTAAGAATTATTCGACTATAATTACTTATTCTAATAGCTTAAAATTGAAGATATTCACATCCTATCTAGCGAATGAGAACCTTCTATATACATTTTTTTTCTTATTTTTTGAAATAAATAGTAGTCAAATTTTTAATTAATTAGTGGTAAGAATTATTCGACTATAATTACTTATTCTAATAGCTTAAAATTGAAGATATTCAAATTTGATGTACAAAAGAACAGAAGAATGGACCAATTTCTTTGACAAAATTTAATAGATATATACTTTACATGTTCTTTCCAATTAACTGTTGAAATAGTTAAACCAAAGTTGTGAATCATTTTTTTATAAATATTTCAACAATTGACAAATATAGTTTTGATTTCATATGAAATCCATATTTTATGACATGTTTAATAACTATTTATTTTCTAAAATATTTTTATTTACTAACCATTTCTTTATTTTACACTCTGCTTTTTTTTTTTTTAAAGGCCTTTTTTAGAATCTTATCAAATTCTTGAAACTTTACAAAAAGTAGTTCTCAAATCACTTTTTTTGCTTTAAAATTTTGGCTAAGTTTTCCAAAAAAAAAAAAAATATGATCCAACTTACAACCAATGATATGATGATTAAAATGGCAGGTTGTCTTCCCAGCTCTTGATCTACACACAAAAAATGTCATCTCCACATATTCTCTGGAGCATGAGAGCTTGGATGGCCTCTTCACTTCCATTTCTGAACACTGTGAAGAAATCAATGGAGAAAACAAAGATATCTCCAAGCCATTTCAGGAACTGGTTTTCTGTTTGGGCACCATTCAAACCACCATTTGCCAGCATATGATCAAAGAAGAACAACAGGTATTTTAATTCCTTTCTCTTTTATGTTCCAAACGTTACGTCAAAAAGCCAATTAGAAGATCCAATAGCTACAACGGCCCCTGCTTCCTCAAGTGGAACTCCCCGTTCAAAATGTTACCTAGATATCAGTATCTTTGGTTTCATATTCAGGATACATAATCAACTTATAATCTTTAACACCAACTTTGAATCCAACACTTGCTTTAGTCTTCGTTTGTGTTGACAAAGTCAAATTAAACATAGTTCCACTGGTTAAAATATATACCCTCAATTAAGAGGTTCAAATCTTTGCAACCCACATGTTGTTGAACTCAAAAAACCAAGGTCTGCATTGATTCGGAGGAACTCCTACTTAATTGCTAATGTAGTCAGTATTCATCGATATATATATGATGGTTTGCAGGTTTTTCCATTGCTGATGACGGAATTCTCTACAAAAGAACAAGCGTCCCTTGTGTGGCAATTCATTTGCAGTGTACCAATGATACTATTGGAGGAGCTTCTGCCATGGATGATGTCTGTTCTTCCATCAGAGCAGCAATCAGAAGTTGTAAACTGCCTAAGAGATGTAGTGCCGAACGAGAAACTTCTGAAAGAGGTAGCCTGTGAACCGAGTTTTCAATGTCGCTGCTACCGAAAGCATCAGTAATAACAAAGCTAATATTTCTTTGTGAAGGTGATAATGTCTTGGCTTGGCAGCACTGAGAAACCTTCTAGAGATATAGAAGCAGAAGATAGAAATTTGCATTTATCTCAGGACAGTGGACAGAACCCTGTTGATAGCCTCCATCTCTGGGATGGTGCCATTATGAAGGATCTGAAGGAAGTACTGAAATGCCTATTTCAAGTCAAGAGTTGCACTTTCAAAGCTATTTCTAACCTTGATTCCTTACTTGTCCAAATAAAGTTCTTGGCTGATGTAATTCTTTTTTACCGGTAACAAAAATTGTCTTTCAAGCACTTTCATACTCAATCAGAGTCAAACTATTGTTGTACGTTACTTATGAGGTTTTCTGATTCACAGAAAGGCATCAGAGAAAATCTTTTGTCCCGTATTCAATCGACATTCCGACGTCTGCGTAATCGCCTCTGACCAATCGTTTCTTAGTGATGGTCATATTGAAGGTTTACAGCAGTTGCTGCAGCATGGTGCCCAAGATACTATACCTTTGAGCAATTTCTTGGAAAAATTATGCTGGGACATGGAGTCATTTGTCGTACGAGTCAGCAAACAATTCACTTTTCAAGAAACAAAGGTATGAACTTTTCATTTGTCCCTTCCTTTTTTGGTTTTACTAAGATTATGAACATTGATCAATGACTTCAATTCAGTGTTGATGCTAACTTCTTGTATTTATATTGCCTATAAGATTTCTACTTTCCAAAATGAATAAGCTGCAAGCCTTTTAATTGCCTTTTGACCCTTAAAAGCTATTTGTCAGGTGCTTCCAGTGATTAGAACGAGCTGCAGCCATAAAGCACAGCAACAACTCTTGTATATGAGCCTCCGTATCTTGCCACTTGGGCTCTTGAATTGTATTATTACTTGGTTTTCAGCTCACTTATCTGAGGAAGAATGGAGATCTGTACTGCACACCAAATCACAGGGATATTTTCGGGTTAACAATGCACTTGTCGCCCTCTTGCATGATTGGTTTCGAATTGGCTACTCAGGAAAAATCTCGGTTGAACAATTTGGACAAGATTTGCAGAAAGTTTTCAATACCAGAAGCTATTTTTTGGATAAACAGGTGGAACAAATGAAAGAAGTTGCTGAAACTTCCTCCTTGAGCTCAAATGCTCAATCTTATAAGAGGTCAAACTCTGAGGAAATTGGATTACTTTCTACCAACAAGGATAAGAGCTTCTTGTCAAATTCTTCACCAAGTGTTTCTTGCACTTCTTCAGTGTATGGAACATCTTATTCTAGTGGAATCAATCTGCAAATACATTTTCCAGGAACCATGAAGGTACCGTGTCCGTATACTAAACATCTTTACGAAGAACGGCCACATTCTGCTTTTAATCAGCCAAAACCAATAGACCTCATTTCCTTCTTCCACAAAGCTCTCAAGAAAGAATTGGATTACTTTGTTCTTGGTTCAGCTAAACTGGTTGAACATGTTGGGATTTTGACAGAGTTTCGAAGGCGGTTCCCATTGGTGAAATTTTTATATCAGATCCATACAGATGCTGAGGACCAGATTGCTTTTCCAGCTTTGGAGAAGAAGGGAAAGTTCCAAAACATTAGCTACTCCTACACTATTGATCATAAACTGGAAGTACACCAATTCAGTAAAATTTCCTTCATTCTTAATGAAATGTCTGAATTGCACTCTTCACTTTTTTATGTCAATGCTGATAGGAAAATGTTTAGTCACCGACAGCTCTGTTTGGAACTCCATGATTTGTGCAAATCTTTGCACAAGTCACTCTCTGACCACGTTGATCGCGAAGAAATTGAACTTTGGCCCTTGTTCAGAGAATTCTTCTCAATCGACGAACAAGAAACGCTTATTGGGCATATTTTGTAGAACAAAAGCCTAATTATTGCAAGATATGATACCTTGGCAAAGGGCATATTTAACACCTTCTGATCAACATGACATGATGTCTATGTTCCACAAGTAACCAGAATACCATGTTCAATGAATGGGTTAAGAGTGGGTGGGAAGGTTATGAGCATGAGAAGGTGGCACCTGAGGTGAAACCTATCACTCCCTCATTGGCTTCAGATCCTTTGGAAATCATCTCAAAATATCTATCCAAGGAAGTAACTGATCAATGTGAAGGAAATCTTTTTGGAAAAACCATCATCTCAACTCAGAAGGAACATCAATGTCATGTTACCGATGCCGCCAAGTCAGAAATGTTCAATTTGAGTGATGAAACAAACGATTTTGATGGCAGCCAACATAACGAAACATTTGGAGAATCGACAAAACCTGTTTCTCATGGGTTGTTGCGAGGGATGCTGATGGTACACGCAGAATGGACCGGAACGGAACGAGCAAGGGTATCAAGAGACGCATCCTTAGACTCCAAAAGTAAATCCCACTTGATACAGAATTTGCTAATGAGGTTAGTAAGAAGTATTCATTCAACCATTGCATAACTAAAAACTCCAAGTTCTCCCATGGTCTCAAATTTTATTCTATTTACAATAAGCTTTTATGCTAATTTTTATCTGCTGATGAAATTTGACTCAAAGTTCACATTTTTATTTTATTTTATCTCAGCCGTTGGATTGCAAAAAACCATTCCCAATTAGAGACAAACATTATATCAGAAAGCCCAGGATTTGCAGGTCAGTATCCATCTTATAGGGATTCCTTGAAGAAAGAATTTGGTTGCAAACATTACAAAAGAAACTGCAAGCTTCTAGCTCCATGTTGCAACCAACTATATACATGCATACATTGTCATGACGAGGCTACCGATCACTCATTGGATAGGTAATAACACGACCTATATGATCTCGGTTTGCTTCTTATATCTTTAAATAAAGAGATCTTTACATTCTATCATTTTGACATTCATCCACAGAAAATCCATCACAAAGATGATGTGCATGAACTGCTTGGTAGTTCAGCCCATTAGCAAGACATGTTCAACTCTCTCTTGTGGTAATTTGTCCATGGGAAAATACTTCTGCAAGATCTGCAAACTATTTGACGATTCAAGGTAAGTTTATCTTAATGATGCGATTCATTTGTTAGGTATCATAGATTATTGAAGCTTCGAGTTTTTGTTGAATAGAGATATCTACCATTGTCCATACTGTAACCTATGCCGAGTCGGGAAGGGATTGGGCATTGATTACTTCCATTGCATGAACTGCAATGCCTGTATTTCTCGTGCACTCTCAGTTCATGTATAAGAGAATGCCTTGAAGACAACTGCCCTATTTGCCATGAATACATTTTCACTTCCACCCTTCCAGTCAAGTCCCTTCCATGTGGCCATTTGATGCATTCAGCATGTTTTCAGGTACCCTAGTTTTCTTATTCTATCAAACAATAAATGTCGCACGATGAAACGTTTAATTTTCTTGCTAACGACATTCTGCTGCCCTTAGGAATACACCTACACTCATTATACCTGCCCTATCTGTAGCAAGTCGCTCGGAGATATGCAGGTTGGTTATAAAGCTATAAGCTGCAGCTTCGAAAGTATTGCATTATTGGTTGTTTGGTTATGTTAGCTTAATTACCATTTGTAACGCAGGTGTACTTTGAGATGTTGGATGCATTATTGGCTGAAGAGAAAATTCCAGAAGAGTATTCTAGGAAAACTCAGGTTCGTCTTTAAATGAAAAAATTAAAATGGGACCTAAAAATTAGGTAGTGAACTTCAAGCATTTAAACGTTTATCTAAAATGTGTACTGATAGATAAATGGAATTGCAGGTCATATTGTGTAATGACTGCGAGAAGCGTGGAACAGCACCATTCCACTGGCTGTACCATAAATGTTCATGGTGTGGGTCATATAATACTAGGGTTTTGTAATTCCACTGGATTTTGAATAATCGATCGATTCTTTCCAAGCACATTTGTAGTAAGGGATGAGCTTGTGCAGAGTGAAATATAAACAAATTGAATGGAAATAAAACATGGCCTGCTTGTCATGTGACCACCATCCAGAGATGGGATAGAGTTGCAAATTTTTGAAGCACAAACCTAAAGCTTTTGTGTCAATATAGTCTCTGAAAATGAAGTTTTCCATATATGAGAAAATACAAGTATTATGCATTACAAGCAAGTTTGTTGAAGGCTGAAGCACACATGAATCATCAGATAATTTGCTTTAGATACATAAATCTGGAATAAAGACTTGGCTAACACTGAGAAGCAGCTAACAAGTTTGTTGAGGCATATTCATGTTTGCAAACCCCAAATCTTACACTCATCAGCAGTAAACTAATATCAATGAAATTGCCTTTACGTTATTAAATAAAACCTAAAGTTTTGCTACGATTTGTTCTCATCCACAACAGAGGTATGCATCAACAGACTATTTTTCAACAACAAGACTTATTGTATCAGTAAACAGAGAAGATATAAGATTTTGAATAAATCCAGATAGCACCAAATGCAGAATAGGGAATTTGAAGACTGATTCATATTGATTCACTGAAATCTGGATGACAAAATATTGAGTGTATAATATCCTAAGTGAATTTAATTGGAACTATACAGCACCTAAAACTGCAGAAAAGTAAATGAAGATGAAAAACATCTAACATTGTCTCTAACTAGACTCTGTCTTAACTATTCGCTATGTTGGTCTTCTCAACAACAAGACATCATTACTCTTATGATACAGCTATAACCTCCTAAGTAAGATATCACAAAAAATCACCCATTTACTATCGTTTCTTACCTTCTCTAACAACCTTATTTAAAGGATCAAAACCAAGAAGGAATTCCAGAGGCAGAAACATGGGTGGTCTATCTAACTTTTGGCTCTCCAATCATCTGTCTCCCTCAATTTAGAAGAAAAACTATCTTACTTACAATATTCTCCTTGAGGACCAGATCTTCTCCAAAAATTCGTTGATTGTATCAGAAAACTCAGAGATTTATGCTATGACCCGATCAAAATTTTTCTTTTGAAACCAATATTACACGTACTGTCTGACTTCTGTGGATGTACATGGCAAGTCTTCCCTATAAACAACTCCTTGCCGAGGCAGAAATCAAATGTAAACCACGTTCCACCAGTATGGCTAATGAGACAGTTCCAAAATATCGCTAATTTACAGCTTCAAAGAAAAGAACCTGAGGTTGCAAATGTCCTTTTTCGCACATGGTATAAGATCAGGCCAGCCGCCAATTACCTAGGCATGATGAGCACAGTTTATGTCACATGAGAGGAAGAAGAAAAGAAAGACCCACACACCCACACCAAAAAGAAAAAAGAGGCAGGGGAAAGTAAGAACTTACCTTAACAGTTCTATCATCATACTTTATCCAGCATTTCTTGTCGTGACTGTAGGCAAAACAATGATAGTGCTGACCATAATAGCAAACCTACAAAATTGGGTGCACATATTACTATATTAGAGAACTGAGTATTCAGTTAGCTGAATACTTAATCTTTTGGCAAATCCATAATGAACACACCACGTTTAAAGATGACATACGGACAAACATCAACTCCAGAAGCACCAATACATTACTTAACAAGACAATGTTGATCTCTTAGCCAGACTATGGCTACGCTTATAGATGATTTTATTTAAGCCCTTGCACCAAAATTAGTATCCAAACGTAACCTTCTTATGTTAAAACCCCATAAGGTCATCTGATTCAAGTATTAAAAATTGTTAGAGGATCATGTCATGCATAATCATAAGCTGTTAGATAACTGTATTTGGTGTATTTAGGACATCTAGAGATGCTAGATTATTGTTTTCTGTGGGCAGAAAATGTTTGATGAAAAGCAAAATGTAGATAAACGTGTTACTAATAATATTACTAGTTTAAAAAGAAAGAATAATAATAAAATTGAATGCATCTAATTTGAGCAGAATCCATGCTCATCTCAACATGAAAGTAGTAAAGAGACGACGGAAAATTGGTAACAAAAATCACCATGAATATCCTCATTAAAAAAATGCAAGAAGCCCAAGTGTTCTGAATGTCTATGAATGCCTAGGAATACTCGAAACCCCTAGTTGACATGTTTTGGACATCTACTATTAGGTATCCTCAAAATCCAAGGTCATGATGAATAAGGAATTAAATTTCATACTGATGAAAATTCGCCAAACCACTCAAAGAAACAGCCTCCCAAAACATTTTTGGCATGTTAAAATAAGCTTCATCCTAAGAGTACATACACATACAAATTAAGAAAGATGAGTACATACCACTGATACCAAATTATGTGTAGTCTTTGGATCTAGACCCCGATAAAGAACACTGATATCTATCTCAGTATTCAGAGCAGCTAATGTCGCGGTTATGTCATCAGCATTCTCACAAGTTTTCTGCCAGCCCAAGACTACAAAACCAAAATTACATACAGGTAAAACATCATGAATAATAGATCAAGGGTAATGGGAGGAAGGGAAGCAGGGTGGGTAGGAGTAGGATGAAAGTTATTTAGAACACCTGTTGTGAACACATGTGGTGGTGCAGAGAGAAAGTGATGAATGTAATTGAGCTTTCCGCAACCACCGACATCCAAATCACAAGCTAGCTGATGATTCATTTCCACAACATTCAGAAGTTCATCGAAGGAGCTTTCTGTACACATAACCTGGATAGTGAAGAAAATTGAATAAGAGAAATAGTATTAAAAAATACTATCCCTAAACTATGATCTTCAACGCCAGGGAAAGGCATATTCTGTTACCTTCATTGTTCGAAGGGCACTGGCATTTATATTGTGAAAGAAGGAGGTGTACTTCAGATGTCTAGATTCCAGGCCACAACTATAGCAATTCATTCGTTCAAAAATGTCCATGCCAAAGATGGAATGTACCAAACAACTGTCACTTGCACAGTCCCACGACCCCATGCAATTGCTTTCTACTGATTCTGTATCAGAAATGCTCGAACTAGGAGTCAACGACTGGTGTAAGCAATCAAATATGACCGCCAGCACTTCAGAGGCGTCATTCATCTGGCCCTAAATAACCACCAAATAGTTGTAGATATTTTTCATAATTACTACAAGAAATTAAGTGGAGTAGAATCACTTTCTATGCAAAACTACCTCTTGGAAAAAATTACTATCAGGACAAAGATTGCTCAGAGCTATTCTTAAAGAAGTGGGGGCAACTGCTTCTCTTCTAGCATCTGCAGATGCCACGCTCAAGGCAGCAAAGATTTCATATAATGCACAAACAACACAGGGATCCCCAACATGAACATGCTCAGTCATAGATCTTCTCAGGAACTCTTCTCGAAACCGTCTTAAATGCCACAAGGACTGAGCTCACGTAGAACAAGACAACATTTTAGACTCTATATGCAGAAGAGGACCAAAGAACAAGCAAAGTGAAGTATAATCTTCTTCTGTCGTGCACTCACCTGAATAATCACATTCAAAAAGCAATTATATTCACCAACTTCATTCTTAAGTCCTGTACCACAAATATCTACTCCCTGCACATTATCTACATTGAGTTCATTTGATGGAAGATCACTACTGTCTACTTCACCACAACTGATCAATGGTGTCCTGGAACTTGTAATCACAGGCATTTTCTGCTTTTCTTGAAATGCATCTGAGAAAACATAAAAAAAACAGTTAGATAACGTTGCAGTTACTATACAGAAAAGGAAACAGAAACAAGCGCACATAAATGTAGGAAACCTCTAGAAAGAAGCATTCATCTAAGTCAAAGCAGATTAAAGATTAACATTGAAAAAGTTACAATACCTTATATGGCTTTATTTAGTTATTAAAAAGTTATATTGCGACATTTCGAGATCATATCCTGAATCCAAAGAACTATATAGAACTATGAGACGGAGGAGACTAAATGCTTGCTAAAAACAAAATACAAAAAACAGAAGAAAAAAAGCATGGTTCCATCTAATCTGGAGCTCTATTACATACAAAAACAAGACCCATCAATGGGCAAAAATTGTCGTAAAAAGGTATCTCGTAAAGAAAAGTGCCTTTTTTTAACAGTTTTTCCTGTCAAATACAGATTAACCAAATAAAAACCATACGAGTGCAACTAAAAGCGAAAAGAGAAAAGACAAGAGGGGAACCTAACCAAGGCTCTGGCGTACAGCCTTCTTAAGGTCAGCTTGAAATCTTTCCTCATCATCTGCTGCATGTCGTTGTCTCAAAGTCTTTGTACTATTATCTTCAGAAAGTGGATTAACTGATTGAATCAGAGTACACGATAATGTTAGTCCCAGTCTAACACAAAAGATGATGAACAGTGATTTCACGTTGCAGATTTGCACAGGCATGCTATTGATTGAGTATGAATAGCAAAGTTAAATATTTAATAGTTTCAATATCTTCAATGAGTGAGCAAGAGATTACAGCTTGCACAAATATATAATGCAAGGAGGAATTGACTACAGACCTGAATGAAATAAATTTTCATTTGGTCGATGAAATTTGTTTTGGGGAAAGAACTCCTTCCAATTAGAATCCTATATCTTCCATTCAAATTAGACCTTGAGAGGAATAACCTTTATCTTTCTTTCCAGATTAGTCCTTAAGGGAAATAACATATACCATTTGTTCAAAATAGACCTTAAGAGGGAAAAAACCGGGAGAAAAGAGAACATTATAATCATTTAAGAGGGATAAAGCACAAAACATCCATCATTCACAGTCCCCAATTAACAATGATTGAAAGAAATAGTGAAATTCAAAATAGAATATGCACTCACCACTATCTACTAGGAGATTGTCATGATGTCTAACTTGCTCATTCAATTGTTTGTCAAAGCCTACATTATCCTTCTCAGATTGTGAAAGCTGATTTCCATCTGCCTACATTGGATGCACCTGCTGAAGAAAAAGAGAATGATGCTAAGAACCACAGCAAGATGCTGCCAAGTAACTTTCCATACGCATATCACTAATCTTTATGACCACCTGAATAAGCCTTCGGTGTTGACAAGTCAGGAACCAATTCACTTTCTGCCAATTGATCCTAAAATAGCAATTTATAAGATCCTCTTCATTTAAATAACCAAAAAGGAGAAAATGATGAAGAAAAGAACATTTAGCAATTTATAAGATCCTCTTAAATATTTTATCAACTCTGTATGTTGGATACATGTAGAACTAAGAAGTTCCATAATTCATTTAAATAACCAAAAAGGAGAAGAATGATGAAGAAAAGAACATTTACCACCACAGAGGGCTTAAAATGCTCATCACCACCCTCAACACTGGGGACGAGTCCAATGAGATTATCATGCACTGCCAGAGCAACTTTATCCTCTAGATTTGTCTGTGCAGATTTCTTTTGTAATTCAGCCAGATGCTTTTGTTTAGCCTCATTCTCAATTCGTCTTTGATACTCCAAAGTCTCTTCTAGCTTTCTTTCATCTGCTTCAAGCTCAATTTTGCGTCTTATCTCTTCCTCCTGTAGTCTTAAAGCGTCAGAGTTTTCAGTAACAGCAATGTCCCCCTCTGCCGCATCACCATCAGATGGAACTTGATAAGGACTGCAACAAGTAATTGACCAAACATCCAGAAAATTAGCTAAAAGACTACAGACCTTCATGATTTTATTACAAAACAAATGCCCAAGAGTGGTTAAGAGGTCCTAGAAAGTGAGAAAGTCAACAGAAACACTTACCCTCCATCAACAACCTCATCATGAAGCACATCCTGCTCAGGAGCACTAACCACCTGCAGAATTAAAATTATTAAAATATCATTATCACCAAGAACATTGTGACAAAAACAACGAAATTATGAACTAAACTTCTAGTAGTAAAATGACAGACAACCTTAGAGTCCTTGGCTTTCCTAAACTCCTTGCTCCTTTTCTTTTCCTTCGGCTTTTCATGTGCATGTTTTGAATTATCACTTCCACCTCTGACACCCTTTTTTGAATCCAGGGCCAGTTCAGCTAATAATGCTTCGCTTGCAGCATCAGACTTCTTTGTGACATCTTTTTCAGCCAAATCTTCTAGATGTGCCTGAATGTTATAGTTTGATATTTGAATCCGTCATTTTAGTCCCAAAAGGCTTAAGAAATATGGGTTAACATTAACCTATTTGATACAGACCCTCAAGTATGAGTTCACAAGAGGCAACAATATTGATTGATAGTCATGTGCCGAAACAGGCTCGAGCTTAAGTTCCAACTCTTGCATTCCATTAACAATTCGCATGATGCGTGCATCAATTTTGCTAATCTGCATGATCAAATAAATTGAGCAAACAGCTAATTCACAAAATTTCACAAGTAAAGCATCCATAATTGATAAACAAACCTCAATAGATAGTTGTTCTTTCTGTCTCTTTATTGCAACTTCTATACAAGTATCGACTTGATGCAAATATTACTTAGCCCTCCAATCTTCATCTTCACCAGATTCCAAATCATATAACTGAGAAGACACACTGCCAAAAGTTTCCTCATATCCAAGTTGATTAACATTCAGGGCTTCGGCTTCTTTCAAAACATTAGTTACAGCATCTAACTCAAACCTACTGCCAATATACATCGCATCATTTTCAGCCTCGATAAGCTCCTCTCTTCGTTTCCTCAGGACTGACTCAAAACTCTTGGGGATAAATTCAATCATAGCTTCCCTCTTCTTGCCTTCTTCAAGGCAGAGATCCTCCACTGACTGCAATGCTTCCTCATAGTTCAAATGCTCACATTTTCTCTCACAGAGGTTCTGTAAAGTGTAAAATTCTTTCTCAAGCGTCTGAAAAATTTCCATTCGTCGTTGTGTCTTTTCTTCCTTTGTTTGTGCCCATGATGCTAACTGTGGCCCACTAGAGGGACCTACATATACCCAGGATAGGAAAGGATCAACAAAAGAAAGAACCTCATTTGCAGCATTCTTGGCAATTGCAACAGACATCTGATCTGAGGCAGCAACCTGATCACTAGCATGAGGGATATCAGATGACAACAAACACTCATTAAGAAGGAGAAGTGACGCATCTCCATTGAGAACAATTTTCTCTTCAACAACAACAACTTGTTTGTCACTCTTTGGATCTTCAATTTGATCAGTACTTCTATCAGAATATCTACCTACACCACAAGAGTGAGATAATTCTTGCAAAAACTTGAGGATTTTCCTAAGCGGAGAAGCACCTAGAAAGCAAATACATAGTGGTGTTTGGTCCAGACCCTGCTTTAGAAGATGAGATCTAGAAACAAGACCTTGTAACTCATCCATTGTAAACTGTATAACCTTGTTTAGATGGCTTGCAGCAAGATATTTATGTTTAACAAGTAACTCAAATATTGCATGAATTTTCTCAAGCAGCTTTGTACGCTCAGAGTCATCAGATACTGGAAAACTATTAGGTACTGGAAATCCGCTGTTGCTAATTTTCTCATAAAGATTGAATTCATTTAAACTATTCCCATAATCATGCTTCTCTGAAGAAGAATCCCATGGATCTTTGAAACACTCATCACGTTGTGAATGATGTTGTGGGTCGATATCTTCAGCCAACTCGGAACCTTTGCATTTTGTTTGATCTGTGAGCATTTTAGCTGTAGTTGAAACATCCAATGGTTTCCAAGAGCAATTAAGAAGCATTTCACTCCAATCATTATCGACATTATGTGGCAAGATAGATTGCATTTTCGGCAAAAGGTTTCCCAGGTGTTCCTGTACCACGTGGTGCATATGGGATTCCGAATCCACAGATTTCTTGTCACATTTGCAGCAAACCCAGAATTTCCATGTTTTATTGGCGTGATAAAAGGACAAAGCTTCTGAAATAACTTCATTTGCCAAGGCATCCTTTGAAGAACTAAAATGAGTCTCAAGATCACTAATCTTGATCTTGAGCAATTCTTTCTTCGATTCTGTACTCATAGAACTCCAAAACGAACGAACCCAATTCTTTCTTTCAGTTGAAGAACCAAGTTTCCGGACATTGTCATGTTTCCGCCGCTCACTAACTCTTGTACCAAGCACTGAAGATGAATCTGGGATTCGATCAGCTTTACCTCCTTCCTTCTGCATTTGAGGTGTCTCAGACTTCTGTTGCACCAGCCTTGCAGCAGCGACACGGACTTCGATCTCCTTCCTTCGCTCCTCAGGCGTTTTGGTTGCTTTCTTGATTTCGTTTGCCCTTCTAGCTTGAACCATCCTCACCTCCATTGGGTCCTCTGCCACTCTTCTAATCGGAATTAACCTAAACTTCTCCTCCCCATTACCCAAGTTCTTCATCCAAGACGATATGGAGTATATATTTGATTTTTGAATCAACTGCCTCAATTCCGTCTGAACGTGCATAATCCTTGCTTCTGCCGTAGGTATTTTCTGACTCTTTTCATCTTGCAAGCTTTCTTTAGCGGGATCAATTGGGTTTTCAATTCCAAGGGCCCGCTCACATTCTCGCACCACCTCCTCGTACTCCTTGGCATCATTAGCAGCCTCGTAAAGCAAGTTTGCATAAAAATGAGAAAACTCAATCGAGTTTGGTGAGAGCTGGACTGCTCTACGAGCGGACTCAATCGCATTCTTCAAATGTCGCTGCTTTGTATTCAGGTCATCAATAATCGATGCTACTTTTACAAAAATAGTACCCTGAACCCTATGAATCAATGCTGAGTGAATAGAGTTCTCATTTCTTGAACTCAATTCCTTCATAAGCCTAAGTGCCTTAGTGTGGTTCCCACGCCGAATCGTAGTAAGAGCCTTCTCGCATTCGAGTTTAATTGTAGAAGAAGACAAACCATCCGATTCACTGATTCCCACTAGCTCAATCTTACTTTGGTTCTGATTACTTGACTTGTTAGATACTGAACTCTTTTCCGCGATGTTCGACACACTTGGACCCGCTGGAGATTGTTTAGCTCGCGGATCAGTGTTTTTCTTCTTGCGCGCCATCAACAACCTCTATAGTAATCCAATTGACATGCATTATATAATATACATCAAGAATAGCAAAACTGAGTAAAAGAAACTTACTCGCAGATTGAAGGTAGAAGAAGATATAAGAAGAAGATACAGTCTTAGACGTAAAGATTCCGGTGGCGGTTAATCGAGAAAGATTTCCGTCGCCGGAGAAGAAGATGAATCGTCCAAGAACTGCGCAAGATGGATTGGGCGGGGAACGAAGTAGACTGGTCTCTCTCTCTGTGTGACAAAGGGGAAGAACGAGGGGGAGAGAGATATCGAAGAGAGAGAGAGAGCAAAAAAAAACTATTGTAATGAATGGGGATTAAGCAGAGAAATACTCTTTGGGGATTGGGATTAAGATTAAACCCTCAATTAAGAGTTAATTAGTCTTAAACCACAAGTGATTATTATTATTATTATTATTATTATTTTGTGTCAAAATAATTACAATTTCTGTCTTTGATTTCATTTGTTCTTTTTTTAAAAAAAATATTTATTTATGAGTAAAGAAAAAATAGCTTGTAATGATTTAAACATTTTGATTTTATGTGTAATGATGGGTGTAATGTTTCGTTTCTATTTTGTCACACAAGACAAATTAATTTATATACCTTATATTTATAGTGCAGCTTGATATTTTTATTTTTAAATTCATATTTGACTTTAAAACTTTTAATTTGGATTTGTAACGAATTTTGATTTCAACTCTTTCATCACTTTATCTCCCTGTAATTTAACATTCTCAAAGGGAAATCCATCTAAAAAAATTCAAAATTTACAAAACCAACTAGCTAAAAATATTAAGAAGAAATTATTTCTTTAAATGCTAAATAGTTTTAGATTTGTTTAGACATGCCTTTTTACTAGAATATCGGAATTTCTAACTTTTATTATAATTTTATAAAACTAATAAAAAAGCAACATTTCTTTTAGAATATAAATGTTAAGACCTTATCGCATTTTAAAATGTTATTTTTTTTTAGTTTAAGAGTGTTTGAGTTGAAGACATGTGACTAAATTATTTAACTAAACCAGATCGATTAATATTTATCTCTTGTAATTTAACATTGGAAATGAAAATTCATCTAAAAGTTACAGAATTTTAAAAAAAAATTAAGAAAATTAATTTTTTTTTCTTAAAATGCTAAACAACCCCCTTTGATAAATTTTGTTTTTTATTTGATGGTTTTTGAAATCCAATCCCATTTTTTTAACCAATAAACAATAATTCTAAAAAATTTATTTTCATTTTTAAAATTTGAATATAAATTTAAATATTTTCTTAAAAAAGATGAAAAGAGTTTTGAAAGAACAAACACAATCCTCTAAAATAAAACGGTTATCGAGGAAATTTAAGCTTTGTAATAAAAAAAATTTACAATTTCAACTTTTAGGTAATTTTATAAGATTGAAGAAAGAAAACAAATCTCATAATTTCTTAGAATGCTTGGTATATTTAATATATCTAGGCTGGAGGAAAGTTTGTATTTAGAATTGTATTGAGGTGTATGTAATTCTTGCAAAAATTATTTAAATAAAATTGTCGTCCATCTTTTTGCAAAAGTTCCCCACGATAGAAAGGCAAAAACCTGTTTACTACAAACCAATAATAGTTCACTTTAAAAAGTAAAAGCTCCTTATAATTACAAACATCCAGCCAAACTCCACTCCAGAAAGTTGTGAAGAAGCTTTTAAATTAAATGTTGTGCTTTCAACTTGAGTATGGAGAGATTTCTACACATACCTGATCCAAAGAAGTAATCTAAATACAATCCATACAAAATTGAATTTTGGTTAAAAAAAAAAAAAAAGAAAAGAAAGAGGTGAAGCTTGGAATGGAGTTAGAAGAGGTACATTACTACAACAAATGCATCCTCTCCACATAAGATTGGTTCAACCATCTACTTAGAGGCTCCCCACACCCCACAAAACATCCAGAATTACCATTTTCAGTGAAGAAAGGGAAGCTAAAAATGCTCAACAGGTCTTGAACTGCCTGCCTCACTAGAGAAGATCCAGTGACCTTACTTCGCCGACCCCATCCAGTCACAATATCAATTCGGTTGGGACCGACACCCGAAAGAAGCATTTGCTGGCGAAACCAAGCTAGAGTCCTAGACAAAGCTGTCACGGCGGTGCCATCAGACATGACGTGCAAGTTAATGAGCCAATAACAGGAGCTTTTCTCCTTTACAGCATCTGGATAGACATTCTTTTGCATAGCAGCCTCCCAGACGCAGCCTGCCTCCTCCTTGAGTCCTGATTTATGAAGAAAATCTACAACTGCATCCACGAGCCCCCTCTTGCTCTCTCTGTCTTCACTGTGCATGAGGTCCAAAAATTTGCTCATGTGATCCCGCACATTTTGACCATTAGGTCCGGCCGATGGCAACGACACCAGGAATGTGTGTGCTGGGTGACCAGTGACTTGCATGAGTCACAAACAAAACCCATGTCATTCGTTTGTGCATCAGTGCAACAACTGAGAAGCAAGGTATAAGTTTGTAGAGAAGGTTTTAAACCAAAAGTCAGCATGGATTGTAATAGCTGATAGGCATCTGATAGTTGATGTACCCTAAGAAAGGCACTAAGCAAGGAATTGCAAGTAGGCACATTTGGCTTTAAACCCGAATTAAGCATAGCATGATACCATTCCCATGCCTTTTGAACATTACCAGATTTTCCCCACAAGTCCACTAATAGACCATAAACAGGTTCATCAGGCACCCAGTTCTTCTTTTGCATCTCAATAAATATACCTTCTGTCTCCTCAAGGAAACCACAATGACCTAATACTTCCATAACTATGCAGTAAGTCACTTTATCTGGCTCAAAGCCTGATTGTTGCATATCACGGTACAGCTTCAATGCAATCTCGTAATTCCTTGCTTTTGCTTGAAGAGCAATCATGATATTGTAGGTTACCAAATTTGGAACACAGCCTTGATCGACCATCCGACAGAATAGCCTATGAGCAGCATTTAAATGGCCAGCTTTCCCCAAGCAGTTGATCATAACACTGTAAGTAAATGTGTCGGGAGTGAGGCCAGCCTCTTGCATCTTCTCATACATGCCCATGGCAACATCAAGAAAGCCAGATTTTGCATGAATGTCAATGAGTGTGCAGTAGGTGACTCTATCAGGCTCACATCCTGCTTCCTGCATTTGTTTGAATACATTAACGGCTTCTTGCAATTAGTTTGCACGACCATAACTATGAATTATACGATTATATGTTACAACATTGGGCTGGCACCCATCCTTGATCATCTGATCAAGCAATCTATTTATAGCAGCAAACTGTTTGGCACGACCAAGGAGGCCAATCATAGTAGTATAAGTGTGGCCATCATGTCTAAACCTGGCTAGGCGCTTTAACCAATAAAAGAATCCAAGAGCAACAGAGTGGTCATCTACCCGCTTCAGAATTTGGTTTGCCTGGTAAGCATCTATTGAATAGTTCAATTTCCCAATAGCCTCTTCTGCAGCAGGGCCCCATTTAAGTTGTTGCAATATGCAGGAAACACTTTCCACAACATGTGGGGTATTCAAAAATGGTGGAGGGATTGGTGCCATTCCTATTGAGCTTTTTACATTATCTGGAAGCTTTATCAAATTCTTAGAAGAATTTGTGAACTCTGAACCTGTGGTTTGTGCATTGGAATGAAAATGTGAAGTAAAGCTGTTTGAATGAATCCTTGTTCTATGTGGTAAAGTCCTTTTATCACACTTGTCTGAGGATATATTGTGAGATACCACTGACTTTTGTGTTCTGGCCTCGGGAACTTGCTTTGAACCTTTAACATAATTGGATTGCACGGCCTTGCAGTTTGGACCATGATGGTTACTACTACTTCGGGGATTAGAATCTACAGGGATTTCAACAGATGGCCTGGAATGAACACTAGAAATGTTCTCTCTTCTCAAATGTTTGATTTTTGAGGGTTTGACAGAAGTAATGGACCGAGCAGGATCAACCATGCAATTCTTAGATGAGCTAAACGTTCCACCATAGTCAGATAAGGGGACTTTAAAATTCACAAAGTCAGAGAATAAGTTTACAGCCATAATACCTGCCTTCACAACCTGATCTGCAATCTTTGGTGAAGTGCACTCACCATCCAGAAGAGTGTTAAGGCCACTGGCGTATCTTACACATTCTGCTCCCCTCTGGTGATTGGGGCCAGTGTTCCTAACTTGTCGTATGGAAACTGAGAGATCAACATTGTCAGTTTTGTGAGATACAGTTACTTTTGCTGCTTCTTCTGCAATTAAAGGTCCTACTCTAGGCGAACTATTAGCTACCAAGGTGGATGGCTTTTGTGAGGGCAGGATTTCATTTCTAGCATTTTGTCTCTGGGAAACACAAGTTTCATCTTCAGGGCATGTGCATGAAGTCCCGTCTGCATTACATCGTGATCCACTAAGAAAAAATGATCTGGCACTGTTTGAAAGACTGCCAATCTGCTTTGCTCCACATGATAACATCAAGTTCCATTTAGTTAAAGATGATTGAGGATGGTGACAGAGCAACACATAAAAGAACAATTATCATTCTCAGCCACCAAAGGTTTTAAACAAACACGATCACAAAACTAAAAATTACACATACATACACATGAAACGCCAATTAACCTGTCGAAAATCGTTGAGGAAACCACTATTCGATGGTCAAAATTCAACTTCATTGAAAACAAATATGAACATAAAGCGGTCAAAAATCATTCTGAGAATCGAAAAATGAATCAAACTCTTCCGACCAGAAATCGCAAAGCAGAAACAAACCCAAATAACCAATTCTGAAGCAGAAACAAACCCATATAACCAATTCCAAAAACGCGAGCAAACACGACAGAAAAAAGTACTGACCGGCCATGAATGAACCAAAAAGTAGAAAGCAAATAAGCTCATTCTCTGCAGAACAGAAGAGGAAAATGTTAAGAGAAAGAGAGAGAGGAACCTGAAACTTGAATGGGTAGCTGAAGATTAGAGCTGAAGAGCGAAGTGAAAGGGAGGCGGCTGGACCTTCACCTATCTCTGCATTTTTCACCTCTGCCCTGCGTTAAGCTTTTTTCCTACTAAGTTGGACGGAAAATAGGGGGCGCGTTAAGCCCGTGAGGTAAGCCCTGATGTGGTACGCGTTTGATCATACAATTTGATCATGTGGACACGTGTCAGTGGGTTCACGATTCTCTTGTGACGGGTGGGGTCACTCAATTAAAACTCTGTTTGTACTTTATGTGGCTGGTTCTTATTTATAAAAGGGAAGGGGATTTTTCGTTCGGCAAGGGTATTATTTGGTATCTGCTTCCCCACGTAATTACTGTGAGGTAGGCCGGTCGAGTCAAAATTTTATAAACGTGTGCCGCAAGTCAGTATTAATTGATCAAAATATCATTTTTTTCTAAGGAATATTAAAATATCATTTTACTTCCATTACTAGCTTGGTTTAAAAATATAACTTAATTATAAGATTTTAATAATAACTTTAATTTATAAATAAAACGAAGATAAAAAATTGTGGGTTTAATTTAGCGAATTTCAATTTCAAATAAATATAAAAATGATTAAAAACTAAGACTTTAATCTTTATAATTAAAATGAAAATCCTCTATATATCCCTTTAACCATCAAATAAAAGGGGTAGATTTTTTGAATGGGTTAATGTGATGCCGAAAAAATTTTATAAAAAAAAATAAGTTAAAGATTAAACAATACAAATAAAAATGATTATAAGAACAATAAAAATAAAAATCAATAAATTAATTTATATATCCATAAAACTATTAAATACATGTTTAAGTTGAATTTTAAGAAAAATATCCGTATGTTATTAAATGTTAATTAATATTAAAATTTATTGGATCGTTAATAATTAGATAAAAGTATAGATTAAAAAAAAGAAAATTAGATAAAAGCATAGTAGTTTTTAATTTTTAAAGTTTTATTTATTTATTTATTAAAATTTCGTAATAGTTGTCTCTCAATTATTGATTTTGATTTTGATTTTGATGATTTTTTTAGTTTCAAATTTTGATTTAAATGAAATGCATATTTAAACGAACATAGTTGTTTCTCATTTTGGACTTGTCAAATGGATGAAGAACAATGATCCTCTTTACCGGTCTAAAACGATTAACAACTAGGTTCTCTTTTACACTACAAATGATAGTAAATAGGCATCAACAATAATTAAGAAATTTAGATGAGGATTGAGAATGAGATAAAAGACGAGAGAACGGAGAATATCACTTAAACACTAATTTTAATATATAACCAAATTTCTAACGACAAAGTAAAGATTCTTACGCTTGTATATTTTAAAATATCAAAACCACATGTTCCGACAAATTCATGGACTACAAATGTTTTTTTTTCTTATAATTTGTGAAGAGAGAATCGAACCTCTAACTTTTAAGTTTAGTAAATATTTTATACAAGTTGAATTATGTTTTTTTCTTATAATTTGTGAAGAGAGAATCGAACCTCTAACTTTTAAGTTTAGTACATATTTTATACAAGTTGAATTATGCACTTTTTGACGACTACAAATATATTTTTTAAATATATATATATATATTTATTAAATTTAGATAGAAACATTACAAAAGTTTATAAAACATGCTCTAAACAAGATAGTATAAAATAGGGAAATTATTATAAACAGGAAAAATATTAAACTATTTACAAATATAAAATTTGTTTACTGCCTATTAGAAATAGACAGCGATACCAGATTAGACTATAAACATTAAAAAATTTCTACATTTATAAAAAAATTTACCAATTTTCTATATTTTTGTTTACTGCCTATTAGAAATAGACAGCGATACAGATTAGACTATAACATTAAAAAATTTCTACATTTATAAAAAAATTTACCAATTTTCTATATTTGAAAATAATCCTATATAATATATATATATATATATATGTTAAAATGTATTTATCACACGTGGTTGTATCCTCATTTCAGAAATGTAAGTTGTTGGGCTTGGGTCAATAGGCCCACTCGAAATAAATGGCAGAGGGATTTTTCGGGAACTTTTTTTTCTTCTGTTCCGAATCGCCGCCGCCTCTTCGGACGCCTCGATCTCTCTTTGTTGATTAGATATGGTTTTGTCTGTAAAATTTGGAATGAAATAGTTTGAGATTATGCTTCCTCTTCCAAATTACAATTCTTTACAAATGCTTTTCTTAGTAATGGCGTTTATTTGAATGGAGTCAGAAAATAAAAAGATAAAAAAAAATTGAGTAACCCATATATGCTTTTGAGGTTGAAATTGAAATAACTGAATTGAGTGTTGTCTTGGAAGTTCGCCCTTGCTTAAAAGTGGGACTATGCATCAATTTAATAGAACCATTTATACAACTTTTTTATTTGACTTGTCAAGAACTTGTAAGACTAAAGTGTGAGGATGCGAGAGAAAGATTCATGGATAAGGGAATTTGTTATTAATGACCAACTGATTGGAGTTCCCTCTAGCTCGTCGAAGTCTTTGAAGACGGAGAGATATTGTGTATGATCAATATGGATTTTTTCTTGCTTCTAGAATCTTGTCATTGGAAAGAAGAAGATCAAAAGAAGTTTAGACGAATTTGTCAAATAAGAGTCTTTGAATTTTGGTTCTCTCTCAAATATTTGGACGAGGTGAGTTATCCGTATAAAAAAAAACTCAACAATAATCTTCAATTGTGCTTCTAGAAAAATCAGTAAACAAAAGTAAAATAGTGTTTGGTAAATTTAAATTTCAAATCTAGTTACAAATTAGTATAATTTAGTTATATGAGCCAAAGTAACTTGTTAGTTCAATTATTATCATATTGATATAATTTAAAATTTAGTATAATATTTTTATTTAAAACTTGGTATGATTTGAATTTCAATTAATTTAGATTATTCAATAAAAGTTTAAGAAAAATAATTGTTATAAAAAATTGAATCAATTAAAATTTGAAAATAGATGTAACATAATATATTTATATAGAATGATATTATTATAATTATTTAAATGGTTAGGGAGGTAAGAGATTTTTAGAAAATTACATAGGTATATATTAATATATTACAATAATATCATTCTATTTTAATATATTATATTAATATTATTGATATAGAATAATACTATTATAATATATTATTTTAAAGATCCTTGCACTTGTATAATTTATTTCAATTAAAAGTAAAGATCTTACACTTGTTAACTTTTATGATCACAGTATATCTTACATTATTTTTAATAATTTTATCATTTAAAATAATTACTTCTAAATTGATTTTCTAAAAAAGAACAATTACCTTTAAAATGAGTTTCCAAAAAAGAAAATACTCAAACGAATTTCAAAAAATGCATTATCATTGGAAACCTTTAAAGATAAAATTTCTAAAGCTGTAATTTTTTTAAAATATCAAATATGAGATGCAATTAGATAACTCTATTTCTATAACTATTATATTTTATATATAAATTGTTCATTAATTTTTTAAGAATTTCGAAAACCTATTTTCTATGATTTATTTAAATATAAATCATTCATAAATCTAAGGAGAAATTTATATTAAATATAAATAATTTATAAAATGAAAGGAAAATCTATCTTCTATAACTATTTAGGAGATTTTTGTGATTGAAAATCACAAAATCACAAAAATTTTCCATTCTATCGAAATTTTCTCCTCAGCCAAATATACCATCCGTAGAAACAGGAGGGACGGCATCAGCGCAGGGGTATAAAAGGAAAAACCGGACAAAAATATCCTTAATCCTTAAGGGGGGAAAACCCGGTTTAGATAAATTTAAAATTTCCTTTTTAGATATTTATCAAATCAGAGGTGTTGGTTTAAGGGTTTATTTAAGGGTTTTAAGCGAATCCCCACAAATTTCAAAAAAAAGAAAAAAAGAAAAGCCCTTTTTTCTTCTGGTCTGAATCGCCGCCGCCTCTTTCAACGCCTCGATCTCTCTTTGTTGATTAGATATGGAGAAGCTGGAAATAAGTGGGAGGAGAAGGAGTGTGGAGTGGGGAAGTTGGCTTCCACCGCTTATTGGTGAAACAATCTTCTCTAAACTTGAAATCTCCAATTTGCCGGTTTGCAGACTTGTCTGTAAACATTGGAATGAAATTGTTTTAAATCTTGCTTCCTCTTCTAAATTACAACTCCTTACAAATGCTTTCCTACTATGCATCTCTGATCGAGTCCCCAATTGCGAATTTACTGGTTTACGTAATCCCAAGATGCATTGTATCAATCTTTGATACTAGGAAATATTTGGATGTTGATGTTGATGTTGATTTTGATTTGGACTTGGAATTGGAATGTATTAAATCTGCCTCATTACGGTTTGACGGTGATTGGTCCTTCATCTCAATCAACAATCAATGTAATTTGGTTTTAGCCCTACCTCGAAAAAATACAAATTATTCAGAGTTTTTGACTCGGAAGAATCATAATGGATGTTTTGACGTTTGGTGGGTGTGGAACTAAACTTAACTAATGGAGGCATCTTCGCCGTCTCCCTTTTGACACCATGATTCATTAATCATGGTGTTTACTTGAATGGAGTCATCTATTGGTTGGGAAAAGAAAATGAGTATATCATATGTGCTCTCGATGTTGAAACTGAAATAATTGAAGTTGTCTTGAAAGTTGGCCCTTGCTCAAAAGTGTGGAACTTGCATCAATTTAATGGTACTATTTATGCAACTTTTTTATTTGACTTGCCAACAAAGACTATTCAAGTGTGGAGGATGATCGAGAAAGATTTATGGATAAGGGAATTTATTATTAATGACATACCAAATGATTGGATCTTCCCGAAACTCGTCAAAACTTTTGAAGATGGAGAGATATTGTTAATGATGAATATGGACTTTTTTTGCTTCTACAATCCTGTCACTGGGAGGAAAAAGATGATCCATAATAATCAAAAGAAGTTGAGACAAATTTGTCAAATAGACTCTTTGAATTTTGGTTCTCTCTCAAATATTTTGATGGGACACGAGACAACCTGAGAAATTTATTTTAGCACGAACAAATACACATTTATTTTTACTGTTTTAGAAGACTTATGTTTTGTTTTGTTTTAGATTGCATGTTATTAAAAGTTGTACAAGGAATAAATTAATGAAAATTAACTTGAGAGTTATGGACTTTCTTTGATTACGGTTGTGCATGAATATTATTCTTTTAATTATTGATTATTTAAGTAAAACAGTTCAATGATTGAAGTCAATTACGCAGTTTCTGTTTTTCATATTGTTTTATTTTGTGTAGTCCTTCCAAAAAGCCTCCTCCGAGTCATTTTTAGTTTGTTGTTTGTTAACAAATAGTAAATACACACACTGTTTGGACTTTTTCTAAAGGTTACTCTATTTCCAAAAAAAATCAAAATTTCAAAAAGGGTGCTTTTCCTTTATTTCGATATCAAAAAGGTTACTCCTTCAATTCTCGGGGAAAAAAAACAAACAAAATATTAGCATCTGCCTAAAGAGAGGTGGCATTCAGTTCCACACATACATAAAAAAGATATTAGCACCCAAAGGAGATCGGCATTCAACTTCACACATTACACATACACACCAACATCGGATGTTGCATGGCTGGCGGCAGTGGCGACAGTCACCTCTATTTGCGACGCAAAACAGAATGCATCTGCAGGAATAGGAGTTGTTCCTAGCTGGACGACGGGGAGGACGGATAGGACGGGAACCCTCAGGACCCACGTAAGTAGGACGGTCATAACGGCGATGGTCACAAACACGAACAGCAGCATCACCAGCACTCTTTGAATCTCGATCAGTTTTCCTATCTGAGTGACTAACTACACCACAAGATTCAAATAATTCTTGCAAAAAATTCAGGATTTTCCTAAGCTGAGAAGCCCCTAGAAAGCAAATATATTATAGAGTTTGGTCCAGACCATGCAGAGGAGCATATCCAGATTCCGACATAAGACCCTGTAACTCATCTATCGTAAACTGTATAACCTCGTTTACATGGCTTGCGGCAAGATATCTCTGTTCTACAAGCAACTCAAACACCAAATGAATTTCCTCGAGAAGATTTTTACGATCGGATTGATCAGAGTCCTCAGATACTAGTAAAACAACTGAATCTTCATAAGGATCGAATTCATCTGAACTATTTCAATTATCATGCGAATCCCTTACATCTTCAAAACACTCATCACATCTTGAATGTTGCTGTGGGCAGATATTTGTTTTGGCTGAAATATCCAAGGTTTCCAATAACAGTTCAGAATCATTTCCCTCCAATCATTGTCACAAGGTTCAGAATCAGATTTTACTTATAATATTATTTTGTCCAAATTTAGAAATGATATCTTTTTAGTTGATATTTCAAAAGATATACTTTAATCTTCTAGGTTTATAAAACAATTCTAAATGGTCATGGATATGATGAGAAGTCTACTTATTGGATTATTTGACAATTTCATTTGACTTTTTTTATAAAAAAAAAAAAAAAAAAAAAAAAAAAAAAAAAAAAAAACTATTAAGTGACAACTAATACTGTTTAAAATATTAAATCATTCCAAAAAAAAAAAAAAAAAAAAAAAAAAACACTTTTAATTGTTCCCCACTCCCATCAACGCCACTGTAGAAAATTCAACGAACCTTCATTACGCTCATGGCAACGGTTGACAATGTTATCTTGTTGGAACTGATGGAAGCAATCTATTTTAGGGTAGTTATTTTAGAATGATTTAATATATTTTAAACACTTTTAATTTTCACTTAATAGTTTGATTTTTTTTAAAAGAATGAAAGAAAAAAAATCAATTTATTAACCAACTAATCAAGTAAGATAGACCTGTCATCTCATCCATGTAAGCATTTAATAATCAACGATCATTTAGAATTGTTTTGTAAACCTAAGAGATTAAAGTATATATTTTGAAACCTAAAAGGGTGTTTGGGGTGTCGAGCTCAGTAGTGCAAGCTTGTAAATCAAACGAAGGCATTAAAGTGGTTGAAGGTTGGTCCAGCCCACATAGTAGGGTTCTCCAAGACGATCTCTGGCGTGCCCGTTCCAAAATGAAAAAAAAAGGTGTTTAGGGTGAGAAGTGAAATAGTGAGGAGTAAGAAGTTATGAAGTCTAAGGAGTTGTAAACTCCTAAGCCCACGGAGTAAGGAGTTGATAAAATGTAAAATTGATGTTTTTTAGTAATGAGTCCCACCAAGTCCGGGCCAAATTTGAATTAATGTTGTGACAATTAGTAATGTATTGAAATTTCTTATTCAACAACTACCCTTACCAACAAACTACACCCGCATTGATTCTTTCATAAACTCACTCAATCGATATATACATGTTGAAATATTTTCTTGAAAAAAGCGGTACAACAAACAAACAAGTAATAGGTAACCACTTAAGAGTTGTTTGGGGCATTAATTTAGTTATTCTATGTTTGGAGTACAACTATTTTAATATGAGTTATAATAATTGATTTGTATTTAGAAGTGCAAACTATTTTGGTCTAAATTAAAAATAATGAGGAGGGAGAATAGTTACAAAACAGTAAATATTTTTTATAACGAAAGTTTTCAAATAGTTTTACTATAACTAAGTATGATTTATAATAATTGGAAACTTCAACCATTATAATGGAAGTCTCGTCCCCAAATATTAAGTTGACTATAATAGTTCACTCCATTCAAGATAAATTTGGGGCTCAAACGCTTCCTTAAATTTTCAAAAATATAAAAACAATAGATATTATTAAAAATAATGTCCATAATGGTAAATTCACCATTGAGGATGATGCCTAGAAAGAAGTTTAATTTATAGGGAAGGGAGAAGTGTCTTTTACATTTTTAAATGTTTGAAAAAAGTGAAAAGGATTAGTGGTTGTTAGTATCATAAACCACTTTAGGGCAAAGTAGCCTATGAATTTTCATTTGCTTTTTTCTTGAATCTATAATACACCTACTCTATTGATTAAGGTTAGGGCAAATTTTCATGCCCTTTTATGCTAATAAATATTTCAATGGCTTTATGTTAAATAGGAAAAAAAATGATATGTTTTTTTTTTTGGTCAGTTTTAAATAATTAAATGTTAGGGCAAATTTTCATGCCCTTTTATGCTAATAAATATTTCAATGGCTTTATGTTAAATAGGAAAAAAAATGATATGTTTTTTTTTTTGGTCAGTTTTAAATAATTAAATTGACAAAAGGACAAAGGCTGCTATTTCTTATTAGTTTTACTTGCTTTTTCAAGTTACCTAACTTTTTTTTTATTTTTTTTAATAGTTTCACCATTCAATGTAGGTTAGTAGTTTGATAGTTTTCCAAACCATTAGTTCAAAATTCAGTAATTTTTTCTATAAAAAAAAAAAAATTCTGAAAAGGACCTAAAAAGGATAGCATATGTTATTAGTTAATATATTTTAGTGACATTGTTTTCAAATAACAACTGACATGTCCAAGTGGTATTCTCATAATTCGTCCAAATATTTTAATAAAACAATAATTTAACAATACTCTAACTGGTTATAAACACCATATTTTTAATGAGATGACTTGAAGTAAGCTAATTTAATGTATTGAAGTAAAATTAAAAGTTTAAATTGGATTAAATTATAAATTTAGTCTCTAAGGTTCCGTTTGGTACATTTTTTATTTTTTGTTTTTGAAAATTAAGTATGCTATGGTTTGTATCAATTGTAGAATAGTTGCATTTTTAGCCAAATTTCAAATCCCAAAAAATTTGAAAGACTATTTTTTTTTTTTTAGTTTTCAAAATTTAACTTGGTTTTTTTAAACTTAGTTAAAAAATAGACATCAAAGCAAAAGATTTAGAGGTTAAAATCTTTAAAATAATTTAATGTGTCTAACATATCCTTATATTTTTAGTTTTGTGTCCCATGAGTATTCACTTATTCGTTACTTTTAAAATTCACATATTTACTAAAGCACAAATTTGAAAGTTTAGATCTTGTTTGTTAAGGATATACATAAAAGTGAATATTTGCACCTTATTTTATAATTATTTTTTGTTTTTAAAGATTAAACTTATAAAAACTATTTTAGGAATGAATTTCAATATTTTGTTATATAATATCCACTCATATTGGTAAAAACTCAGCCAAAATTTGAAAATTAAAAAAAAAAAAATCGTTTTTAAATTTGACTAAAAATTAATGTGTTTCTTTGAAATTTTTGAAAACCATATAAAAGTAATAAGGAGGAAATAAATATAAATTTTAAAAACAAAATTGTTATCAAATAAGACTTTAGAAATTTATTATGAATTTTAAAGTTTATAAATCAAATATAAATTTTTAAAGAATTAAAAAGGAAATTCTTGTTGGTCTCTCTAGGTTCTAAGTTTAGTTTCTATTTGGTCCATAAATTTCAAAATATTACACATTTAGTCCTTAAAATTTGAGTTTGATTACAATTTAGTTCCTAGGTTTCAAATGTTTATTTTACACTTAATTTGAGAGTTTTGTTTCAATTTGATCATAGATTTCAAGATTTACACTTTTAAACTAAATCTTTTTTCTACTAAATCTCACTTTCACAGACATTAATATCTATTAATTAATTACAACTAATTATGAAGTGAAATTTTAAATTAATTTTAACAGTGATGAAAAAGAGTGAAACCTAATTAATTATAATTTCTTTTAGTTATTTTAAATTAATCAATAGATATTACCGTCACATACTAAAAGTGAGAATTTAGTGAAAAAATAGAGTTAAAAGTGTAAATTTTAAAACTTATAGATTGAAACCAAATTCAAAACTTATGGATCAAGGTCATGTTTACCAAACTGTAATAAAAATTAGTGTAATCAAAATAATTTTTTTTTTTTTTTATGGATGAATCATAATATGTCTAAATCACAAACATATTTGAATCACTTTTGATCGCGTTTACTTATAATTTTGAATTTTTCTCACTTTACTGCTTGACCCTAACGATAACGATAACGATAAAAGTAACATTAAATGTAGCAGATTCATACTTTTTATTATAATGTTACAATAGCAATATCTGTTATAGTAACAGTAAATGTAGTGAGTTCCATGTAATTTTCAACTACAGATTGATCATCTTTCGTTCTTCAATTAGATTGCAAGATTTGATTACAAATTTCGAGGCAGGTCGCACAATTCATTACGATTACAGAATGCAAATAAACAACAACAAAAATAATCAACTTGAACTAACTTTTTAAATTACTAGTGATGGATTATACTTTACTTGGTGTAAACGTGGCCTAAATATGTAACATTGTGAAGGTGAATTTGAAGATTCAAACACTTAAAAAAACAAAATAGGGAGGGTTGGATTAGCGTTATGAAGAATTGGAAATGATAATTGATATAATGTTGGTTTGTTGGTGTGATTATAGAGGATTGTTTGTGATTGGCGAAGGTAAAGACAGGCGCGGCGCCAACGAAGGACAGCGAGATTCACAGACCGCGTGCTGTCGTTTGTTGCCACCGAAGCAGAGTACACGGTTCTTGTACGGAACTTTCATGTTTTTTTTAATACGGAAACCCCACACCATCACGTGAAAAACTTTTCCAACCTGACCCCTTCTCATACCAAATCAATCTACACACGTGGCCTTTTGTTTTTTCTTCGATTAACGTGTTTAAGTTTATCTTTAATTTAAAAAAAAAATCACTTTTATTTAAAAGTTATTTTCAAATGTAAAAAAATGAGTTAAACTATTTATAAATATAAAAAAAAATTATACCCTAGCGGACAGTAATTGACTACAATAGAATTTATTTGCTTAAGCGATAAAAATTGATTGAATTCTATCGCGATCTATCATTGATAGACAATGATTTCTTTTTTTTATATTTATAAATAGTTTGATGTTTTTTTTTCTTATAGTAATTTTCCTTTATTTAAATGTTTAAATAAAATGGTATGATTACAATTTCTTAAAAGTGTTTTTACTTATAAATTTATTTAATTTGCTATATATTAAAGGTGTTATAATATTGTTAAATTACTATAAATAATGACTATTAAATACTATGAACTAATAATTTTTTAAAAAAATCATTAGCTGAATATTTTTTTTAACATATGATTGATTTAATTGGTTGTTAGAATTAGTTTGTAGGAACTAGTCGTTGGAGTTAATCGTATTTGGTCATTGGAGATAGTCAATGTAGTTGGTTGACAGGCTGTTGGGAGTGGTCGTTGCTTGAGTTAATTGTCGAAGGGAGTCATCGAGTTGGTCATCAATGGTGGTTGCCAAATTTGGTCATTGGAGGTGACTATTATATTAGCATTGGTGGTGGTGGTCATTGAAAATGGTTACAAGAAGTATTGTCATAATAGGTTGTCGGAGGCGGCTGACGAAAGGTAGTGGTAGCCAACGACAATTATAGTGAAAGTGAAGGTAGAATTAGTGAGAATATTTTGATAATTTTATGTATTAAACAAATTAAGGAAAACCATTAAACATAAAAATTAATTTTCAAACAGTTGATTTCAAGTATTTCTCTTAAACTAACTTATTTCATTTGTTTATTTATTTATTTTATTTTATTTAAATTAATTTGAATGGATGTTAAACACTCTAATTTTTTTTTTTCAAAATGAATTTTTTTCCTTACAAAATAAACACTCGAAAATTAAACCAAACACATCCTTTATTTCTTTCTTTCATCTTCTTCATGTTGTTGCTATACTCAATTCAATTTGCAAATTTCACCTATCCCTTTTTAAAAAAATACATCTAAAAATCAATTAATTAGTGTAATCGATTATCCAAAGCCTTTTGATTCCTATAATAAGTATAGGTTGTAAGAGTATAATGGCGAAATCAAGGTAATATTTTTCAATGAGTTTGTTTATATGATTTTTTTTACTACAACCATAAATACGGGTGAATTGTATGTAATTATTTTTAGTACAACAAATGGGTAAATATTTGATTTGAGCATATAGTACATGTCAATTACATTTGAGCTATTTTCGTTTTGGCTATAAAAAATTTCATCAATGAATTTGACAAGTTGTATCAATTTTACTTTGAGCTTTTTAAATTTTTAACAATTAATTAATAAATTAATTGTCAGTAATTCAATTCAACACTAAGAGTAAATTGTTAATTGGCACGCACTCATTTCGTTTCAAGTTATAGGTTCAAATCCACATACCTCACGTTTATTAATAGAATCAACATTTTAAACCATTATATTTTATCAAATATTAACAAAATAAATATTAGAGACGTATTAGACACAATACCTAAATTTTGAGTTCCATTTGAGATTTTTTTATATATAATTTATAGGTTTTCACATAAGATCCCTGCTCAAAATATGTATTTTCTCCTCTTATTATTCACAAGGCTAGGATGAAATTTTTAAATAGAAGAAGAATTACAAGGAAATTACAAATAAGGAAAATATAAAATTACAAATAAGGAAAATATAACTATGGCAAATATAAACAAATAAATACAGTGAAAATATTAACAAAATAGGAAATAATCAACACTCCCCCTCAAGCTGGTTGAAAGATATCATTCATGGCCAGCTTGTCAATTAAGTTGATGAATTGCCACTTTGGGAGGCCTTTAGTTAGCACGTCTGCAATTTGTTCTGTTGTTGGAAGATAAGGTATGCATATTATTCCAACATCAATCTTTTCCTTTATGAAATGTTTATCAACTTCAATATGTTTTGTCCTATCATGAAGGACCGGATTGTGGGCAATAGAAATTGCTGCTTTATTATCACAATAAATTCTCATGGGAATCGTCGGATAGAGTTTCAGTTCTTCTAGTAGTCTTCTTATTCATATGCCTTCACAAATACCATGGGCTAATGCCCTAAATTCAGCTTCAGCACTACTTCTCGCGACCACACTTTGTTTTTTACTTCGCCAAGTAACAAGATTTCCTCCAACAAAGGAGCAATAACCCGAAGTGGATCTTCTATCAGCAATACTACTTGCCCAATCTGCATCCGTGTAAACTACGACATTTAGATGATCCTGCTTTCTAAACAATATGCCTTTCCCAGGGGTACCTTTCAAATATCTCAAGATTCTATAAACGGCATCAAAATGTGCTGGTCCAGGTGCATGCATGAATTGACTCACCATACTGACGGCAAAAGCAATGTCAGGACGTGCGTGTGAGAGATATATGAGTTTCCCCACAAGTCTTTGATACTTTTCTTTGTCTTTTATTTCTTTTTCAGTTGCAGCTTCTAATTTCAAGTTCTGCTCAATGGGTGTGTCAACTACCTTGCAACCAAGTAAACCTGTTTCTATGAGGAGGTCAAGAACATATTTCCTTTGGTTGACAATAATGCCACTCTTGGACCTGGCAAACTCCATGCCTAGGAAGTACTTTAAAGTTCCTAGGTCTTTGATTTGGAAATCAGAAGCTAGTAGTTCCTTCACACAAGTCAGTCCTATTTCATCATTACCTGTAAGAATAATATCATCAACATACACTATCAAGACAATAACTTTGTCATTTTTTGTATGTTTATAGAACATAGTGTGATTAGCTTGACTTTGACTGAATCCATAGCTGGTGACTGCCTTCTCAAACCGTTCAAACCAGGCTCTAGGAGATTGTTTAAGGTCGTATAATGATTTCTTTAACTTGCACACTTTGTTAACCCCGAGATCCATCTCGAAGCCAGATGGCAGGTCCATAAAAACCTTTTCTTCAAGATCCCCATTAAGAAAAGCATTTTTAACGTCAAGTTGATAGAGAGGCCAATCAAAATTAACTGCAATAGACAACAAAATTCTGATAGAGTTAATTTTAGCAACGGGCGCAAATGTTTCCTGGTAGTCCACTCCATAAGTCTGAGTGAACCCCTTAGCAACCAATCTAGTCTTGTATCTTTCGATACTACCATCTGCGTTACATTTTACAGTGAACACCCACTTGCATCCTACTATTTTTTTGTCATTTGGTAGATCAACTATGTCCCATGTGCAATTTTGTTTCAGCGCATTCATTTCTTCCATCACTGCTAAATTCCAGTTCAAATCATTTAGGGCCTCCTGAATATTCCTTGGAACTAACAGGTTGGTTATTTTGGATGTGAAGGCTTTATGACTGTCAGACAATCTATGATAAGAAAGATAATTTGCAATGGGATATTTGACACATTTACGAGTACCTTTCCTAAGAGCAATTGGAAGATCAAGATCAAGAACATCAGGTAGGGAATTATGAGAAGAAGAAGAGTGTATGTTACCTGGATCTTCAAGATCATTTATCAGAGGATTAGATTGGTCCTGTGCTAGATCAGATGTCTGTTCTCGATCCCTTTGAGTCAAGTTTCTTCTAGTATAAACCTGAAGTTCAGGTGTTAGTGTTACTCCCCCTGAAGAGGAACTTTCTATACTTGGTATCACAGGACTAGTGTTCATAATTTCAGGATCAATAATGTGTGGAGTTTCCCAAAAATGATCTTCAAGAATAGATTTCTCCCCCCTGAAGAGAATTTGGGCTAAAAAAAGGTTGATTTTCTAAAAATACTACATCCAAACTCTCTACATACTTGTTGGTCGAGGGGTCAAAACATTTATAAGCTTTCTTATGAGGAGCATAACCTACAAAGATGCATTTAATGGCTCGAGGATCAAGTTTAGTGCGAGTAAGAGAAGTATGAACATATGCAAGACACCCAAATAATTTCAATGGTGAGTCAGAAAAAAGCCTAACATTAGGAAAAAAATCTTTAAAGTGATTGAGAGGCGTTTTAAAATTCAAAACCTTAGTCGGCATTCGATTGATAAAGTAGGTAGCAGTAAGGACTGCATCACCCCACAAATATTTTGGAACATTCATAGAAAACATAAGGGCACGGGCAACTTCAAGGAGATGTCTATTTTTTCGTTCAGCAATACCATTTTGCTGAGGAGTATCACGACATGTAGCTTGATGAACAATACCCTTATCGTGCAAAAAAATTTTCAAGTGTTCATTGAAATATTCAATACCATTATCAGAGTGAAGAATGCGGATTTTATTTTGAAATTGAGTCTCAATCATATTGTAAAAACTAACAAAAACGTCTTTTACTTCTGATTTTTTGGTTAATAAGTAAAGCCAGGTTAGACGAGTGTGATCATCTATAAAGGTAACAAACCAACGCTTACCACTATGTGTCAAGATTTTAGACGGTCCCCACACATCAGTATGAATTAAAGAGAAAGGTGAGGAAGCCTTGTAAGGTTTAGGCAAATAAGTGGATCGATGATGTTTGGCAAAAATGCAACTTTCACAATGAAAATCAGAACAATCAATTCCTTTAAATAAATCTGAAAATAAATATTTTAAATAAAAGAAATTTGGATGCCCTATTCTACGATGCCAAAGCATGATAGTTTTTAGAACAGAGGAAGAACTGACACTACTGAAGCCCTGAGTCGTTTTATAACTAGAAGAAACTTTATCATCAAAGTAATAGAGACCATCAATCATTCTAGCACTGCCAATCGTCTCCCCCGAGTCCTGATCCTAAAAGATACAATGAGTTCCACAAAAAAAATAACACGACAGTTAGCGTCCTTAGAGATTTGACTGACAGATAATAGATTACATGCTAACTTTGGAACATGAAGGACAGAACGTAAAGTAAGTTTCTGAGTCAAAGGAATATATCCTTTGCCTGCAATGGGGGCAAAACTACCATCTGCAATGCGAATTTTGGAAGTACTATATATTGGAGAGTATGATTCAAACAAAGAGGAGGAACTAGTCATATGATCAGTGGCTCCAGAATCTATAATCCATGGAGAAGAATTTATGTAAGAAAATGCTTGAGGATAATTACCTGCTTGTGCCAAGGAAACATTAGGATTACCAGATGAAGAACTAGTTTTTAGCAGTTGTAGGATTTGGTCAATCTGCTCCTTGCTAAACAGAGTAGAGTCAGTCACATTTGCACTGGAGGTATGTTGATGGGAGTGTCTGTCACTTTGTTTAGAACTCTTCCAATTAGCAGGTTTTCCATGAAGCTTCCAACAGGTTTCATGAGTATGTCGAGGTTTATTGCAATGATCACACCAGACTCGAGGCTTTTCATGTGTCTTCTTGTTGGCAGTATGTTCAGTTACCAACGCAGAACTCTCAACTGACTCAATAGGTTTTTTTCCAATCATCACATTCCTGCGACTTTCTTCCCTACGAACTTCAGAGAAAACATCATTAATAGTAGGAAGAATAATTTTTCCAAGAATTCTACCTCGGACTTCATCAATTTCAACATTGAGGCCAGCAAGAAATTTGTAGATACGACTGTCCTCCACAGTTTTCCTGTAATGTTTTTGGTCATCTGTTGATTTCCACTCATATGTATCAAAGAGATCAAGATCTTGTCACATTCTCTTAAGAGAGTGAAAATATTGCGTGATTGATTGACCTCCTTGTCGCATATCTCCTAATTTGAGATTTAACTCAAATACTTGTGACTGGTTTCCCAAATCAGAGTACATCTGTGTCACACTATCCCACAATTCCTTTGCAGTGGAGTAGCACATATAATTGCAGCTGATGTCTTCAACCATGGAATTAACGAGCCACGTCATGACCATGGAATTTTCAGCATCCCATATAGCAAAGGATGGATCCTCTGGAGGAGGGTTGCTTTTCTCTCCCGTAATATAGCCTATCTTTCCTTGTCCACGGATATACATCCGAACACTTTGAGACCAACGTAGGAAATTATCTCCATTAAGTCGAATAGAAGTTATTTGGACAATAGGAGGATTGAGGTGGATTCGATTGTCTGAAACCTTTGTAATAGGTGCCTTTTCATCTGACATGGTGGCAGTTACAGTGAGGCAGCGGCTTACGGCTGAACCAAAGAGGTACCGCGGCTAAAAAGCAGGTCAGATGGTAGTACGGCTAACAAATGGCTACAGACAGTCGGAATAACGAGCTGCTGGTCGGATCCGGCGAGCAGAAAAAATGACGCACTCTGCTGAGGTACGGGCGGCGGCAGCAGAGGTTTAATCTAGGGTTATCATGGTTTTTTAGAGTTTTTTTAGCTTTGATACCATGCTCAAAATATGTATTTTCTCCTCTTATTATTCACAAGGTTAGGATAGATTTCTTAAATAGAAGAAACACCCAATTACAAATAAGGAAAATATAACTATGGCAAATATAAACAAATAAATACAGTGAAAATATTAACAAATAGGAAATAATCAACCATCCCGACTTCTCAATTCTATTACAATATATTTAAAGTGGATAATCAAGTCGTCAAAATTTAAAGTGGTAATTGATGTCTTACTTAATTAAGGATTAGGTTCAAATTTACAAAACTTTAAATTTTGGATAGACACTTTATTCAAAAATATATCTACCAATATCAACAAATTTGAACCAACAATCAAAACAAACCATTTTAAATGAGAGTGAAGTTGAAGATAAGTGAAGGGTTTGTTGTCCAAGTTGAAAATTAAGATACAAAAAAGTTCAAGAATTATGCTGACTCATGGATTAAAATAGTATATCATCTGATAACGTGTTAGAATATGAGAAAAAGTTGTATGTATGTACTTTATAGCAATACATGAAAATTTTTTCGATAATATCTATTCCTTTCCTTCTATATTGAAGATATGATATATATTGAGAAAAATTCATATTTAGTCTCTAGACTTTGGAAATGTTATACAATGAGCCTTTTTTTATTTTATTTTGGCTTCAATTTGGTCCATAAATTTTAAAATATTACAATTTTACTATTTGTATTTTCTTTCAATTTAGTCTATATGTTTCAATACTACACTTTTAACCTCGATTTTTTACTAAATAGTTATTTTATGTTTTTAATGTTAAGGGTTGTTAATTAATTTTAAATAATTATAATTAATTAAGTTTTATTATTTTCTAGTACTATTAAATTTAATTTAAAATTCTACTTCATAACTATTGTTAATTGATTAATAGACATTAAAGTCAATAACTAAAAGTGAATATTTAATAAAAAAATCGATGTTAAAAATATAAAATCTTAAAATTTAAGAACTAAATTAAAATAAAGAAAAAATATTCCCTAAATTTTGAGGAATATATGCGTTTACTCTTTTATGTTTTAAATTGACCAATTTAATCCATCAACTTTCTTTTAAGAATGAGTTTAAAAGCTCCTTCCATTAAAAAAATTGATTAAATTTAAATAAAAAAATTGATTAAATAATGAAATGGCAAGATGAGTTGGAGTTCTCATCTCTCTTCTTTCTCTCTCTTATTTCTCATCTCCCTCTCCATTGCTAAATTTCCAGAAAAAACTGAAAGGAAGAAATTGGAAACTCTTTCATATCCTCACTTTGGCGTGAGAACTCAACGACAACAACCCACAAATGATGTCCTCTTTTAGAGGAGAGAAGAAGCTGGGTTTCTTCTCCATTGTTGAAGAAAAGTAAAAGGAATTAGAAAACCCCATAACTTAAAACACACAAATTGGATTTGGGTTCTGGAATTGGTTGAAGATTGTGAAGTCAAAATTTTGAAAGAGCTACACTGTGCCAGGAAGTAGACTGATGGGTACTCTACTAAAGGAGAAGAATTACCCAGAATGCAAGAGAGAAAGGAAATGGGTTTAGAATGTAAAAAATGGTAGTGCAGGCCTGTTGCAGCTTAGCTTTCATAGCATGAGAGAGAGAAAGCGGAGTGTGATTCTGGAGAGGGAAAGAAAAGTGAATTGTTTTCTTTCCTTCTTCTTTCACCGGAGAAGAACAATAAGTAGAAAAAGAAATACAAATAGCCATGGAAAGAGAAGAAAGAGAAAAAAATAGAAGAAAATGAGAGAGAGAAAGAGGGGGGACGATTTGAGGGAGACAGGGAGGAGAGAGATAATAAAAATATTTAAAAATAATTTTTTTCTAACTCATCTTGTCCCCTCACCATTTAATCAATTTTTTATTTATTTAAGTTTAATATTTTTTAAAATATAAACTATTTTAAAAAACTGAGGGATTAAATTAGTTAATTTAAAATACAATAGATTAAACGCCCTATTCTTCAAAATTACCAAAAAAAAAAAAAAAGCATTTTTTTTTCTAAAATAAAATTCAAATTTCAATGATAAAAATATAGTATTTTGACTAAATTGAAATCAAATTTAAAACTTAAAGACTCAATATAAAATATTTTAAAATATAGGAGCCAAATAGAAATTAAATTCAAATTTAGGGACTAAAAAGGTATATTTTCCTTATATTAGTTTATTGAGAAAATGATTTTTTAGTCCATAAATTTTGAATAATATGTGCATTTAGTCTTTAAGTTTTAAAAATGTACCTTTTTAGTCATCAAGTTTATAAGAATAGGTTTATTTGGTTCATAAGTTTTTAAAATATACTTTTTAGTCTATGAGTTTTTAAAAATAGGTTTAAAAGGTTATTCAAGTATTTTTTTTAAAAAAAAAATAATTATATGATATTTAAAATTAAAAAAAATAGTTTTAGAGGAGAGATGATTTTTAAAAAATTATTCTTCTAATTTAAAATATTAAATAATTATTTAAAATAATAATAAAAAATTATTTGAGGACTTCTTAAACATATTTTAAAAAACTTAAAGGACTAAAAATGTACATTTTGAAAATATAGGGACCAAATAGATTTATTCTTATAAATTTGGAGACCAAAAAGATACATTTTTAAAACTTAAAAGATGAAACGCACACAAACTTAAGGCTAAAAAAAAGTAATTCTCCCTATTTTATTTCATAACCCACATCTTGAATTCTTCAACAGCTGGCAACTAGAAATTGAAATTGGACTTATATCTTCATAAATTTCTCAAGTTTGTCTTTGACTTTGTTGTCACATGCAGTCCAACAAGTCTTCAATTATTGACCTTTTTTCAAACCATGCTGCTTTATCGAAGTAATATATATTTTTCTTTTAGTTTAATTTTAAAATACAGTCCCACCCAATATTAGAATTACTGAAATACTTTATCAATGTTAAATTGTCTCATATTAACTTCAGCATATAATTAAATGTTTATTTCTTTAAAATTATAGTTTAAATTTTCACATTTTTCACTAAATAATATACAATGTTTGAAATTATTTTACATTAATATAACAACTTTAAGAATTGTTTCACCCACCAACTTATAAGTCAGGATTAAATAATTTTTTAATAATATTTATTAAAAATATTTACATCTACAATTTTATATCCAAATACAAACTTCAATATATTAACTTATGACTTTCTAATTTAAATTTAATTTTTCAAATATTCTCTTAGAAAATTGAAAAGAGGAAGATAGAACGAAAAGGAGAGGATATTTCAAAAAAATGAAAAGGAGAGAAGCAATAATGTAAGCACCGCCGAGCATGGATGGCCTTTTAAAAGCACTCAAAATTGCCTTTAAAAAATTGCTTTGGAAATTGGACCACGACTTTGGATTTGCCTCGAAATACAGACCGATTGAATCATATCAATTAAGATATGTTTTATAGGCAATTTAAATTTTGATTTACATGTATTTGTTAAGATAATTTTTAAATATATATAAAAAATTTATGGTCTGTTAGTAATAAATCACGATAGAATTCTATCATACTAAAGTAATAAATTCATCGATTGAATTCTATTGCGATCTATTACTGATAGATAACGAACATTTTCTATATTTATAAATAGTTTTATATTTTTTCTGTTTATAGTAATTCATCCATTTGTTAGAAAATTTGAATTTAAATAAAAATAAAAATGCTTAAAATTATAATGTCATGTTATAGACTTAATTTATATTTTTTAAATTAAAATATGTATTATGTAATAAGTTATAAATTAGAGAATTTACTATAAAAAAAATATATATCAAATTATTTATAAATATATAAATTTTTTCACTGTATATCAGTGATAGACACCAATAGAATTCTATCGTTGATAGAGTAAAATTTTTCTATATTTATAAATAGTTTAACTATTTGTTTCTATATTTTGAAAACAACCCTATAACTCATATATAATATTACAAAAATAATAATTATACAATTTTTTTAAACATGAAACATATTCATAAATTAATTAATAATATTTTATAGACAATCTAATATTCTGTAAATAACTACAACTAATTTTATGGTTCATAAATATAATACCAAGTAGTTCTAAAATAATTGTTTAAATCAAAATTTAATTATTTAATTATTAAATATATGTTTTTAATTTTTTGTTTTTAAATGGCGAATCAACATGTCATTATCTCTTCCGTTCCGACTTTAACATTTTTAACACTAACATAGAAAAAGGTATTTAAAAGCTGTGCATTGCCTTTATCTACACATTTTCCTTTTTTTTCCATTTAAGAAACTTTATCTATTTTGTCTCCTTTTGTTTTATAAATTTATTTTTATTTATAAAGTTTCAGTAATGTAATGTGGCAATCATTTAATTTTGAGTTTTTTTTTTTTTAAGTTTATAAACATCACTTTTTTTATCTATTAATTTAAAAAATAACAAAATTTAAAAATTAAAGTTATATAGGATAATTATATGATTTTTAGTTTTTGAAAACTAAGCATAATTTTTCTCTAATTTTTATTTATAATTTTTTTTAATTAAAAAAGTTGAAAATTCTTAGTCAAATTCTAAAAAAAAAATTAAAATTTAAAAGCTATTTTTTTAGTTTTCAAAACTTATCTTTATTTTTTAAACACAATGGTAAAAAATTAACAAAGCAATAAATTTAGTGTTGAAATTGGTATTTATCCGTTTAATTTTTAAAATATAAAAATAAAAATCAAATGATTACTGAACAAAATTTAAATAATGTAATCTTATCGAATTTATTTTTAAATAATGTAATCTTATCGAATTTATTTTTGTTTTTAAAAATTAGGTAAGCAACCTAAAAAAAATTCCTTATCAATTAATCAAGCAAAAGACCTTTTTCTCTTTATTTCAACCAAAAGAAACAAATTCATATTAAATGTTCCATCGGAGCTTTTTAAAAAGATCGGTAAAAACATGAATACTCTTAAAGCTATTTGAAAAAATATTATTTTTTTCTTTTTTCTTTTTATTGAGTTACGCCCCTCCAAATAAACGCAACATGTATAAAGTTATATAATTAGAGATGTACGAAGCAAGGAAATGCTACCTCATTAGAGTACTCAACAAAATTGAAAATCCATTTTTTCTTCATTGTGTATCTACGTTATAAATATTTCTTTTTAAATTACATTCTAAACTGTTATAAATATTTATTTTTAAATTATTTTTTTATTATTTTCAAATACAAAAAAATTAGTTAAACTATTTACAAATATAGAAAAAATTCACCGACCGTGATAAAATTTTATCGCTTGAGCGATAGACTGTGATGGTGAATTTTTTCTATATTTGTAAATAGTTTGATTTTTTTTTGTTATTTTTTTCTTTAGAAATTCATATTAATATATATTTTTTAAATTTTATTTTCATCTTTTGAAGGAAAATTAAAAAAAAAAAAAAAGAAAAATAAGGGAAACTGTTTAAAAAAAAATAGAAAATTTTTTAGATAGTTGTATAGTCGCTTATAGAAGTCTATTATGGTCTATCATTGATTCAAACGATAAAAATCTATCACTAATAGATACTGATAATTTGACATTTTTTTATTTGTGTAAATTTTTATTTTTTAATTGGATTGAATTCTTCATTGGTAGTTGAGATTTATACTACTCGATAAAGAAAAAAAAAACCCTTTTTTTTTTGCAAATAGTGTTGAGAGTGTCCATACTTTTGGCTATTTTTCTTAAAAAACTCTAGTTGGAGCATTTAATCCAACACAACTCCCTTTACTTTAATTTTAATTTTCAAGTGGGTGCACCAAATTTAGAAGCTCAATGACATTGATTTTTTTCTTTTCAAACCAATAAATGAATTTGTGGACACCAAAGTTGATGGTGTCAAAGATTTTATTTATATTTGTTGGATTATTATGAGCTCAATGACATACATCAAAGATGGTGATCCCATTTGTAAATAGTGGTTGAACTTAAAGGTTAGGTACAACCACAAAAATGCATGATATGGATTACCAAACATCAATTAAGCATGATTTCTCCACCATTTCCTTACCAATCTTGATCTAATATATTACCCAAATCCTTATATTAACATCAACAACTAACATTAATATATATTATACATTTTTCTTAAATATCTGAAATTATTCAAATTTCTTTCCTACCAGTTAAAAAGAAAACATTTATTGATTATTAAATTTATGTAACTCTTATCCATTACATAGTTATATGAGTGTGATAGGTTCTTCTACTTTAAATAGTAAGTTTAATACATCAAATTTATCTTAATCTAAAATGTTAACTTCATTAGGTTGAAAGTCATCTTGTCATTCTTTCGTCCCATTTGCTTGTAGGAATTTGTTTTTAATATACTTTTATATTTTGACCTCGTTGAGTTAAAAAATAATAATAATTAGTATAGAACACATCACACATAAATTTCTATTAGATAGACGTAAGTGTACTAATTAATAATCAAACTCTCATTTAATTTTTATACTCTCATTTTTTGATAGAGAAATATAGAATAAGTCGACGGTATTATGATAAAATTGATGTGATGATTTGCAAAATATAATCAAAGTTTTAATTGTTAGGCATTTGTAAAATTGAAAGGGATAAGTTATTGGATGAGGATAAGGTGTGTAAAAGCAAAGCACGTGGGTTCATTATTTTTAGCTCTAGTTCTATTCTCATCTACTACCCATTTTCCATAAATTTACTCTTTTTTTTGTTAATAAATATAATAAATATTGTTTAAAAAAAAAAAAGTAACACAACCTTCTCCAGCTACAGCAAATAAAATAATTGGTTTTATAAAAGTGTAAAGATCAAAATGAAGTTTTTGAAAGCAACAAACTAATATCAATAACAAGCGAATAAAATACAAACATTCCAAAAACACAAGATTCAAATGCAATTGATTTGAGAGGCCATTTTATACACATTTACAATTGGATCTATGAGCAATAGATGCTTTAATTTGTCACACTATACTCATTTTGACAAAAAGTAAAGAATATTTTTTAAGAAAGTTATTTTAATAATTACATTTTGGTGGTGCAATAAGAAGGAGCATGAAGATTTAAACATCGATCTTAGAAGAATGATCATACTAATTATCGTTGAACTGTGCTCACTTTAATCTTAGTGAAAGTCAATATGTATTTTTTTGAATACAACAATTGCAAGGTGGGAGATCGACTGACTTATAAAGAAGAAGATCATATCAATTATCGTTGGGTTAAGCTCGCTTTTCCTAGTTAATATACATACATATATAAATAATATACATATTTTTGTTTGTAATTTTTTTTAACATTTGTGTGTATAATATATATTTGGTTGAAGTTGTGTGTGTGTGGACTCCATTACCGGTGTCATTTTCTCCTTCACACTCAGCCCACGACTGGCCAGATCTTTTCATTCTTTCCTTCATTCTCTCCCTCCTTAACTCTCTGTTTCTCACTCAACCATACCTTATCTATTCTCTCTCCCTTCACGTTCTCCATCTTCTTCCATTCCCAAACACACACACACACACTCTCTTTCTCTTTGTCTTTTCAGTTTCTTCCCTCTCTTCCTTACCGGTCGCACGCCCAAATGGGGGGCCTTCTTCCACCGCCTAGTGCCTGAATCGAGTGTTCATCCTTTTCCGGCGACAGATTAGATCGAGTTCCTGTGCTTGAACTTCGAAAAGCTGTACCAGAGTGTTCGACCGGAGATACTCACGGCGGAATTGAAGACATCTCAATCTTTCTCAACAGCGCTACTGTAAATCATTATCTGGCATTGGGATCTGAGTCTCACATAGCAGCGCTGGGGTATTTCTTCCTTTCCGTCCTTTTAGTTTAATTCTTGTTTAGGGCTTCAACTCTTGAAATGTTACTAATCTTGAGTTCAATTCCGTAAAGATCATATTCTCTTCGTGTTTTATTATTATCATTCTGCATTTTTTTTTTCTGTATTATCATTATAATTCTTGTTTAGAGCTACTGCAAATCAATATTTGTTTTTATTTTAAAATTTTAATCAAGAATTGAGGTTCGGTTACTTTTTATTTATTTATTTGGGTAGGGCTTGACCCTTGTAGAAATGCGTGAAACCTGTCGTCGACTAAAATGATAAAAAGAAAAAAAGAAATGTAAAATCAAATAGATTTAAATATTTTTGGGTTTATTGATAATGGGTAATATGTCTTTTCGAGTTTCGAAGAGGAATGAAAATTTACTCCAGATTAAAAGATAAATTACCTAAATTAAAATGTAATGTTTTATACTTAACTTTTTTGTTTTTTTCCTGGAAAACAATAGTGAATTTTCACGTGAATGTAAAATTATCTTCATCCTCCCGAGATTATTGTTAATTTAATAGTCAAATCTATTTTAAGAAAGTTAGAATTTAGTCTTATAATTTCTAATTAGAATTAGTGGTTGTGATTTAATAAAATTCTCCTACGGAACATTTAAGAAAATTTTATCAAACGAGAGGATTATTTATGAAATTTTATTAAACAAACTAAACTCTAACTTTTAAAATTATAGGATTAAATTTTAATTTTTTTAAACTGGAACTAATTTTTTAATTAAATATATGAACTACGAACCGGTTGAAATATATGTCTTAACTCGTTAAACTATTCGGATAAATGATCTGATTTGAATGAAGAGTTACCCAATCAAATTGAATTGCCGTTAATTTTGACTAGTTTATATTCATATACTTACTCTTTTTTTTCTGAGGACATATTATAATACTTACTCACATTTTCTCAGTTCTAATAATTCTAATAATTCTAATAATGCTCTAAATTTAAATGCCACTTGATTATAAAAGGGAAAATAAAAGATGAATACATCAAAATGACCACATTTAGTGGATAGATTAATGGCATTTTTTTTCTTCTTTGAGAGTACTGGCAAGGTTTGAAGTTTTGCACTTTCCATAAAGATTATTTAGTGGGGGATTTAATATTATTTTAATTAACTAACTCTACTGCTGCTCTAAACGCTACATGCAGTTGCTCCCTGTTTCTGCAAATTTGTGATTGTTGGAAGCTGGTGGGCTTCTCAATTTCTCTTCATTATTTTCACCGTTGATCGACTTGAAATTCTCGCAACCTTTTCTAGCTGGGTTTTGTGTCCTCTTGTTCTTTCGGTAATTTCAGGAAAACACTTTCTTGTCTTGTATTCGGTTGTTTGGTTTGAAGTGTTTGGTGATCATTTTAGTTTGTGGGCAGAGTAAATTAGAGATTTTGAGTAGACGTTATAACTTCAAAGGAAAATGGAAGAAAAGGGAGAGAAGCCTGAGGTTTTGGAGGCTGTATTGAAGGAAACTGTGGATTTGGTAACATATCTTTATTTATTTGCCTCTGCTTGTTTTCGTGTGGGAGTAATTCCCTAGCACTCACTTTCAGAATCATGTGAATGCAGGAAAACATACCCATCGAGGAGGTTTTTGATAATCTGAGATGTAGCAAAGAGGGTCTTACCACAGCAGCTGCTGAGGAACGGCTTGTAATTTTTGGTCACAACAAGCTTGAGGAGAAGAAGGTAGTCAATGTCTCACCTCTAATGTTAACAATCTTGTTATATAGTAATTAAAGTGCTAATCATGTATTGCTTCTCATCCTAATATTTTCCCAGGAAAGTAAATTCTTGAAGTTTTTGGGGTTCATGTGGAACCCCCTCTCATGGGTAATGGAAGCTGCTGCTATTATGGCCATTGCACTCGCAAATGGTGGAGTAAGTGCTCAGCTCTTTGGTTTGTATGGTCGTTTATCTCAGTATATCTCATCCTTACAAAGATTACATAATACATTCTTGCGCAGGGAAAGCCTCCTGACTGGCAAGATTTTGTTGGTATTATCGCACTGTTGCTTATCAACTCAACAATTAGTTTTATTGAGGAAAACAATGCCGGTAACGCTGCAGCTGCTCTAATGGCTAGTTTAGCTCCCCAAGCCAAGGTACTGCAATTTGCTAATTCCTTTTTTGAGTGATAGTGCAACTATATGTCCAAGTAATGGCTTCTTTTCTCCTCCTCTTTATACAAGTTGTTATATGGCTTATCTAAGTTTGTTCTTTTTGATGTATGATGATAAAAGATTCTTCGAGATGGAAGGTGGAGTGTGCAAGATGCGTCGGTTTTAGTTCCTGGTGATATTATAAGTATCAAACTTGGGGATATTATTCCAGCTGATGCGCGTCTTCTAGAGGGGGATCCATTGAAAATCGATCAGGTGAGATCATGTTTGCTGACTTAATTTACACACTTTTTCGTTATGGTATTATTTCCCCGAAAAACTAAGTTTTTTGAATCCTGCTTCGAATTTTGCAGTCTGCTCTTACAGGCGAGTCTCTTCCTGTTACAAAAGGTCCAGGCGATGGCATATATTCTGGTTCTACTTGTAAACAGGGAGAGATTGAAGCAGTGGTCATTGCCACTGGTGTTCATACTTTCTTTGGCAAGGCTGCTCACCTTGTTGACACCACTAATCAAGTGGGGCACTTCCAAAAGGTGAAGAAGGTTTTTGGTAAATTATATTCTGTGTAGAATTTTTTAGTGTTGAACGAGAGTACGTTTAGAAGTCATCTTTAGAAATAAAAATTGAGAACAGTTTGTTTGTCTTCTTCTTCTTCTTCTTTTATTTATTTATTATTTTTTGTTTTGGTAATGTTGAAGCTTATTTGGTAGGATAGTTTTTAAGACCAACTTTCATAACAAAAACAGCAGGAAACAAAACTGTATTTTGTTATGAAGTATAACATGATTTGTATTATATGTTAAGATTCATTTTGAGAATTTTTAGAAATACACCCAAACCAATCGTAATTTTCCCCCGTTCCCTGTCCTGTAGGTCTTGACGGCAATAGGGAACTTCTGCATATGTTCAATTGCTGTGGGGATGATTACAGAAATTATTGTCATGTACCCAATTCAAGATCGTGAATATCGTCCTGGCATCGACAATCTTCTCGTGCTTCTGATTGGAGGAATTCCAATTGCCATGCCCACAGTCCTCTCTGTGACAATGGCTATTGGCTCTCATAGGTTATCTCAGCAGGTTTGATAGGATTCCAAGCTTTCCTGTTAAGTGTATTTCAACCATGAGAAATGAATGATTGAGATATTGTAATAATTACTTGTAGGGTGCTATCACAAAGAGGATGACGGCAATTGAAGAGATGGCAGGTATGGATGTGCTTTGCAGTGACAAGACTGGAACACTGACATTAAACAAGCTAACTGTCGACAAAAATCTTGTTGAGGTCAGTAAGGAAATGTAGCTTTGTTCAGCTTATTTACATACATATTGTTCAACCTACTAGCAGTAAGTCACTCTGAATGGGATGTCTGACTTGAAAATTTTAGGTTTTTGCTAAAGGAGTGGATGTGGATACTGTGGTTCTAATGGCAGCCCGGGCATCAAGAACAGAGAACCAAGATGCTATCGATACTGCTATTGTTGGGATGCTTGCTGACCCGAAAGAGGTTTCACACACTTGTACTTGTTTTGTTGCAAGTATTCATGTTATATGTATCTACTCTGAGTATAATATATGTTCATCTATTTCTTTTCTTTGAAAGGCTCGTGCTGGTATTCAAGAAATACACTTCCTTCCATTTAACCCTACTGATAAGCGGACTGCATTGACTTACATAGACCATGAGGGTAAAATGCATAGAGTCAGCAAAGGTGCACCAGAGCAGGTATGTATTTGTGATCTTAGGTTGTATTGATGTTTCTTTTTTTCCAACAGAAATGAGAAAACTGATTAATCTCGACTCACTATACTGTTTATTTGTTGATTATGATACTAGATTCTGAACCTTGCACACAATAAGTCGGAGATTGAGCGCAAAGTTCATGCTGTGATAGGCAAGTTTGCAGAACGAGGTTTACGCTCTCTTGCTGTGGCATACCAGGTATGTAGCGTCTCAATTGATGATTGTTCCTTGTAATTAATATTATTTTATCATGTATTTTTACTGGTTTTGTTTTCACTTATACACACAGGAAGTTCCAGATGGTAGGAAGGAGAGTACTGGAGGTCCATGGCAGTTTGTTGGCCTTCTGCCACTGTTCGACCCACCAAGGCATGACAGTGCAGAGACAATAAGAAGGGCCTTAAATCTTGGAGTGAATGTGAAAATGATTACTGGTACCTATTTTTCGTAGCCAATCTGTTAATGTAGAGAAAGTTAACATCATTACCTCTGAACCAGGGTTAAACATGCATATAGTTTTTATCTAAAGGCTTGGATTTACCTTGGATGCCAATATCCCGTGTTTTTTGTATGCCTTAAATTTACTTTGGATGGAGTGTCAAGCTGTTACGTCTTTGTTTGATTGGATTGAAGAGTAAGGCCATAAATGAATGAACAAGAAGGGAACGTGTAAATACTAGGTGACAGATATGTTGATTTCTCCATATGAAAAAAGTTTTTAAAAATATGTTTTGACTAGTTTTTTTGTGTTTGGAGTAGTATGGGGTAGTTTAGGTTCTTCTGACCCTTTTTGTTTTTTAGGTGACCAGCTGGCCATTGGAAAGGAAACAGGACGTCGCTTGGGGATGGGAACCAACATGTATCCCTCATCTGCTTTATTAGGTCAGGACAAGGATGAGTCTATTGCTGCTTTACCTGTTGATGAACTGATAGAAAAAGCTGATGGCTTTGCTGGTGTTTTTCCTGGTATATTCTATCTCCCAATGGGTTTTCTTCTTTTCTAAGATACAGAGTTTATGAAGTCATGGTGTTCATGCACTACTACATGCTCTTATTGATTCATTGATATTGTTTGATCCAGAGCACAAATATGAGATTGTAAAGCGCCTGCAGGCTAGAAAACATATCTGTGGAATGACTGGTGACGGAGTAAATGATGCTCCTGCCCTTAAGAAAGCAGACATAGGGATAGCTGTCGCTGATGCTACTGATGCTGCTCGTAGTGCTTCAGACATAGTCCTTACAGAGCCTGGTCTAAGTGTTATCATTAGTGCTGTTTTGACCAGCCGAGCAATCTTTCAGAGGATGAAAAATTACACTGTAAGCAGATACTTTATGCCTCGTGGTTTTGGTTTGCTCCATTCTCGCTTAAAAAATAATTATCGATATTGCCTCAACTTCACTTCCACAAATTTTACAATTATGTGTTATTTGGTAGTGATCTTCTTCTACTTCTGATTTTTTAAATATAAATTATGGAAGAGTTATGTGATGATATATTTACTGAATTTCTGTAATTGGCAGATATTTACAGTTTCATTTCTTCTTTCTGATTTTATTATCATTATGGAAGAGGTTTGTGATGATATACTTACTGAATTTCTTTATGTGGCAGATATATGCAGTTTCAATCACTATTCGTATAGTGGTAAGTAAATGGTGGTTCTGTTCACTTGTTCAGATTCAAATTCCTGGCATCTCTATACTCTCTGTTAATCCATTCATTCAAGTATTTTTTGATATCATGATCTAAAAATGTTTTCATCTTGTATTTTGCTTGTCGACAGCTTGGTTTCATGTTGCTGGCTCTCATTTGGAAATTTGATTTCCCACCTTTTATGGTGCTTATCATTGCCATTCTCAATGACGGTTTGTACTTCTCTTTTTTTCTTCCCTAAAATTTATGGTCATTAGCATCATATACACGATGGGACTTGCCAGTGAGTGAGTCTACTCTTAGATTTAAGCCATAAACCTTGCAAGTTGCTAACCAACTATATCTCCTTGTTAAGATGTGTGAAATTAGCAATTTCATTTAAGGCTATAAATATTAATTGTTGCAGCTTTTGGTTAGAATATAAATTGCTTAAAAGATAATTGATTTATCGCCAGAGCAAATTGGAAATGTTTTTCAAGTTCTTACTTTTAACTAATGAGAAGATTTTTTTGATAATTGTTGAAGCTTTGTGACTACAGGTACAATAATGACGATATCGAAGGATAGAGTGAAACCATCTCCTTTGCCTGATAGCTGGAAGCTGGCTGAAATTTTTACAACTGGCATTATACTTGGTGGCTACTTGGCAATGATGACTGTTATCTTCTTTTGGGCAGCCTATAAGACAAACTTTTTTCCAGTAAGATAGCTGCATCTGTTCGTTGGAAGATTGCACTTAGAACTCTATGATTAGTGTTGACAGCCAACAATTGTGATCTTGTCAGTTATTCTTACAACTAGTGATCTTTATTAGATTGTTTAGCCGATCTACTTGCTTGTTTTTCAGCGAGTCTTTGGGGTGGCAACTCTCGAGAAAACTGCTCATGATGACATCAGGAAACTGGCCTCAGCGATATATCTGCAAGTAAGCACTATAAGTCAGGCTCTCATATTTGTTACCCGCTCTCGAAGTTGGTCTTATGTGGAACGTCCTGCGTTATTAATGGTTGCGGCTTTTCTGGTTGCACAGCTGGTGAGTGGACTTCCATTAAACTTCAGTGCAGATTTTTGTATGCAAAGTTATGATTAGAACTGAACTGGTTTTTCCCTCCCCTCTTGAACAGATTGCTACTTTAATTGCGGTTTATGCAAATTGGAGCTTTGCTGCCATTGAAGGAATTGGATGGGGTTGGGCTGGTGTTATTTGGCTTTACAACATTATCTTTTACATCCCACTTGATCCCATTAAGTTCTTTATACGATATGCTTTGAGTGGGAGGGCTTGGGATCTTGTTATTGAACAGAGGGTATCTCTCTCTCCCCGCTGAGTTACTTAATGTGATTTTCGTATTAATTGTGTTGTGATCGAGTTATTTCTTGGCATGTAGATTGCCTTTACAAGGCAAAAGGACTTCGGGAAGGAACAACGGGAGCTACAATGGGCTCATGCACAAAGAACATTACATGGATTGCAAGCACCCGATGCCAAAATGTTCCACGACCGAACTCACTTCACCGAGCTCAATCAGATGGCTGAAGAAGCCAAAAGGAGAGCTGAAATTGCAAGGTATGCACTGAACCTGAAGAACTAATTGTTTCAGATGTACATTTTTTTTTTGCAAGACACAACATCAAGATGGTTTGTTTGTAAACCTCTTAGGATGAAGGGTTTTCATATAGAAGGGGGTTGGTTTCTGCATCAATATGCTTCCTTTCTCAGTGTTGTTGTTGGGCTATATTTGTTTCAGGTTGAGGGAACTACACACCCTGAAAGGCCATGTTGAATCAGTGGTGAGGCTGAAAGGACTTGACATCGACACAATTCAGCAAGCTTACACAGTATGAGAAGAAACACTGTTTGTTCACTCTCACTGTAAATCATGGCAATTGTGGTAGTTCTGAAAGTGAAGAAAACTGTTGCAAAACCATAGCAAAGTTTCTTTATTTTGTTTAATATTCTAAAATGATGTCCTAATGTCTATTTCAATGAACATCTAAATCAATTGTCTCAAACCAACCTTAGCGAAACAACTTTAAAAGGTTATGATGTAGCCCTTGCATTCTGCATTTTGAGAAATGCTTCAGTGGGTCTCTGCGACCAACCTTTTTGTAGCTACACAGATTAATCTATATATACTTTTTTGTTGTTGTTAACGTTCAATTAATTTTCTCCTCTGCTCTCTCTCCCCTTTCCAATATCTAAAGAACTCTGGTATTTTGGAACATTAAAAAGAGAAAAAAAAGTGATTGTTAAATACTTAACTCCAAAGAAGGGTTAGAGAGGATGAATTACCTTGAGGCTTGATGCTTAAAGAGGATGAGGACAGTAGAACTTTTTTATTAAAGTTTTTGACATTATACAACAAGTTGATCGAGTGTAAAACTAAGATAACGAAATGCTAATTCAGATTTTTTTTAATCTTTGTTTGAAGTATTTTGGTTGTTCACATCATCCTCTCCTTCTTTTAAAGACGTTGTCCTCTAATCTAAACTGTCACCTTAAAGGACAAATTTATAGTCATGAGATGTTAATGATCTATCTTTAGATCCGTCTTGAACCTTTTACCATGGACGGATTCATCAATGAACTTGGAATAATATTTCTTAAGTAGTGTAATAGTTTGTACTTCACAAATGGACGACCTTTGACCCGCTTCTCTTGGTCTAGTCTCGCTTTTTGAGTTGACCTACATAAGAGATCCTCACACTAGTGTTACTTTTCTTTTTTGGACGTGAGTTCTCTTATGCCTCCTCTTGGTACACTTGAGCTTGGGCCCGCCCGTGACTTTTGGCCTTGCCTTGGGCAACCCAACATGTGTTTTTCTCCCGAGACTTGACACAACAACCTCCATTCTTATTTTGATTAATTCTTTAATCAATTTGCTCATAAATTGGCGTAGTTCTACCTATAGTCTTCTCCAGAGCCTTTGTCAGTCTTGCATCTCTTTGTTATGTTAATGCCTATTGAAACTAAACCTCTAACTATAGGTTTCTTAAAGAGAAATCACCTAATTTTTTGAAGTCATAAATCTGTTTCATCAACCTATTTAAAAAGGGTGTAAATTTGTTAAGATGTAAAGCATGTAAGCTCGCTGGGTTTGATCATGTTGATCATGACACCATTTCTATATCTATAAAGAAAGATAAAGAAACACACAACAATCTGACTTAAAATTATTGCTTTGAATAGCTAAGTTTTGACCACTTTAGGATGAATTATATATTGGGTCCATAAATTAAATACATAGTCATAGAATATCCAGCATATAACCCACCTTATTACTATACAACAAAAGGGCTATCAAATATCGAAAAAGACAACAATACAATTAGAACATGTTTGAATTCTTAACGTCTTAAAACTCTTCTATTTTCAGCCATTCTCATCCTAATTTTGTTCTAATTGCATGCGACGTTTGAACCTTCATTGGTTGGCACTGATCAGGACGTGCACCCATTTTGGTTGTAAACAATTCGTTCCAATAATAAATGTTTATTCTTTCTCATGCATAAAATTTTACCTATATTGGAGTACGACCAAAGTCCCACATTAACTATAGATAAAGAAAAAATTATTCATAGTACATAAGGGAGGACGACTATCTATGATGGTACGAGACATATTGGATGAAACGAAAAGCAAAATTATGAGGGCTTATGTCCAAAGTTGACAATAGTATCATTGTGGAGATATGTTAGATATCTCGTTGCTCCTAATAATATACCCTTCTCCTTTTTTTTGGATTTTCATGTTTTTCCCCCTTTTCTTACTAACTTTTTAATAAATAAATAACCGGACTTCAAATATATGTATTATTAAAATGTTAGATATGAGCATGTACTAGAACCATATAGTGTTAGTTGAGGTACGTACATGTAGACTATTGAGTGAGTTGATATTGAGTAATAAATACTAATTGTTGGAAATGCGATTGAAGTCTCTTATTGGACAGTTAAAAGGAAAATCATATATATAGAAGTGAGTGGACAATATCTCCATTGGTATAAGACCTTTTGGGTGGAACAAAAAATCAAATCACGACAGTTTATGTTCAAAATGAATAATACCATAAAATTACGGAGATATGTTGGAGGGTTCGTTGTCCCTAACAACATACCCTTCTCATTTTTTGATTTTTTTTGAAGTTTTTCCTTTCCTTACCAACTTTTTAATAAATAAATAACCCGACTTCAAATATATATTTCATTAAAATGTTAGATATGAGCATGTACTAGAGCCACTAGCCACATAGTGTTAGTTGAGGTACATATATATAGACTATTGAATGAGTTGATATTGAGTAAGAGAATAATATAATAGTTGGAAATGTGACCAAAGTTTCACATTGGTCATATGAGAAAAGAATCATGTATATACAAGTGAAGGATAACATCTCCATTGGTATAAGACCTTTCGTGTGAAACAAAAAACAAAACCAAGATAATTTATGTCTAAAGTGGACAATATAATACTTTTGTAGAGATACATTACAAATAAATGATAAATGTGTAGGCCAGCGTATTATGTAATACTTGTAAAGTTTGGGTAATTTTAGGTGAACCTATGAACCAACCCAACCCAACCCATAACATTTGCATTTATTTGAACCCAACCCATCCTAGAATTGGGTTGAGTTGATCGGATTTTTCAGATCATCGTGTTTTTTGAACACCCCTAGTCTCACTCTATCCATCCACATCCTTATTTATAGTAATGTTCTGATAGATTCTCCTGTCAAAGTTTGTGGTCTCAAAGCTTCAAAAGGCAACCTTAAACCAAACACAAAACGGATAATTTTCCTCTCTTCATTTTCATTTCTTCTAGCTTTGTGTGTATCAAATTCAAACAAGGATGGCTCTCCACAATCATAGAACCTGGTTTTGTAAAATCTACCCTACCCTGCCATGCCACTCTTAATAATTTATGCATTACAAGTTCTATACATAGAATTTCTTTGCTTTAAAGACCCCAAGTTCAAAATCTACTCCATCTGAAAACAGGGTTAATTAGCTCATTATTTAAGCTCTGCTGATATATATATATATATATCAGACACTATTTTTCTCTTGTTGTTTTGATATCAAGTGAATTTCAGAGGCATTTTGAGGTGCCCCTTTGTACTTATACCACTTTGCACAAAGTAGAAAGTAGCACAAATTGACTAACTCAATACCAGTAAGGAAGTAATAAAAGTAATCCAATCTCCCTTTGTTGAGATCCTCAGGCAACCAATCTCCAGACTTAGATCCTCTGCTCATTCTATGAACAACTACTATCAACAGTCCATTCAAATAGCTTCCACCTGCAATGGCACAAAAGAACATTGACCCTCCAATGCTCCTCATATTCTCTGGGAATTGCTTGTAGTAAAATTCCAATTGACTCACTGCTCCAAACCCATCAGCCAATCCATATAATGTCAGCTGAGGAATCAGCCATGAGGCCGACATTGATGAAATCGCCCCTTTTCGTGGCTCAATTCCCAGTGTTGGCTTTGTAAGAGCAATGACTCTTCTTCTATCTTCAACTAATGCAGACAAAAGCATTGTCATTGTGGACAAAAATATCCCAATCCCTTGCCTTTGGAGAATGGTGATTCCACCTTCTTTTTTGGTAACTTTTTGAAGGAAAGGGACTACTATTCGATCGTAAATGGGGAGCCAAATGCTGAGGCTTAGCATTGCAAAGACTGTGTAGGATGCAGCTGGGATTGTGAAGTTTCCTAGCCGCCTGTTTGATTGAAGGGCTTGAAATACTGCATAAGTTTGTTGTTGGGATTGAGCAACAAAGTATAGAACTCCTGTTACCCATATTGGTAGCACTCTCACCAAACACTTCACTTCTTCCACTTGTTGTATACTGCAAAGTCTCCATGGGTCTGCTGCTGATCCATCCTCCTTTATTTGGTCTTCTGCTGTTATGATTGCTGCTTTGTCCAGAAATCTGTTCACCAACGTATATTTGTGTTGCTCAATTAGTTCATGTGAAGGGGTATAATAAGGGATAAGGGCCGTTTGAATGACTTTCTAAGTGTAGCCATTCCAAACATACTCTAAGTCATTTTTAGTGAAACTAATAGCAAAGTTACCTAAGCTTATATCCGAAGCGGATAATATGAGATTTTTGTGTGGATGACCCATTTCTAGAGGTATTGATGCGAAATGACTGACTCCTAAAAAATGAATGAAAACTAACTTTCTGTTGACGTCACAGGACACTATCGTATCAGAAACGTCCCTCTTACGAGAAATAATCATAGCCCTAATGTGATATTCATTTCAATCGAGATTTTATTTTAAATCAACAGTCGGAAAACTGAGGATTAAAAATGAAAATCGAGTTAAGACTCTGACCATTTCACGATGGGTGAGACGTCCCTAATGATAGTGGAGTGCTCTGTGACGTAAGCAAAAGGTTAGTTTTCATTCGTTTTCTAGGATTTGGTCATTCTACATTAACGCCGTTGGGATTGGTTCATCCGTACAAAAACCTCGGATAATACCGTATGGCTATGGAATTATGGGGCGAGAGAAAAAAGGGTTGGAGGGTTTTATACCTGAACTGATCTGAATAGGAAAGTTTGGAGTTAATGGAGCCTGGAGGTGTGTAGTCAAAGAGAGATAGCCATGGTTGATCTGGTTGCTTGAGTTTTCTTTTCTTAATAGCAACCACTAGAACTTGTGCAACGCTGGTCATTGGACTGCCAGTGGCTTTCACTTTGACATAGATTTTAGAACCCACAAAGAAGAGTATACAAGCAATCAGCATAAGAATTGCTGGAATTCCTAATCCCAGAGCCCAGCTGACGTTGGTTTGCACATACACAATGACTGTCAATGACACCATCATTGCAAAAGTGTAAGTGAAAACATACCAATTGAAGAAACTGTTGATTCCTTTCTTCCCAGCTTCTGTATTTGGATTGAACTGATCAGCTCCAAAAGCCAAATTACATGGTCGAATGCCACCAGCTCCAATTATCATAAGCCCAAATCCAGCCATTAGAAAACTCATCTGCCCTGCTGTTGGCCCTTTACACAAATCTTCTATACAGTGTGGTGGATGCAAGTTCTTGAATGCTGCTGTGAGATGAATTACAAGCAACCCCTTGAATGAAAAACAAACATTAATCAAACAAATTTTTGGAGATGGGAAAAAGTTCAAATTTTTTAACAACATATGTGAAAAAAAAAAGTACCAAGAAAGAGGCTACAATAGCAAATCCCAAGGTTTTATAGCGACCAAAGTAAGTATCACAGAGGAAAGCTCCAACCAAAGTGACTAAATTAGTGCTGCCATTGAAGATATTAAGTAGAGTTGCAGCTGTTATGCTCTTCATATTGAAGACTGTAGTCAAATAAATCAAGAGATTTGCTAATGTTCCAATAGCTCCCAGCTTCTCAAAAGTCTCATTCCCTGAATGAAAAACAACATTAAAAACAACAACAAAAGACATGAAACAGAACAGAACAAAAAAAAAACAAAAAAAAAAAAAAACAGAACAGAAATGAAACATCACCTATAACAAAAGGCATGGCTTTCCAGCCTCTGTAATGTTTCTGAATCTCCCCATCATCATTTTTTGGAGCTGTTTCTTCATTTTTCTTCTCCATGTTGTTGAGTTTTCTTTCTCTGTGTGTAACAAGTACCCAAGTTTGGTGTATTTATCCCATTTTTGTGGATGAAGTTTAAGTTAGAAAAATGTTCATTAGAAAACAAAAATGGGGTATTTTTTAGTTTTACTGCAATGTGATAATGTCATTTAGAAAATGGAAATTCACATTGGTTTGTCTAGAACAAGAGCATGCGGCTGAGTTAGCATGGACCACGCCACTGGCTACTGCCGACCTCAGAACAAGTTCGATCCTTTGTACAAAAATTTGGTCACGACACTGTTAATATTATCTGCACATTTTCTGGCGGTTCACTATCGTATAGTTGTTAATACCGACCTAATGCAAACCACTCTACTTCAACTTTTAACAATTCTTATTTTTCTAGTTAAAATATCATTTTAGTTTCTATATTTTACAATTTGTTGATTTTAGTTTATGTATTTTTAAATGTCTAATTTTAGTTTACGTGCTTTATATAAATCTAAGTCATTATAAATTTTAAAAACATATTCATATGTTGTATTTCTTTCCATGAAAATTAATATTATTATTTTATCAATTTCAATAAAAATTATTTTGAGAGACTAAATTTATGATTTACTTAAAGTATGAGGACTAAAATTAAACAAAAAAAAAAATATAGAGACCAAAATGGTATTTTAACTTTTTTTTTCTTTTTTTAGGAGAGATTGATTTTTTATTTCCCAGATGCTTCGTATTTGGTTCGAATTGATAAAATCTTTTGTTATTCGTTATTTTCGAGTTAAAGCAACTATTTAATTCAAAATTTTGGTAAGTAATTAATACAGTTTTAAAATTTAGAAATTTACTAACACTAAAAAAGTACGGGTTAAAAACACTTTTGATCCTCTAAACTTTCATGAAAGTAACAATTTAGTCATTAAATTTAATTGGTAACGATTTAGTCTATGTACTTTCAAATTTGTAACAATCTAGTTCTTGAACTTTAATAAGTAAAAATTTAATTATTGTACTTTACAATTGGTAACGATTTAGTTCTTATTGTAAAAAATCTTATCAAAATAAGTGTCAACTTTTATTGTATCTACTTAGTCCTTATAATTTATAGATAAATTTGATTTTCGATCAGTTTATCGATCTACAAGTACAAAAAATTTCATTAAATCTTAATAATACTTTTCACAATAGGAACTAAATCGTTATAAATGGTAAAATACCGAAACTAATAAATATACGACTTAACTAACATTAGTTGTTTGGCCATCTAGATACACCAATTTAATTGAACTAATAAATATATGTAAAGGTAGTGAAAAGTTAAATGCCTAATAAATGGTGTGTAGGAATAAAATAGAGTTAAATTATAAATTTTAGTGTGGTAGTTTGTGGACACAAAATTGAAAAGTTAAGGTTATATTAAATCTAAAATTCAAAGTTTAAATTTATTGTGAGAACTAAACGAAAAGTTCTGAAATTTATTAGACAAAAAGTTAAAACTTTGAAGACCAAGACCTATTCAAGCGTTTGAAAGTTCAACGACCAAATAAATACAAATCAAAATTTGTAGACTAAACTTGTGAATTACACGTCTGGTCTCCAAGTTTGTGGAACAAGTTAATTTCTTTAGATTTCAAGATTGTACAAAGAATATTTTTACATTTTTAATTTTATGTTGAATAAATTCATGTACTTTATAAAGTATCTCATATGTCATGAATTTATTTAACATAAAATTAAAAATTTGGAGGGAAAAATGCAGAGTTATAAATTTGTTACACACTAATTAAAGTTACAAAAAATTCTAGAAACAATCTTGAAAGTGTAGCTATCAAAATAACTACTATAATAAAAATTTAGGGACCAAATTACTAAAAATTTAACTATTGTAAAATAGATCTAGAAGTCGAGACACACGTTTTATATATATATAAATTTAATATCATATTTTAACAAAAAATATATATATATATATATATATATATATATAATTGAATAAATCATATTGCAGAAAAAGTAGTGTGGATTTATGTACATAATTTCTAAGAATATGATCAATAATTGATGATGGATATATTGAAAGAATGCATCAATCTAATTTCTGAGAATATGATCAAGAGTAGAAAAAGCAAAATGTCGAGAATGACCCTATTAGTCCCCACATACCAACAAGTTGTTCCATCAATTTTTTTGATAGTGACAAAGGGAGAAACAATAGACAATTTAGATACGTTTGTTGCATATAAATGTAAACACACGATAATTTTTGACAAACTTTCTTTTTATTAATAATAATAATAAAAATTATGTTCAACTCAATGAAATTAATGTTTTGAAATTAATTTGGATTTTTTTTTTTTAATAATACATGAATAGAAAGAAGAATGGTCTTTGATAAAGATAAGTTGATAAGACACCAACTACATTCAAGTAAAAAAAAAAATGGATTAATAAAAGGGAAACTATTTTAGAAATTATTTACACAAAATAGCAAAATTTTTTGATAGTTATGATAGACGTTGATAGAAGTCTATCAGGGTCTATCAGTGATAGAAATGATAGAATTCTATCATTGATAGACGCTAATAGAAGTTTATCAATGTCTATCAATGTTTTTTTTTTTTGCTATTTTTGCAAATAGTTTGACATTTTTTCTAGGAAAGTTTTCATAGATAGAAAAAATGTTAAACTATTTACAGAAAATAGCAAAAAAAAAAAAAAAAAAAAAATACTGATAGACTTATATCAGCATCTATCAATGATAGATTTCTATCATTTCTATCACTGATAGATCTTGATAGACATCTATCAGCGTCTATCACAATTATATAAACATTTTGTTATTTTGTGTAAATAATTTTCCTTATTTTTGTATTTTTAAAAATTTCCTTTTTTTTTCTATATGTGAAAATTTTTCTTGATAAAATTGAAAGTAAAAACACAATCTTATTGTTTTACGCATTTACTCGAAATTTTGAAAATTGAAGTCTAATGAATTAAAATTAATGAATTGTTTTTACTTCAAATAGAAAAAGAGTTGAGATTGTAATATGTAGATGTTATTAATAGAAATTAGTAAGGCATATACTTTCAACTAAATTATGCTATATTTAAGTAAATGTTTACTTGTGAGAAATTTAGAATATGCTTGACTCATGAATGAGTATTGGTGAATTACATATTAGCTTGAGATTTAGAGAAGGGTTGGAGTTTCTATAAATGATTGCTTTCTTAGTTTTGACATATATGTCTTTTGCTTTCCATTCACCTAATCCAATTTCCAAATTTGTTTCACTTTTCAATCCATCCTTGGCTATAAATGTTACTACTTTTGCATATTCTTTCCTTTGTTATTCTAAATTTATTCAAAGTAAAAGAAGTATTGAGTCCCGAATGCAAGAGATTATATATCTCAGTCTATCAAAAAGTTTATAAGACTAATGTAGTATAGAAAAATTTTACATATTATATCGATTTACTATTTGCATAAAAAAAGTATTTAACGATGTGGGGTCATGAGATAAGATAATAGATTATTTAATGATGTGTCAAACGCTTAATAGATGAAGTAAACACTATGAAATATTAGAATTTTCTTAATTCTCACTGCATTATTAACATAACTTCTAGATTATAGGTTGTATTTACCCTCACAATAATTAATGTTTTAATTGTAATTAAAAAAAAAAAGTGGCGTCACTACAATAACTTAGACCTTAAATGCCAGTTGAAATCTTAGAAATGATGATAGAGGGCCTTTTGGTGACTGTTTTTAGGAAAGGTACACATTTTGATGAAACCTTTCAAAGATTTTGGAAATTTTTATAACAGGATAGATGTACACCATACCCAAACGTTTTAATGTTAGTTTTAAATTATCATTGAAAATTATAAGCGATAATTTTTTGGGTTGTTTTTAAATATAACAAAATGAGCCAAAATATTAACAAATATAATAAAATGACACTATCTATCACTGATAGACATCTATCAGTGTCTATCGTTGATAAACAGTGATAGATAACAATAGTTTATCATTGTCTATCGTTGTTTATCATTGATAAATAGTAACATTTTGCTATATTTGGAAACATCTCTAGCAGTTTTACCATTTAAAATAATTATCCTAATTTTTTTATATATATTTCTAAGTTATAATATTAGTTTCAATTCACTTTGTATTCATTTAAAGATTTAGTTTTATTGCATTTATTCTTCAATTAAGTTTATTAAATTTATTAGACCGTCTTGATTATTAGTAAAGGGTAACAGAAAAACAACAATGTCAAACTATTTATTTATGAACATTTAAGATGAGTTTAAAGGATGGGGATCAATTGTACTTTTATAATTATAATAGATATGCTATCTTCTAAGCAATACTACTACTACTATTGTTATTTAAACAACACACGACGTTAAAATATTCGAATCTCTTACTTCTTAATTGTTGGTAAAAGTATATGTTTATTTCAGTTGAACTATATTCATGTTGACAATAACACGTATTTCTTTAAAAGGAATGAGTGTAATATATTCATGCAAAAACTGTTTCAATAATTTTAGGGTATATTGATTGATTTATGTAGATCAATTTTGTAAGAAGTTGAGATCTTAGGGTCAAAACCCTAGTTGACATTACATTACAATACACATTCATAAACATAAAAAGAGAGAGAAAAAACAAAGGAAACAAGCTACAAACAACGACACATTAGTCAAAGAAACTTAGCTCAATGAAATTCTTTGTTGAAAGTAGGAAGTTGGATCCTTATCCGTACAGTTGATGTAGTTAAAAAAACGACACATACATAATCAATAAACCACAGTTTTCTCAAATTCCGTCTTACCAAAGTCGATCTCATCAACGCCATGGCTTCCACTTCCTTTATACTTGTACCACCTGGAACACAACACGAAATACCCCAAATTCACAGCTTCCAATCCCGATACCAAGAAATAGAAGTAATCCAACCGACCCTCGTTCAGATCTTCCGGCAGCCAGTTTCCGGTGGTGAGGCGGTGCACCACCGTCACCATAAACCCACTTAAATAATTCGACAGCGCAAGACCCACAAAAGACAACGACCCCCCAATGCTCCTCATATTCTCAGGGAACTCCTTGTAGTAAAATTCGACTTGGGCAATGACGGTGAACGCCTCCGACAACCCAATCAGCGTCAATTGAGGGACCAACCAGAGCGCCGACATGGAAGAAATTGCACCCCTTCTCCCTGTTTCTTCGCACAATGGCTGTGTAAGGGCTAAATTCCTCCTCTTTTGTTCCACTAATGCTGAGATAAACATTGTTACAATGGCGATTCCCATTCCGAGCCCCATTTTTTGTAGGAGCGTGATGCCGCCTTCTCTGGCGGTGATTCGGCGTAGAGAAGGGACTAAGATTCGGTCGTAGAAAGGAATCCAGATTGTGAGGCCAATCATGGTGAAGATTGTGTAGGAAGCGGCTGGTATTTTGAAAAAATGAGTGTTCCCGAAGAATAAACGCCTATCAGATTGTAGGGCTTGAAATACAACGTATGTTTGTTGCTGTGTTGTAGCGACATGGTATATTATGGCTGCACCCCATATTGGGATTACTCTCACTAAGCATTTTACTTCTTCTACTCGTTGTGTGCTGCAGAGTGTCCATGGATCGGCTGCTGATCCGTCTGACTTGAATTTGTCTTCTGGGGTTATGATTGCTGCCTTGTCTAGGAAGCTGCAAGCAGTCAAGGGGTTTTTGTTTTAGCTTTTAAGGTTTTGTTTAAGACTTAAAAGCTTTGAAAATGGAAGTCTACCTGAATTGATCTGTGTAAGGAAGCTTGGAATTGATGGAGTTTGAGGGAATGTGGTTAAAAAGAGATGGCCATTGCTGGTCTGGCAAAGGCAATTGTCTTTTCTTGAGAGCAGCCATTAGAACTCGCATTACACTGGTGAAAGGACTCCCATCAGGTTCCAATTTGACGTAAATCCAGGAACCCATGAAGAAAAGTGCACAGGATAGGAACATGAGGAAAGCAGGAATGGCTAATCCCCAAGCCCAGCTGACTTCAGTTTGGACATATACAATGATGGTTAAAGAAATCATCATGGCAAATGTGAAGGTGAAGTAGTACCAGTTGAAGAAACTGTTTATTCCTAACTTCCCGGAGGCTGTGTTGGGATTGAATTGGTCTGCTCCAAAAGCCAAGTTGCAGGGTCTGATTCCACCAGCTCCGATTACAAGCAGTCCTAATCCAAATAACAGAAATGCAATCTGCCATGGCGTTGGCTCTAGGCAAGGCCCGCCTGCACTGCCCTTTCCACAATCTGGTGGGTGCAACTTCTCAATTGTTGCTGTCAGTGTTAGTACAACCATCCCCTGTATGAGTGATCAGCGACGTGAAAATAACCACCAATTTAGCGAATTAGCAAATTTGTATGTATATATGTGCGCTCAAACATAATAAAGGGTTCGTTTGGAATGACTTTCTAAGTGTTTGAAAACATTTTAAGCATTTAAAATGTCATTCCGAATGGAGGTTAATTTAATTCATGCATGTGTGCATGTGCATGGGGTGTCTGAGTAAGCTGGCATTTTGTTTGTTTTATAAGAGAAACTCAAACAAATAGGAGCAGCCGTACCATTAATGAAGCAAGGGAGGCATATCCTAAGGTCTTGTAACGTCCAAAATAAGTGTCACAAAGAAATGCTCCAAACAAAGTGGAAAAGTTGGTGCTGCCATGGAAGATGTTCATAAGAGTTGTAGCAGTGATATTTTTCATGTGAAATACATCTGTCAAGTACACCAAAAGGTTTGAAGAAGTGCCTGTAGTCCCTAGCTTCTCAAAAGTTTCATTCCCTAAATAAACAAACCCACATATTAATTAACAATAAAAATATCATAACAAAACAAAAATGGAAGCTTGATTTGTTTTTGGTCCCCCATTGACTTATCTTACGAACCTACTACAAATGGCATGGCCTTGACTCCTTTATAATTGACCTTAGGCTCATCAAGATTGTGAACATCTTCATTATTTCTCTCCATGGCTCTCCCTCAGAACCACTCTCTGATCTTCTTATTATCCTTTTTCTACAACAAGCCTTTTTATACTTCGATCCACTACTGAGTTTACTTATGCTTTCAATATTGCATTTGCTTATTTGGTTCAACAGGTTGTCAACTTTGAATGTGCTGTATCAGCATATGAAGTGTTAGATCGAGATAACTACTTTTTGTTAGCTTTCAAAGATTTGTGATGTGTTTTTCCCTGAATAGTAATAAGGACAAAGATGTAATGAGAAAGTGAAATGTGTGCAGGATGATCAAAGTTGTTTAATTATTATAGCTCAAATTGATATCAGAGGAGGGATATGAAATCTCACACATTAATTCTCAAAAAGAATTATTCTGATCTCTTCTCTTGGGTTTAACTAACTTGTAAATTAGTTTAAGTTCATTAAAGCATAGATTTATGGAATGAGTTTCCTCCAGATAATATTACCTCTCTTGTTTTTCAAATACTCAACATTATATTTGGTATTTGAAACTCATTTATGTGACTCCATAAACATAAACACAAGCCTATCTCAATCTGAGCCATCTTTATTTTACAATAATGTTTCCATTTACAAATTCTTCATTGTGATGTCAGCGTACCCAGCGATGTGGGACAAAGCATGTTGACTGTCCTTATTGAAAATGATGTTTTGCAGGGAAACCAGTTAATGCCAAAGCCCTTCACTGTGAGGAAAGGTACAGCAGGCTGTGAAAATGCTATTCCTGGCCTGAAAACACAGCAATTCATCGCCTCTCAAAGTTTCAAAAGTGCCCGAATTAATGTGACAGCTTTGGTTAGTACAAAAAGCACTGTTGTTTTTTCTTCTTTTTTAAAACAGTTGCATGTAGCATTCAATTAGCTTATTGAACTGCTTATAGATTAATGATATGTACAGCAGAATTTGAATTTGAGAGACTTCATAAATGCCTGCCTGAGTTTTGTGAAGCACATAAAATGCCATATTTCGAAGGGGTTGATGGTCCCAAACAGAGAAATTGACCTAATAAATTGTCTATTGTTGCATGGATTGCCCTTGTTCATATTCACACTTCAATAATTATCATTCATGAGCTATATTTTTCTTTCGGGCGGTTTGGGGTGCTGAGTTGAGTTTTGAAGTCTGGAGTTAGTATGTCCATAGAGTTAATACGTCCATGGTGTTAAAGAAGTTTGTGTTTGGAATGCATACTTAAGTTACTAAATCAGGAGTATTTGGTACAATTTTTTATAATCTAAAAAAGCATGATATTTTTTTTTGTGGTTATTTTTGTTTGCTTAACTTTTTGTTTAACTCTTTAATTTCACACATATTTTCTTAATTTTTAACACTAAATTAAGATGTCAATTTAAAACATTCACACATATTTTTATAATTTTACATGCAATCACTCTACTTAATGTAGACGAAATCCTCATGTTTCATATAAACAACAAAATTACAATATATTTTTACATTAGTAGAATGTATGAGTGTAATATGTACAAAAAAAAAAAAAAAAAAAGGAGGTCATCAAAAGGTTTAGGGCTTTTTATGGCATCTTATGTATAGGTTAAGGTTTATATATTATGCATGTATGTTGTTGTTGGGAAATGTGATCAAAGTCCCGTATTGGCTAGATAAGATGATGATTATGAGCATATTAGGGAGGACAATTATCACCAATGGTATGAAACCTTGTGGGTGAAACTAAAAGTAAAGTCATGAGGGTTTATGTTCGAAGTGGACAATATCATACCATCTTAGAGATAATTGGACGCCTGTTGTCCCTAACAAGTGATATTAGAGCGGCATTTGGCCTTGACTTAGGCATGTCAGTGGAATCTTGAATCCTTTGATGCGGAACAAAGAAGTGGAAAGCCTCAGAAGATGCAGTCATGGTGGTCTCCACTTGTGGTTGAGCTTTCGGACAAGTGATGAAATGTTTTTCAAAAAGTTCTTTGCATTTAAACAATTTTTATAAAAACTATTTGAAATAAAAATACAAATGTATTTGGTTACATTTACATAAGTTTGTTTGACTTGGCTATATGCTCAAAGTATTTTCATTAATGTAAAATTACTATATAAGACAACTATTAAACACTATGAACTAATAGTTTAAATTTTATATTTAAAAAATACTTTCATTGGCCAAGTTATTATTATTTTTGTTTAGTATATGATTGGTTGAGTTGATCTTTAGAGTTAGTCATTGGAGATGATCGATGGAGTTGGTGGTCAAAGTTGGTCACCAAAGATGATTTTCGAAGTTGGCCATCAAACGTAGTAGTCACGCGGAGTTGGACGTCAAAGGTGGTCACTAGAGATGATTTTCGAAGGTGGTAGTTGGAGTTTGGCCGGTGGAGGTGATCGTCAAAGCAAGCCGCCAGAGTGAGACAATATTTGTCGCAATCGACAATTGTTACCACACGGAGTTGGCCACCAGAGGTGGTTGTCGGAGCATGTCGCCTAAGACGATTGTCGCTAGAGTTGGTTGTCGGTGATGGCCAGCGAGTGGAATCATTAAAAACATTGGAGGGAGGGGGAGAGAAAATAGGGAAGATGAAGTTTCTTGATGAATGTACAAACTTCAATAGTGAATACTGTTAAAGTTGGTAGAATTGAGTTATTTAACACCGATAAATTGGTGGGGCAAACACCGAGGCTTAAGTCAATGCCCTACTTGCCCGACTCTAGTAAAAAAAAAAAAGTATACAAGGCTTAGAGAGGGGTCTTATATGGAATCTAGAGATAGTTTCATATGTTAAAGTCATTGCGGAGGATTGTTTAAAGATGGACCTTTTATGAAGGGGATATAATAATGTAAAACCAGTCACATTCTTGGAGTATGGCTCATTAATTAATTGAGAATTTGGTTTTTTCAAAGGATGGAAAATCCAATTCAACTTGAATGTCACAATATATCTCTTTCAATTACATGCAAAAAAAAGTAAAAACATCTAAATCTAACTAGATTTCTAGCTCTATTATTTGATTTGTATTAAATTGGATTAGATATTTATTTGGCTTATCAATATGAACACGTGAACTCAAAAATTGACTTCTTAAGTACTATGGATGCCCTCCACATATAGTAGATATAATGGACATTTTGTCTCTTATGTACTAGGAATATTAGAGCACAAATTACATACGTCTTCTAGCCCATAATTTCTCTCTTCCAATATTTTTTTTAGAGAATTACAAATATAACAAAATTTATCAGTAATAAACTCTATCGTTGATAGACTCCTATCAGTGGTATAATCTATAACTGATAGACTCCAAGTGTTGAATCTAAATTTTGCTATCTCTATAATTTTTTTTACATTGTGCTATATTTATTAATACTTTTGATCTGGTTGTTATAATTGCAACTATCTAAATAGAAATCAATTTACATTACTAACTTTTGGATTTAGATCAATTCAAAATTTAAAAAAAGTTTGAACTTTCACAAGTGAATCAGTTTAGGTTTGGATATTTATATTCTTTTAAATCATCAATTCATAATTCTCACACTTATATAAGAGCTCTTTAGATGTAGAAATTGACATAATATTACGATTAAGAAGATGTTGAAATAGTAATTTTTAATAATATTTAGATTTAATTTTCATACTACTATAATAGGATTTGGGAAGAATAATGACATTTTAGGCAATTTTGAGTTGATTTTACATGAAATTAAAGTAATAAACATGAACATGACTCGATTGACATAAATTTTGTATTATCAACTTCGAATTCTAAGATACAATCCCTCCATCCCACATATTAAATTGTAGAAAAAAATCAAATAAAAATAATTATGAATTAACTTACTAGAACGTAAGATTTAAATTGATATCATTATTAATTTAAAATTTTAACTAACTCAATCTGCAAAGGTAAAAGTTTAAATTAAATTGCAACTCCTAAAATGTGGTGATCGTTGCAATTATACCTTCAAACTTTCAAATCTAAAAATCGATTCCTCAAACTTATATAAATGTTAAAATTGGACCTTAAAACTTACCTAATCGAGATAAATTGAAGCTAAATTTGTAAGAACAACTCCATCAGGGTGAAACGATGGTTATTGTTAAGTAAAGAATTAGAAAGCTTTCGTTCATACTCAAAAGCTTAATTTTCTTTTTGTCTTCACTGAACAAAACAAAATGCTAATTATTTGAGATAGTTTTGAAGTGTGACGACTCAAAGCTTTGGATTATTCAACCATTTTCACTGCTCAAACTTCAACTTGTTTGACCATTTTGTCAATGTGTTTTGATCCAATCACACAACTTTGAGCTTCAAACACGTCTCTGTTTGAAGACCTTTCTGCTATTACAACAAAATTACATTCAATATGATTTCTAACCACCCAAATCAATCTTTGAAATTAGACTTTACTTGCTTCAAAAAAAAAAAAAAAAAAAAAGAAGCCTAAAAAATCAATTTACTTAGACCAATCAATTATGTTTGAGAATGTGATCAAAGTCCTATATTAATTTTTAAAAAGGGAAAAGATTCATTTTATGGTATATAAAATAAGGGACAACATCACCATTGGTATGTGATTTTTTTAAATAGAACTAAAAACAATATAGAAAACATGATTCCATGAATATAAAGAGTCTAGGAGTAGTTGCAACTATAGCAATCGAACCTAAAGTATTAATAGATATAGCATGATGCAAAAGAATTTTGTGCAAAATTTAGATCAAGCTCCTAGAGTCTATCACCGGTAGACTTTGCTATATTTACAATTTTTTAAAAATGTTGTTGTACACTTAATTATTATACCTAAAAGTGCTACCTATTGCAATTACCATTTTTACTAAACTATCAAAATTTATATGGTGAAAATGTAGACTTATAATATAATACATGTTGATGCGCGATTCTGGTCGAGGTGACTCTGGTAGTCCTTGAGCCAAGCTCACCTACAAGACAAAATCTCACACCAATATGCTGTTGTGTCCAACATACTCTGATGCTTAAGTCAGTGTTTAACTGAATAGTGTCGAGCTAAGTATGATAAATATTGCTTGCCTTTGGAGGCGGAGGAGTTCCCCTATTTATACTACTCTTTCTGACATTCCCTTGTGATTCGTGTTTGGGGCTTCATGGTGTCGGTAGAGGGCACAAACGGGAGGTTTGGTATTTTTTAGTTAGTTCGGGACTTCTTTGCCATTTTCAACTAAGATAATGTCCCCGACTCGACCATCACAACCTACGAAGCATCATTTTCCTTTTTGGGACTTGTAGAGCGATGAGCCTTGTGGTGGTTATCCCTAAAACAATGAGACTTTCTATACATATAGCCTAAAGAAATATGTCAAATTACACAATTGTTTACATTTTCCTATTTTTTACCTGAATAGCCCAATGAGCTATTATTTTACTAAAAAGTTTGGTCTTATTTACTTTTGCAGCCCTCTTAACCAGTCAACTTGTTTTTAATAAAAAAAATATAATAATATTAATACCAAAAGACACATGTAAGAGGAGTTTCTCGTGGTTATGAACTTTAAAAAATGCTCTTCTTTTTAAAACCTATACAAGTAAGAAAAGTTTCCCTAAAAAATTCAAAAATTATTCCCCTCATAAACAAAAGCAAGAACTGGAAAGAAGCTTTGAAGGAAAAAATAAGGTACATTTGATATATACAACACAATATATTCAATATATATTTAAATTTTCTAAAAATAAACTAGGGTGTATTTGATAGTGCAAGACAATTTGTACCATATGTTGTCTTATATATTAAACAATTTATGTGATGTATATTTACATTTTCCAGTAGTATATTACCATGACATATATTTGAGATGGAGAGATAATAAATTTTCAACTAGAAATATGAAAGAAAATAAATGAAAACAAACATTAGTTTGAAATATCCTTCATTAAATGAATATCAACCGAAATCAATAAATAGCAAAAATAAAGTCAAATGATGTTAATAAGGAAATAATTAAATATTTTAAAATTTTTGAAATATGGTGAAAATGTTAAATTGACCTAAAATTAAAGTTAAAACCTGAAATATTTCAAAATCTAAGACATTTATGAAATATACCGTGTATAATAGATTTTTTGTGTAAAAATCTCGAACAATAATATTAACCTTCAAATCCCCTATTCCTATGGTACTTTAAATAATAATAATAAATAAATAAATAAGTAAGTAAACTCCAAACTATATCTGGGTTAGAATAAATTTAGGGTTAATAATTCACAATTATATAAAATTCCATAGACTTCTTAGTCCTCTTTCCTGTTCTGTACATGTCAGATCATAAAACCTCTCTTCCCATTCGCTTTCATTAGTTCTTCCACAACAATATCTCTCTTCTTTCAACCTTCTCAACCATTTTTGAAATGGGGTTCTTCGCCTGAGATGAATGAGCTCCGGTGACTGGCTGCTGCAAGAGATTTGTAATCTCTAGATTCAATTTTTGAAAGTGGGTGGGAAATTTTTCGAAATGGGTCTTTTCATTTGGGTCTTCTCTTTGATTTTAGCAGCTACCCTTTTGAGTCACTGCTCCTTCTCTCTCACCGAAGATGGTAAACCCTACCCTTACTATGCCCTTTCTGCTGAAGATTTATTTAGGGTTTATGTTTTACTTTGTCTTATGTCTCAGGTTTAACATTGTTGGAAATCAAAAGTACTTTAAATGACACTAAGAACGTCCTCAGTAATTGGATCCCTTCAGATGAATCTCCCTGCAAATGGACTGGTATCTCTTGTCATCCCCAGGACTCTCGGGTCAGCTCAATGTATGTCGCTTCATTCTCTTTTAAACCATCTTTTGAGCTTTTAACTTATCTTTTGTGCATTCATTTTAATATCTTTGGGTATGTTTGTTTGTGGGTTTTCCAGTAATCTACCATTCATGCAACTAGGAGGGATTATATCTCCCAGCATTGGTAAACTTAGTAGATTACAGAGACTGTAAGCATCTGCTTCTCTACGAGAACCTTACTTTTCTATTCTGATATTATGGAGTAATTGACTTTACTTAAGTCTGTTTTTCTTATGTGTAATCAGGGCTCTCCACCAGAACGGCTTACATGGATATATCCCCAATGAACTTGCCAATTGTTCTGAACTTAGAGCCCTGTAAGTAACCATTATCATTTTTACAGCCATCCCTCCACCATTTTTGTGTATGTGCTTGCAAATGCTTTATTTATACTCATGAGATTATGCATTTTTTTATTCAGGTACCTCAGGGCTAATTATCTTCAAGGTGGCATTCCATCAAATATTGGAAACCTTTCATACCTTACCATACTGTGAGAGTTTTGATCTTTTTCCCTTCTTCATTCTTGGATGATTAATGTGGTCTTCTTGGTGTCTTAGCTAATATCTATTTTATGAAGTCAATTAAAAGAGGCACTTATATGGAAAAACTTGCAATTAGAATACTAATAGTTTGTTTGCCTTCTGGGTTTTTGTATCTGGAGTTGTTTTGTACTTCACCTCTGTTACTCAGTTTTCATCCCTGGTATTTAATTGTAGTGATTTATCAAGCAATTCCCTCAAGGGCAGTATACCATCATCAATTGGTCGTCTCACACACTTGCGCAATCTGTAAGTTGTAAATCACTATCGCTACATTTACGTCAAGTTCAACTTTACATGCCTGCAGTTCATATTACTAAAACTATTATCCTTGTTGTGTTTCTTACCAACTTGGTACTCATTTCAGGAATTTATCTACCAACTTTTTCTTTGGAGAAATCCCAGATATTGGAGTTTTAAGCACCTTTGATAACAACTCGTACGTACACTATCAAGACCCAGTCCTTTTATACATGTTGAAATCCTTTGTCTAAGCCAAACACTCGGATTAACTGGCTTCGTATCATAATGTTAGGTTATTGGGTAGGATTTAGTTCTATGATTTATACAAGCATGGTTTAGAAGTATGCAATTGGTCAATGAAATGGCCATATAGGCATGTTCATGGTATTCCAATTAGAACTTGAAAATTAGGAGGAGAGTATACAGTGGTTGGTTTCATTTTGATGCTAAACTCAAGAGAAGAGGAACATGCCATTTGCTTGTTTGCCTCGACTTCAAAGTTCTTATCATCTTCTCCTCCCCAATTTATCCTATTCATTTTGACCTTGTTCTTCAACGTATTTTGTATCTCGAGATGATATCGTCCTTTGATGTGCCAGGTTCTTTGGCAATCAAGGTCTTTGTGGCCGACAAGTGAACAAGCCATGCCGGACCTCACTGGGGTTTCCTGTCATTTTACCGCATGCTGAAAGTGATGAAGCTGCAGGCAATTTCTCTTTACACTTCAATGAAGTTATTTACCACTTAATCATATTGCAATTAGACAAATCAGTGACAGAATGACTCAATTTGCAAGAGAACCATGGATACTAATTTTGTTTTTTATTTTACAGTTCCTGCAAAACGATCCACTCATTACATCAAAGGACTGTTGATTGGTGCAATATCGACAGCGGGGTTTGTGTTGGTCATAGTTATTGTATTCATGTGGACTCGTTTTCTTTCAAAGAAAGAAAGAACTGCAAAGAGTTACATGGAAGTTAAGAAGCAAAAAAATCGCGAATCAAGTGAGCTATTCATTTCAATCTTGGTCTTTTAGTTTTATCTAATTTGTACATTTTCTCTCAAAATAATACATATCGCAATTGACAACCCTCACAACCCAATGCAGGTGCAAAGCTAATTACATTCCATGGCGATCTACCATATCCAACATGTGAGATCATAGAAAAGCTGGAGGCCCTGAATGAAACAAATGTTGTTGGCTCAGGAGGTTTTGGCACCGTGTATCGAATGGTCATGAGCGATTCTGGAGCTTTTGCTGTCAAGAAAATTGATAGGACTCAAGACGGTCCAGATCAAGTAGTAGAAAGAGAATTGGAGATACTGGGTAGCATTAAACACATAAATTTAGTGAAATTGCGTGGTTATTGCAGGCTTCCTTCTTCAAAGCTTCTTATATATGACTATCTGGCGGCGGGTAGCTTGGATGATTTCTTGCACGGTATCATTTTCCTATTCCATTTTTGAAGTTCAAAATACAAAAAATTGAGAAGTAAAATAGATATGAAGACGTAATATCATGAGTATGGAACTCTAGGAATGTGGAAGTTTTATTCTTCTTTTAAACCCTTTGTAAACTTATGTTTTCACTATTTGCAGAACATAGACCAGAAAAGTTTTTGGATTGGAGTGCTCGGTTAAACATAGCGCTAGGCTCTGCTCGAGGATTAGCATACTTGCACCATGATTGCTGTCCAAAGATTGTGCATTGCAACATAAAATCCAGCAATATTCTTCTTGATGGGAACTTAGAGCCGCACGTATCTGACTTTGGTCTTGCAAAGCTTTCCGTTGATGGGGATTCCCATGTCACAACTGTTGTTGCTGGCACATTTGGTTATCTGGCTCCAGGTGCAATTCCCTTTTAATGTCTTTGGTATAAGCGACAATAATGATTCAACTTGAATCAGAAACTTATATAACTATAAGCTCAAATAGAATCTTCTTTGGACCTACTTTCTTGAGCGCAGAATACTTGGAAAGTGGGATAGGAACTGAGAAGTCTGATGTTTATAGCTTTGGAGTTCTCTTGCTCGAGCTTGTAACAGGAAAGAGACCAAGTGATCCATTTTTCTCAAAGCGGGGCGTAAATATTGTTGGTTGGGTAAGCCAATCGCTGCACAATTCAAGTTCTTGCATTTTTTTTTTGTTCAATCTCTAAACAACGACTTATTAAATTGAGCATGATCATGACTAATAGTTGAACACACTGAGGGGAGAAGACCAATTGGAGAACATAGTTGATAATAGGTGCCAGAATGCAGATGTCGAAACTGTAGAAGCAATTCTCGAAATAGCGGCAAGGTGCACTGATGGCAACCCGACTATGCGGCCTACAATGAATCAAGTACTGCAGCAGCTAGAGCAAGAGGTTATGTCACCCTACCCGAGCGATTACTCCGAGTCTCACTCGGATTATTCATGAATGTAAGCAACTTTGAGATCTTGTTCACTTTGTGCAACATGTTAAGAAACAGCTGCATAATGTATTCACTAGTGGAATAGTTTTTCAACCCACGTTCTTGTTGGGAGGGCTTGAGTACCATGTAGGTTTCAGTCTATTCATGACACTTCTCTATGAATTTGGGTTTCTTTTCTTGTTTGGAGTATCAAATCTCTTCTCATTCTTCCAAGAAATTTGTTCTATAAGTTGCAAACAGCCTATGATGTTGGACGCAAATTATCATAATTATCACCATTGATCATAATTCATCAGTACAGTTCATTTTATCGTTGCTTTGACATCCTCACTTAGTAATTCTTTTGTTTGGAAAGAGAGCTTTCGCTTTCCAAGTTGTATTCCATCTTTCATTCATGAGGAGAAATTATCTTAGTTGGTGCAGGTGGTTGCCTCGTTTCCAATTTCAAGAAGGAAAAAAAAGGCGTTTTTTTTAGATTGAAGAACCATAACCAAATAATTAATATAGACTTTTTAAGATTTTGATATAAGAAAAATGGGTGTCAATTTAACTTCTTTCACGTCCATTTTTTTCATGAATTTTTAGAATGTGTGTTTCTTTTGAAGAGTAAATGATGTCTTACGAGAGGTATTGTAGAGACAACAATAATAGGTATATCGTGAATGATCACATTTCCTAACAAAATATATAGATGTTTTTTAGTACAACTGCGAGGATGGGAATCGAACCTTCGATCTTTAGGGAGTAAATCATGCCGATTATTGTTGAGTTAAACTCACTTTGACATATGGATGTATTTTATTACTTATTTATAAAATAATGCATAAGTAGTTGATGTGACCTTTTAAAAGAAACATTTAGATGAGTAGTAGTTGACCAAATAAAAGTGAGAATGAACTTTAATGACCTTTATAATATCAAATATGAAAATATTATCTTGTATGAATGATGTTTAGGATAATCTTGTGCACTTTCCCCCTCATGTAATTCAAGTGGGATTGTCTAGAATGTGGCACCATTGATTGCACCTTTATTTTCATTGACAAATCCTTCTTCTCCAATTGTAATAGTAATTACCACCTATATTTTATTTTCTTGTGTTATAATTTAGAGAAATTTTTACAGATAGAAAAAATGTCAAAAAAAATGTCAAACTATTTACAGAAAATAGCAAAAAAAAAAAAAATACTGATAAACATTGATGGACTTCTATCAGCATATATAAGTGATAAACTTCTATCATTTCTATACTGATAGACCCTGATAAACTTCTATCAACATTTATCACAACTATCTAAAAAGTTTTTTATTTTTGTAAATAGTTTTCCTTATTTTTTATTTTTAAAAATTCTCCTATAACTTATAACAACCTTTAAAAGACAACAATTACTTGCCTTTAGATAAATAAATAAAAGACAAACATTACCGTATCATAGTAAATTTTATTTTGGTCTCTAAAATATTTAAAATTTTATTATTGACATATATGTTGGAAGTCAAATAAAAAGTAAGTTCTTAAATTTTTTAAAATAGATTTTAGTATTTTGATTAAATTACTTAAATCAAACTATAATAATAGTTAGGATTAGAATGTAGGCTAGCACACAAACTTGCACGACCACTTGTCATCCTAGCTTTTCTTGCCGTCTAGTTCATAAAATAATTATTTTTCTTAATAAGAAAAAAATTTACATCACATTTTTCAAGTTGAGCAAATTCTCAAAATTTGTATGAGATACATAAATTACTTCTCTTATCACCAATTAATTTTGGGATGCAACGTCATGTTTATTTTATACTCATTCGTTAGAAAACAATCGCAATATTTTCATCTATAAATATCAATTCTACATATTAAAAATAGCTTATTTAGTAGGAAAATTTTTAAAAATAGAAAAATAAGAAAAATTATTTACACAAAATAGGAAATTTTTAGATAGTTGTGATAGACTCAAATGATAGAAGTCTATCACTGATAGATACTTGATAGAAATTTATCAATGTTTATCAATATATTTTTTGTGCTATTTTTTTTTTTTTTTTTTGTAAATAGTTTGAGTGAAAATTTCTCTATTTGATAACATAACAAACTTCACGAACTCAATCCCACAAAACTAGCTACTAACTCCAAATACAAATACTTAAACTATCTATTAACCACTTCCCCTTGAGTTAACTAACCAACTCTATGAGATATTTTGAAAGGTAGAAGGACATGTACTTGGTCTAGGCCAACCCTAAAGACTTCCATCCACACATTTCTACCCCTTCTAATTTGGCTACCCTCAAATATTAAATACAACACAACATATTTTTTTCTTGCGAGATAATAAATGTAGATGGCATGTGACAATAAAAAAACAAAAAACAAACTAACATTCTTTTTTAATTCAACAAATATACGTCAAATATATACTTAACTTATCTATTAAATTATGTTTAGTTTGAATCTCTGTTGTATACTCGTCTTATTTATAGAAGATAATATTAGAGGCATATGGATTAAGAAAGCATAATGAAGTTGCATTGCATGAGAATGGGAAGTGCCACCGCCCTTTTATGTGCTTGGTTTAATCTCACAATACAAATTAAAGGTACCAAAATTTGGAGTAGGGTCCATTTCCATCTGGGGTTTAAAGGGTTATTAGCCACTGAATATGGAGTTTCACTGAGAAGACATTAAATTGCACGTTGATGAAATCCAACAATGTCCACATGTTTTAGAAAGATGACCGACTCCACCCGGCAATCACCAGCAAACGAGGATCCTTACATTTCAGCCCCCATCTGAAGAACACGACCCAGCCATTTTGGAAAAGTAGCCATCGATAAGGATTGATGCCCATACACATTATACAAGACGGCAAGATTATGGGCCCTTGTCCTTTTGGTGTTCGATGAAATTCCCCAGTGGGTTTTTGGCTTTTCCCACTTCCCACTCAGACACTTTGAAAAAAAAAAAAAGAGAGAGAGAAAGAAAAAGGTAGGTCCTCCAATTCAATTTGCATCTCTAATTTAATTAAACCCCACTCTTCCCTCATTCTCATCTCAATCCCATCCCAGATATTATCCAATTCCATTCCTTCCTTTACTTATCATATTCTTATTCCAACTTGTCTATTGATTCACTATGCTTGTTCTAATGCCTTCTATACCATTCACGTACTTTTCATCTTCACGTGAGTTGTTTTCTTATATTTTGTTTTCAGCATTATAAAATTGTAATATATGGTTGATTTATCCTACCTCTGCTTCTATTGTATGTAATAGAAGTTTGTAGTCTCCTAATTTGTCCTGCAGAATTGTTACTTCCCTTTCAGGTGTGAGGGTGATGTTGTCGGGAATGCGACGGAAATCATACGTTGGCTAGATAAAGAGATGATCGTGAGTACATAAGTGTGGACAACCATCTCCATTAGTATGAGAATTTTAGGTAAAACTAAAAGTAATCTGTGTCAGATTATTACGAACGTGATCAAAGTCAGTCGGTCCCACATTGACTAGATAAGAGGAAGATCATAAGTATATGAGTGACAATATTTTTGCTAAGACGAGACTTTTGGGTTATTCCAAAAATAAAGTCATGAGGACTTATTTCCAAAGTGGACGATATCATATTATTGTGAACACATGTGGAAGAGCGATGTCATTAATATTAATGTCTAAAGTGGACAATATTATATCAATATGGAGATATGTGAGAGTCCTTGAGATATATATAGCTTTTGAATTTCAACTGCATTGATGGCGGTCGTATGTATATTTATTATCTGCGGTAAAAGTTGAACCAACAAACGTCAGAGAGAATCCAATGGGGATGAGTATTTCTGCGTGTGAGATGAATGATAATTGGCACCACTGTATCAGTAGATTTGTGGTGAAACCAAGGGGAAAAGATAAGAGTTGTCATTTTCGAAAGAGTCTAGAGTTTTCTTTTTTGGCTGAACCACCATTTTGTGAGTCTATAAATACAACCACACCATTTTACTTTACGACCAATTCGAATAGAGAATTCTGGATCAACTCTTCATTTAAATTTGAGTCCCAGTTGTCCAATTTCCGTACTCTTCAAACTGAAGAAAAGAGAATGTCTTCCATCACTGTAACTCCATTAGAAACTCAAAACCATGGTGTGGGATATCACAGTTTAATTTCCTTGCTTATTCTTTCAAGTTCATGTTTTTTCCTAATTGCTTCTAACTGTAACTCAACTGTCTTTATCCTTCATTCAATAGGAAGAAACTCAACAGCTGAACCTTTGGGAAGACTATGTGGACTGGAGGAAGAGACCTGCTGTAAAAGGACGCCATGGAGGCATGCTGGCTGCCTCCTTTGTATTGGGTCAGTATATATAAGAACTGAAGATTAAATTTTGGTTTCTATGGGTAGTACTGCCGTACTTCTCATGAACATGGATAAAAATAACATTTTTTTTGTTCTCCTTATTAATGGTGGATGATCTGATCTTATGAACTGCATTACATCAGTTGTTGAAGTACTGGAGAATCTAGCATTCCTGGCCAATGCAAGTAATCTTGTTCTGTATCTGTCCAAGTTCATGCATTATTCTCCATCCGAATCTGCCAACATTGTCACCAATTTTATGGGCACAGCTTTCCTTCTTGCGCTCCTTGGTGGCTTTCTAGCAGATGCTTTCTTCACCACTTACTCTATCTTCTTGATAAGTGCTGCAATAGAATCCTTGGTGAGTTAGTTTCCACCAAAGTTGTTCTTTCCTTATATACAATATGGTTTGCACGTGGGTTGTTCCGTTATGTTCAATATATGTTCTTTTATGATAATGAGACACTTTGTAAGAATAGGAATAAAAGATCAATTCACTTCGTAGAATTTAATATCCTACGGGTTTTCTTGACACCCAAATGTTGTAGGGTCAGGCGGGTTGTCCCGTGAGATTAGTCAAGGTGTGCGTAAGCTGGCCCGGACACTCACATATATCAAAAAAAAAATCAACTTAACGTATCAATTTAGGGGCATTTGGGACACTGAATTAATTATTATATATAGTGGTTATTATAGTCTATGAGTTATAATAGTTTATGTTCTTGATGCAGACTATTTTAGTATGGGTAGGAAATAGTAAACACTAGAACACAAAGGGTAAGAGAGAATAGGTAGGAAATTGTAGACATTGTAACAAAAAGGGATTTCAAATAGTATTACTGTAGTTTATGAATAGTTGAAACACCACTATTATATTTGAAATCCTAAACATGGAGTGAGCTATATTAGCCATCTACACCAACTTCAAGTTGAGGCTTAAACAGACCCTTTTATAGTTTTTGAGACGATACTGATCAATATGTAATACTTGAATAAGAGGTTTTATGTTCAAAACTCTTGTAATTTCATATTTCCATGCTTACTAATATGAGAGTTATGGTAACTTCTAGATTTTATTAGTGGAGCATTTTCCATCAATAATAGTTGACATTTGATGGAAAGTTTATGAATCACACATGTGCTTTTGGTCCCACATCTGGTAGTGTACAGTATTCTGTGTTTTTAATGGGGTTTCCATTTTGGGAAAGAAATGTGCGTAATATGTTGTACTAATTAAGTTTGAAGGGTTATAACTTTAATCACTTACTAATCCAAAAGTTTAAATGGATGGAATAAGGTAAATTGAATTATATCAATATTTCAACGTAAAGAAAACATATTGTGGAGTGCAGGGACTGATAATTCTGACGCTCCAAGCTGATGTACCATATCTGAAGCCTGCAAGATGCGTTACAAATGCAGCGGGGAATGGAAATCCATGCCATAAAGTTGGAGGTGGGGAAGCAGTGATGCTATTGCAGGAGAGGAGGGCTATTACGCTGGTGGCCCTTATTGCTGAGTTGGGAGGGATAAAGGGGATGCTATTTGCAGGGCTTTACATGGTGGCACTTGGAGTTGGAGGGATAAAAGGGTCGCTGCCTCCTCATGGGGCTGAGCAGTTTGATGAGACCAGCTTTGAAGGAAGGAAGAAAAGATCTGCATTCTTCAACTACTTCATCTTCTGTCTTTCTTGTGGAGCTTTGATTGCTGTAACTCTGGTGGTGTGGATGGAAGATAACAAAGGCTGGCAATGGGGGTTTGGGATCTCCACTCTTACAATACTCATCTCTATTCCTATTTTCCTCCTTGGATCGCCAACTTACAGAATTAAAACACCAGCCGGAAGCCCAATCACAACCATTTTTAAGGTACTTCCAGCTCTGGTTATTATAATAACCTCCATCACAAACCAACTCGCCTTTTTTTTTTCCTCTGCAATTTTGAGAAGTACCTTAAAAAAATTACATCTGGTGCCGAAAGAGGGGGGTGGGGACGGTGAGTTAAAGGAGAGAGAAGATGAGAGAGAGGGTTTTTTTCTTTTTTATTATTTTTTACATTTTAAATTTCCATGTCAACATTAATTATAATAAAAAATTGTTCTGTTGCTCTAGCAAAGGAAAAATAACTCAAACCTATTTCTCAAAAAGGGACCAATACATTTTAAAAACTACCAAATGCACATATTATTAAAAATAGAAAAAAAATACTTAGATACATCCATAGTAGAACTTATTTTTGTACATCCCACCAAATTGTCTCATCATAATTTGACATGTGATAAATTCCTCTGGTTTCTTTTTTTAATATTTTAATTTTTTTTTTGTAAGTAATGAAAGTGAGATGCATCAAGATGGGGGTTACCCGGAATGCATTCAAGTATTACCCAAAACAGAATGTATCTTTTTTGTCACCTTTTTTTTTTTTTTACTTGTAACAATAATTCCAATTTTTTCAAATAAACTTTAATTTTATTCCCCTAAAAAAAAATTGGAAAATAAGATATAGAAAATGACACTAGAGACAAGGATGTGCGGCTATAAATTTAGTCCTAAATTTTTAATTTTGTGTAATTTTCAAATTTATGTCTAATTCCTTCAAAAATGTCAAAAGAATATCTACTAAAATTCAAAACTTTCAATTTTGTAACTAATATATCACTACAAACTCACTAAATTTTCAATTTGAAGTGTAATAAGGTAGTTAACCTTAACCCACTGGGTTCTAAAATGGCTAAAATGACATCCTTTTTACTTACTTTTGGTACAGGTTCTAGCCTCAGCTGCTTTCAACAGTAGAAAAGCAAAGACTTGTAATAACGTTGTGATGAATATATCCACAAGTTCAGTATCTTCAGACACTACCACAGACATTATTCTTGATGAACAGAGACAGAATATGGAAAAGGAAAACAACCCAATTACAATCCCAATTCCAGTTTCAACACAAGCCATGGAGTTTCTCAATAAAGCTACAATCAACAACCCCAACCATCCACAACTAAATTGCACAGTGAAACAAGTAGAAGAAGCCAAAATAGTACTAAAAATCTTCCCAATTTTCACCTCCACCATAATGCTCAACTGTTGCCTCGCACAGCTCTCCACATTCTCAGTCCAACAAGCGGCCACCATGAACACAAAACTCGGTTCTTTCAAAGTCCCCCCTGCTTCTCTCCCTGTCTTCCCTGTCATCTTCATCATGATCCTCGCCCCAACTTACAACCATTTCATACTCCCAATTGCAAGAAAACTCACTAAATCCGAAATGGGAATAACCCATTTACAGAGAATTGGAACAGGGCTGGTTCTGTCCACAGTGGCAATGGCGGTAGCAGCATTAATTGAAACCAAGAGAAAGACCTTAGCTATGAAAATCCACAAATTGGATTCTTCTGAGCCTTTGCCCATCACTTTCCTTTGGGTGGCTTTGCAGTACTTGTTTTTAGGGTCGGCGGATTTGTTCTCCTTGGCTGGAATGATGGAGTTTTTCTTCACAGAAGCCCCTTTGAGTATGAGATCTTTAGCCACTGCTCTGTCTTGGGCTTCCTTAGCCATGGGCTACTTTTTGAGCTCTGTTTTGGTGACTCTTGTCAATGGTGTCACTAAGGCTTGTGGGTTCAGGCCATGGCTGTATGGGAAAAGCTTGAATCGTTATCATTTGGAGAGGTTTTATTGGGTGATGTGTGTCTTGAGTGGGCTTAATTTCTTTCAGTATCTGTTCTGGGCTAATCGCTATACTTATAGGTCCACTAATGGAGGAGAGCAGTCTTTGAAGGAACAACCAAATAATGCTGCTTTAGTTGATGAAAGAGATGTGTAGAGATGACATTGTGTTATTATATATATACACATTGTTTGAAATAGTTTGTAAGGTGTCTTATTGATTTTATTATGTGATATGGTTTGTTACGTTGGTATATGATTCACTTTATTGCATGTAATGAATAATGAACCTTGCTAAAATTTTGAGTAATACTTGAGTCCAGCCCTATCAATTATAAAGGAAAAAAAGTTATGAAACAAATATTGACAACTTGTGATTGGACACTTGGGTGGGTGGCATAAAGAGGCGTGTAGTTCGAGATTCCCCGAAGTATTTTTTTTTAAATGTTTAACTATGAAATATCCACCACATCTAATCTAAGCAATGTACTATTGATTTATTAGTTTATGACGGTGCAAAAAGATATTTTCTCAAACTTATTTGTTTACTTTTTTGATATTTTGTTAGCAACTTGTCATTTGTACGTATGGAAAGGTATTTAGTAGATATGATATTCATTAACATTTAGGGAGTCAACTTATCTTGTTTAAAGTCATTTGATAATTTAGGCATCTTGTGAGTGTATTATTTATTCTATCAACTTAGGGAGATGAGTTGGTATTAAATTCATACTTGTCCAAATATTTGAGATCCCAATCAAACATATTTGTAGGATTTGGACCAATTAGGATGGTTATATCTTAAATAATCCTTTGAAATGATCACAAGACTCGTTCAACCAATGTAGAAAGGAGTCAAGTGAGTGGCTAAAAAGCAAGATGTTGACATCGACAAACGTTGCTAAGAAAATAAATTTATGATCGATTTGTTTGTAATCAATCAAATCAAATCGGGTTATTACAATTAGATAAGTTGAGATTCCATTTCAAAATTATTTGACAATGAAAAGAATAACTCATCTATCTTATAATTGTAAGGTCCCTTGATATTTTGAATATGACATCCTAAATAAGTATTCATCTGGCCTCTCTAAAAAAAGTTATTTCCCGCTCTTTAAAATATCGTACAGATTCAACTTTCGGAAGTGAGATTTCTCTTTGCCTTCTTTCAAAATCCAATACCTTAACTCTTACCCAAGTATACATGAAAAACTTAGGATCTATTTGATAGGCAATTTGAAAACAAAGAATTTAACGAAAACATAGTTGTATTTTATGTTTTCAGATATGTATATAGAGCATATTGATGAATTTAATTTTAAGTTAAAACAATTTTTAAGTGTTTTTGATATAAATCATCAAACTATTTGTAGTTAACTACTAAATTTTAGGTTGAATCTAAACTATTATTAATTAATTTATGCACGTGTTCTATGTCTTTTGTTTAATAATAATTTGTAATATTATATAATTTAAAAAATTACAAAATGCATATTTTAATTTAAAATTTAAATTAAGTTTATAACATAAGATACTATATTTCTAAACGGTTTAATTTTTTTAAATATTATTCTACATTTTAAAATTTAAAATCCAAAATATGGATATATAGAAAACATAAAAATTTTTGTTTTTAGAATTTGCACGGTTTAGATCTTAGAATCTAAAAATAATTTTCAAATACAAAATTCAAATTACCTGCCAACACACATGTTGACATATTTGCTTAACTCAGTGAATCTGAAAACATAAAACAAAATTCAAATTCTCAATCAAATATGCCGTTCAAAACTAGTTAAGCAAATAAAAATATTAAAAGTTTTCATAACAACAAACATGGGGATGTAGCTCAGATGGTAGAGCGCTCGCTTAGCATGCGAGAGGTACGGGGACCGATACCCCGCATCTCCAACCTTATTTTTTCATAACGCTATCAATTTTTGTGGTCATCGTTGTATCTATCAATGTCCTTATATTATTACAAATTTACAATTGACACCACATGAAAGCTACTTTTTGTCCTATTTCCAAATAAATTTTATATATTAATTGTTTTTCTTCTCTTCCACGTTCCACCTAACATTTTTTTTTCCGTGTGAAACTCACAACGTGAGATCACAAATTACATCAACCTACCTAATTTAATGTAGATATTACGAAACAAAATTTTTAGTTTCATTGATTTTTTTCCCAGATATTTTAGTAATGAAGTTTTGGGACCAATTGGGAAATACTCAGTAGGCTTTTAGAATGTTGAATTGTTTATTATAGTGACTAATTTATAATAATCTGTGTCGGAGTGCAAACTATTTTAGTATGGATTATAATATGTTGTGATTGAGAGGTAGACTATTTAATTAATCTAGATAGTAAATGGTAAACACGGTAACAAATAGAGATTTTTAAATAGTATTTAATATGAACGGAGGAACCTAAATCATGTCATATGAACTTCAAGAAAGACACTAAGAATGCAAACTGTATGCTGTCCAAATTCACAGTGAAGAAAACTTGCGATTATGTGAAGTCAAGTGGAATTTATGAAGAATCAAGTTTCATTTATGGAACAAAGACTTTATGTGGAGCTTCATAACTCATAGATGGTTACAAATTGATGGATTGCTGATTAAAAAGAAATTTGTTTGATTGTATTAATTAAATGTAATTTCAATTTTTAAGTTTTTTTCATGTGTTTTATCTTACATTTAGATCATGAGTGATAATGGTTATTAATTATGAGAGTTACAACTCTTGAAATGACTCATGAAAGGTCTAGGGTTATATTTTGAGAACTATATAATGCAATGTAATTTGTCAAAGAAAGTAGACACATGGAAATTTTAGTAAAATGAGTTTTTGAGCTTTGTAAGCCTAGAGCTATGTTTTCTTTGCAATTCTATGATGTTTAGATTGCATGTTCAGAATCATTCAAACTTGACTTGATCGATTTTTCTTGTGGAGTGATTCGAAGATCAAGGGTCAATGGGAGCCACAAGCTTTCTCCAATCTGTAGTGTTGCTGATCATCTAAGTAATCTGTCATCTAGTCATTCTTACAGGCTGAGATCGAATTGATTTGGGGTTTTTGAGTTTGAGATCTAAAGGTCTTGTTTGTCAACAAGGTTGTTAGATCCAAATCCTCGAGAGTTACTTATCACTATTAATGTAATTAATTGTAAGTTATAAATAGTTGTAACCATCACACTATTATATTTGGAGCCTCAAACATTGAGTAAGTTATAATAGCTCAACCTACCAACTTTAAATTGGGGGCCAAAATGACCCCTTAATATGATAATAACTAACTTAGTAAACATATAATTCCAAATTTAAAAACGCAGATAAGACATTCAATTTTTTCTTTCAAAATTGAGGGTTAAAATTCGTACATAAAAGAATTGTACATATATACAAACATCATAACCTATGTTAAAACCTTGTTTTATTTCCCTTTTAGAAAACAATTGGAAATAGGTTTTAGAATATGAAACCATATAATTATATCTTAACAGATCCCTGTGAATTATCTAAACATTTTCCTACGTATGATTGTAAGTAGTAAGGTTAAAATATTTGTTTTCTGTCCCTTTCGTTGCTAAAAAAAGTCAATACTTTATAATTGTTATTATTATTTTGTTGTCGATTTTTGTCCCTCGTGGGATGAGCATGTAGACAGAATCTTATTGGCCCTTTGGTTTGCATTCACAATGCAACATTGAATTTTTTGTGGTTTTGTAATTTCTTTATGAGAAATTGGGTCATTTTATTAAAAAAAAAAATTCACCGATAGAAAAAATGTTAAATTATTTATAGAAAATAGTAAATAATAATAATAATAATAGAAATTGATAGACTTCTATCCGCATCTATCAGAAATAAACTTCTATCATTTTTCTGATAAACCTTGATAAACTTCTATTAGCGTCTATCATAACTATCTAAAAATTTTGCTATTTTATGCGAATAGTTTCCCTTATTTTTCTATTTTTAAAAATTCTCCTAAAATATATCCAAATATAATTTCTTTACATTTTGTTGGAGTCTATTCAACTTGTCATCATCTTGTGATTATTTTTTAAATTTTTTATTTATCAACCATCTTAAATTCTATGGATGACCAAATATGTAACCCTTGATCATACCACCAATCACTAACTATTTTTAAACAAAATAATTAGGAGATAAACAAATAGGATCCTTTTTTACTATGTAATTGCATTTTTTTCCTTGATTTTCTAATGGACTTTTCCAACTAGTCTTTGCTTCCAATTTCAAAACTACTAATCAACGATTTGATCGAGGTGACCAATGATTAGACATATTCAAGTTCCAGATAAAGTTATAATTGAAATTTTCAATTCTTTCAATTAAATATAACCATTCAATATGAAATGGAAATTCAAAAATATAATTTAACACGAAATTACCTTAAAAATGAAAAATACAACCAAAACAAACCTTAAATTTGTTTTTTAGTTTAATAATTATGGAGATGAGAGATTGAATTCTTGGCGATGATGGATTGACATGTATACTATTTATTAATTAATTTATTTTTTAATTGGACAATTGAGAGAGGAGAAAACAAATAGGTTATTTTGGTGAATTCTTTCAATTACTTGAATTAGGAAGGGATGTGGATAAGCTTAATTGCTTAGTCATCCTCACCTTGTATACCCTGTCAAAATTCATTATTTTCTATGTAGAAAACTCATAAATGGGAATTAGAAGAAAAATGTAAAAGGTCTCTTTCTCAGAAATTCTTGTTTCTCTTTTATCATTAACTTAATAGAAACCTGCAAAGTTTAAAGATATTTCATAGAAGATATTAGGGGAAGATTTTTAGCCCGTTGTTTATCATCGGGAAATTTCTGCTCTTTTTCCCTAAAGTCAAGAGTGCCCGTCTCTTTCATAATTTCTGGGTTCTGATCCAAATTCCAACCGCGACCCACTTCTATAAACTTCATTCTTATTCTCAAACCGCCCTTAAATTCCAATCGCAGTGGGATTTGTGAAGGTTAAGACAAACTGAAAGGTACAAAGTTCCTTCTTTTTACTCTTCTTTCTCCCTTTCTTTGGGCTGCATTCTTTCTGGGTTTGCTTCTTTTTCTCCCTTTCTTTGATTGTTTGGTGTGTTTTGTTCTGTTTGTGGCATACCCTTGATTTCATATCTCTAAATTTCTTGTAAATTTTCTTGACCTCCTTTCTGTCTTCTGTCTGGATCATCTGAAGTGTCTATGGTGGCATTCTTTAGGTTTTTCCTCTTAGTAATAGAACTTTGTATTCCGGGGATTACGTATTGTTTCTTGGAGTTTCCTATTATGTTTCAAGCTTTGCAAGTTGTGGTTGCACATTGCAGCTGAAATGTTTGAATTTTAATATATTCATTAAATGGGGAGGGGACATGGTTTAATTCTTTGGAAAGTTTGACTAAAACCAAAGGCAATGAATATTATTATATTGATTCAAAGTCGTCGTTTGCTTCTCTATTTGTAATCTTCATAAGTTGACAAACCTCTCTTTTTCCCTCATCTGCTAGTTTTGCTTCTCTTAAGCCTACGCAAAATACTTAACTTAGAAGGGTTTTGTAACTGGAATTTCATTGCATAGCTACTTTTTTACAGATTTTCTTTGTGAATCCAAACATTTGATTCTTTTTTGGGTTTTTGTGAAGGTTGAAGATATGGGTAATCTTTTTTGTTGTGTGCAAGTGGACCAATCCACTGTAGCTATCAGGGAGAGGTTTGGTAAGTTTGAGGAAGTTCTTGAGCCAGGATGCCATTGCTTGCCTTGGTTTCTTGGAGCCCAGATTGCTGGCAATCTGTCTCTCCGGTTGCAACAATTAGATGTGCGATGTGAGACCAAGACAAAGGTTTGACACTCTTTCTCTATAATAATTTGATGGTACCATTTCTGTCTTATATAATTCAGCATCATAGTCACTGTTCTATACAACTCAGCTGTTTCTACAAAATGATCCTCTAAAACATAATGCACTGGATTCGCTACTCATCAGCACACTGAAGGAAGAATAAATTCTTTTGTTCTAAAAGGGAATATATCTATGAAAATAAAGTAAGGAAGAAGAACTACAAGAGAGTTTCAAAACTCAACATCTAAAGAGCCCCCTGTTCTCTCCATGTGATTTGCTGAGGCAATAACATATAGAATTGGCTTTTAATTGTGTTCTTATAGCTACTTCTCTGTCTTCATGCTTAGCCAATAATGAATACACTATGATGCTCTTATTTCCTTCTTGTACTTTCCAAGGAGAGAGAGTTATAAGATGGGATACTACAAGAACCTGTTCTGTTAATAGCTAGGTCCTTGGAATGAATTCTTCAGTGTGAGGATTTAAAGTGTGCTTTGTTCCTAAAATTCGAGGTGATTATGTTCTTCAGGATAATGTGTTCGTCAATGTGGTTGCCTCTATTCAATATCGAGCACTGGCAGATAAAGCAAATGATGCATTCTACAAACTTAGCAATACAAGGTCCCAGATCCAGGCTTATGTATTTGATGGTATACCCCGTTATTTTTTTTCTTGTTAAACATATTAGTTAAATGTGTTGAGGTACTTGTAAAGCGCATTTGATTTCTCTTTTTGTCATATTTTTGGAAGCATACTCCTTTAAATTTGAGAAACTTCTTGCGTATCTATAGTGATCAGAGCAAGTGTTCCAAAGCTCAACTTGGATGATGCTTTTGAGCAGAAAAATGATATTGCCAAAGCAGTAGAAGATGAACTTGAGAAGGTAATCTTTGTTGCTCATTCAATTTTAGTGTTATGAAGCAAATTCCAACTTTCTTTTAATTTCTGAATGATTACTTTCAGGCTATGTCAGCTTATGGCTTTGAGATTGTTCAAACTCTCATTGTTGATATAGAACCAGATGAGCATGTTAAGAGAGCAATGAATGAAATTAACGCTGGTAATAATCCAATCCTTCATACTCAAAAACTGGACTTCTTTTTCCTTTTGCCTCAAGCTTAGTTGGGGTTCTGTTATTATGCATACCCAATAAATGATCAGAGGCCAACATCCTGTGCAATGTGATAAGTTTGTTTTATTCAACTTTGTATTGTTACATAATTTTCATGTCCTATTCATCGTGTGGGTGTGTGTCTTTTTGCTACGTAATGGACATGGACACATTGCCCAACATATAAACATATTGTTGGTGAAAGTCTAAACCTTTGCTTTGGGTCACCAGAACAAGAATGGATGGTAACTTTGACATTTTGATGATTATTGATTTCCTTTATCATTGGATATCTGTTCAGCTGCTAGATTAAGGGTAGCAGCAAATGAGAAGGCAGAGGCAGAAAAGATTTTGCAGATTAAGCGAGCTGAGGGTGAAGCTGAAGCCAAGTATTTGTCTGGTTTGGGTATTGCTCGGCAGCGTCAAGCTATTGTGGATGGTTTAAGAGACAGCGTTTTGGGATTCTCTGTTAATGTTCCTGGGACGACGGCTAAGGATGTTATGGATATGGTGCTTGTGACCCAGTATTTTGACACCATGAAAGAAATTGGAGCTGCCTCTAAATCAACTTCTGTGTTTATACCTCATGGACCTGGAGCTGTTCGAGATGTCGCATCCCAAATTCGTGATGGACTTCTTCAGGGTTCCTCTTCTTCTCACTAGTCCAACTCTATGTTACAATGATGTTTGTCTATAAGGTGGTATTCAGTGTCTTGTGATTTGCTCTTCTCAAGTGACATATATTGTCCATGATTTACATTTGAGCTATGGAAGTGTTCTTAATACTTAATTTCCCCCCTTTAAATTCTAAGTGGTTTCTCCAATTCATAGAGAAATATATTTCTCTACCAATGAATGCTTCCATGACATCTCCATTGGCGACCTGAGGTTCAAAGATAACGGAAATCCCGTTCTTATTTTGCAACCTAGAAAAAGAAATGCGAATAATCTGGTTCAATGACTGATTTCAATCTAAAATCTTCCTCACAAGGTCAATTTTTCAGTTTAATTGATTGGCTTGGCCGTGTTTTTTCCCCCTTTGGAACGCCATGGCTGTCTCATATGAGAGGTTGCAAAGCTTATTCCTTTTCATATTATTCAATCAAGTTACTGAATCTACAATATTCGTTTACACTATAAAAAAAAACACAAAACGAAAGAGAGAAGGAAGAAGAGAAAAAAAAAACCAGCAACTGGACAATATACATTACAAAGGTGGCCGGTGATCTAAACAGCCAAAGCAGAACGAAGAATGAACAAACCATTTGCTGACTCGAGCCACTACAGAAGGGGCCTAAACACAGCTTATAAATAGAGGCTACCCAAACTTACGCATCTACAATCCGTGGGGTCTGTCACTGGAAAATGAACATATTTAAATAAATAGCCGTCAGATTGAAACTTATCGAGACAGTTTCTAAAACAAAGCTATATGATCAAGACTCAAAACCATGGGGGTGTATGGGGTGCACTAGTTCAGTATCTTACGCCCTGAATTTAGCAAGCCTAAAGTTCAATTGGGGTTAAAAAAACTTGGGTGTTTGAGATGCATATTTATGAAGATTGAATTCAAGGAAACAATGTATAGGTACTATTTTTTTGTATGTATGGGTCAAAACGCAAGTTGCTATTCAAGCCTATTGGTTCTTCAATTGAATTTGGATTTGGAGGAGTTAAAAGCAACTCACGTTATGGCTTCCAAAACCCTTACTTTCACAGACGACAGTTTCACTAATCAATTGGGTGCATGAGCCACTTCTAGTTTGAGCGACCTAGTGATCTGCAAATCTGCAGATCAAAGTAATCAGGAAGGAAAATTGAGCTACCAAATAGCATTTTCAAGACAAAAGATGTAGGTTCCAGAGTCCCTGTGATATCTTGAGCTCCAATTCATCCCACTCCGAAGACGGATTGCTTCCTTTCACTATCCCTGTTCCCGCATAGATCAAGGCTCCAAGACCCTGAAATCAAAGACCCTCAGAACTTTAAATTTAAAAATCCAGTAAAGATTGGATGCAAGTATTTAAGTTTGTTTAGCTCATATGGTAGACTCCATCTTACTCTCTTCACTAATGCTGATCTGATGCCTACAGCAAACTCACTCTCTCCTCCTCCAAACCAGCCAACAGGCCCTGCGTACATCCCTCTATCAAATACCTCTGCATCAAAAACTTTCCCAAGTTGTTAAATGCATACAGACGGGTGAAGATGACTTGTCTTTCAATCCAAGATTTGGCCCACGTTAACATTACAAGACCCATAATCAGCATTTAAAGGAAGCCATCGATAACTTGGATGGGCTGGGAGATATAATATTAAGAACCTCTAGGAATTTAGAAGAGGGAACAGACTAACCTTCACCTAACCTAATTGTATGTTCAGTTATGAACAAGAACCAAACTTTTCATTTTCTTTCATACGTGAAAAAGTTTAGGATCACTCCCTCATGGATCTTTCAGTCAAAGTTCACTTACCAGTTTCTGAAATTAAATCTCGAGCCTCCTCTGTTGGCAATCCACAGACCGCGGGAGTTGGATGAATCGTAGATAAAATTTCAAACTTGTAAGCAAAAAAGTGGGGTTAGAACATTATATTCTCGCGAGGTAAGTTTGGTTAACAGAAACATGAAATATTTGGAGATTTTTTACCTCATCCTCTTCGCTTCTCAATCTGCCAGTCAGTTGGGCATACAAATGTTGAATTCTGGGAAGTTTTCTCACTGATTTATGCGGTTCAACGACTACCGCACCACATACAGCCTACAAACAGGATTAAGCTGGCTAAGAATCTGCAATGTTCTCAAATGTTTTCCTCTTCATCATTACTTATAAATTTCGGCCATTTATGGAGAAACGAATATAAATGTTGCTCAATGCTTGGAATACGATGACCAAAAATAGAACAAATTCACTGTCTGGAAGCACTACAGATATCATTTTTGTAGCACGTTGCAGCTACGTGCCAAACTTATCAGGACAGGTGGTTATCAGGGATAACCATAACATCTCACTGTAAAAGTTTCATTTGATGTCACCAACAGAAAGCAAGATAGCAATAGAGCAAGACTGTAGATCAAACTTGCCTCTAACTTCTTTTTTATGGTTTCCCTCACAATAGAAAACTCAAGGTCATCCTTTGGGCTGCACATATAAAGTAGAGTTAGTGAAACTCTGGTCTCCAGCCATAGCTCATTGGTTTAAAGCAACAGGGTAACAGCATCATTGAGTAGACAAAATAAGAATTTAGAGATGAAACTAACTTGGAAAAAAAATCATGTTCTATTTTAATATCTTCAAGAGCCGATCTGCCTCTAGCACGGGTTGCAGCCAAGGCATCACTTTTAATGCCAAGTCCTTCTCTATGGAACAGTCGCTCAGGCTATTACAAACATTGAAGTTCCCCCAAAAAGAAAGGTAAGAAAATAAAAATAAATAAATAAAGGAGGGAATATACAAGCCAAATGGGCAGAATACTAATTGAAAACATCTTTCATGAGTATCCCATCTTCAGCATCGTATAACAGGCATTCCCCATATTATAAAAAAACAAAGCTCCATTTTGTCAAAGAAGGTTTTTGGAATTAAGCACCAAAATGAAACGGTAGACTGATATAATGAAGTACACAGACTATTGTCACAAGATAACATATTGTGCATACCGTATTTCCAATGAAGGCAGGAGCATTGGACGGCTGAACACAAAACTGATAAGAGTTTTTTCCCTCTTTCTGATACGATCAAAACAAGATTTAGAAAAAATTTACCGCATAAAAAGTGTTATCCATAAACTGACGTAGCAACATAAAAAGCTACCTGTAAACATGCTACCCATGTAAGAGGATCGATATCGACACTCGTCACTATTCGGGTACTACGTGCAAGTACAACCTAAATTTAGTAAGATATCAAAATCAAGGAATAAATAAATTTGTGGTGAGAGTGAAGAATGTTGGGAGGGGGAGAGTGAGAGGGAAGATATAATTTCAAAGTTGGTGAGTGCCTTGGTGAGTTCTGAGTTGCTTCTGTCAATCTCTTGCAATGCCCTGTCAACTGCACGATCCCAGAATGTTTTGCTGGGAACGTGAGTGTAGCTATGTATGGGTATCTGTGGAAGATCTTTTTGTAGATTTACATTATTAGAAGAAACCTGAATGATAAAACATTAACAAGGGAATGATTATCTATGGGAAACTATTCTTACTTTCAATACAATGAACAAAGATAATCAAATTGTTGCAGTGGATTTGAGACTAGGCCAAATTCACGATCAACCAGATTCTTTAGAGCTGATTGAAGACTCTCTAAAACAAAGTTCTATATTCAAATGATTCAAAAAGCTCCCAATACAATCCTAAAACAAATAACTCATTAAATCCAAAATATTAATTAAGCACTAATTCATCTAAAATTAACAACTAAACTAATTAAAATATACTAATTATCAATCATATATTTCTCCTGCATAACATAGTAGACCTGTTCGATTGTCGATTGAAGGGATTCAACAGCATTTGCCCAAGTCCAAGAACAGGCATGATCCCAAGCAACAGTAGCGGCAAGCATTGAGTTTTCTTCAAACTCATCAAACTCAACCTGTAAGTTTGGCATCCAATTGCGTACAATTAAATTACTATCTAAAGATAACAAAACCCTCCGACTCATTATCCAATAGCGATAAACAAGAAACCAAAAAGACATCTCTACCTGAGGGACCATGAAGTAAAACGATCCAAAGGGCTCCCACTCAGGCGATATGTTGGTCCGTGAATCAAAGCGAATAACTCCATAAGCACGAATCAGGGGGTATTTTTTTGACAAGAACCTTTAATTTTAAAATATACAGAATGTAACCCATTGTGACATTTCATCGAACAGATGGCAGAGTGAATGAAAGTAGACGCCAAATTAGTTTACCTCTTTATAGACGCCCAATCGTTATACGAAAAGCAATGAAGGCGGCGAAAGACAACGGCAGAGCCCACACCGGCGACGCCGAGCAGGTGGTGATGGTCGAAGGGATGGCTGCCATTGGAAGTGTGGTGGGCAGAATCAATGGCTCTGCTTCTGCCGGAGAAGAAGATGCGAGGAAGAAGGTGAGGCTGAGAAGAAAGCCAATCAATTGCTTGAATGCACTGTTGGATTGGCACCTGCAGAATAGTCTCCTTCAATCTCAGAAAGAAGTTATCTTCGGGGGAAAAAACACAGTGAGTATTCGGGCAGGAAGAAGAATTTCAACTTCCAAAGTTAGAACTTCAACTACCTATCTATCAGCATCTATTAGTGATAGACTTCTATCATTTCTATTACTGATAGACTTCTATCATTTCTATTACTGATAGACCTACTTTTATCCGCGTCTATCACAACTATCTAAAAATTTTGCTATTATGTGTAAATAATTTTCCTTATTTTTCTATTTTAAAAATCCCCAAGTAAACCTTCTTTTTTTCTCTCTCTCTTTTTAAATTATTTTTAAAACTCTTTTAAATATTAAATTTTAGGTTAAATTATTTTTTTAATATTTGTAATTTCATGTACTTTTAATAAAGACTGAATATAATTTTACAATTAATTCTAAGTTTCTAACTTTTTTTTTTTGAAAAAGTCAACAATATAACATGTGCAAAGATTAATTTTAATATTTATTGAAAGTACACGCCGTTTAAAATTATATAAATCAAAATAGAAAAAGTGCATGTTTGAAAGTGATTTTAAAATTGTTTGAATCACTTTTGTTAGGTTCAAAATCACTTCGAAATATACAATTAATAACTCGAATTTAATTTAATATTTAATTTTACACTTTTAAATATAATTTTATTTCATCGAAATTAAGTTTAAATCATTAAAGCAAGTTTTATCATGATTTTAAAAATCACATAATGATCTTAACCCTAATTTCAAAAATTATTCACTATTATTGTTTTTTAACATCCATGGGATGTAAGTTCGAAAACATGTATATTGCTCCCTAATATCTATCAAATACAAATTTGAAATACTTATATAGTTTCTTTCTTAGCATATTGTGACAGTCTCTTTAAATAAATTCTCCATTTATCACCTCATCATTTTCTCTCACTCCTTTACTCTTCGACATATTCTTTCGAAAAGAAAAATTGATCTTATGGAAATAAGCAAAGATCTATGAGTGGAGAATGGATTAATGAAGAAGAAGAAACAACAAAGAAATAAAGAGAAGAACAAAACATCAAAAAGAGGAAGAGGAAGAGGAAGAGGAAGAGGAAGAGGGAATGTGATCTACCAACGCACCAAGGGTCTCTAATTAGTGATAGTTGACTAAGGCCGCCACAATGTAGCTTCACAGTTTTTTCGTTGTTTGATGCATTGATGATAAACATTTCAAATTTATATTCAATGATTATTGTGAGACATGCAAAATTTATAATCCACATTCAACAGTTATTATGCGGCAGCCTCATTGAAGAATTTGTTCAACTAAATTCTATTATCTCCAAGAATATCATTGTTTCAATAAAACTCAAGCATAATCATCAAAGTAATCATAACATTACAGTAATTAGCATATACTACTATCCTTGAAGTCAGAGGTTTAAATCCCTAGCTATGCCCATTTGTTGTACTAAAAAAAGCTTCCTTCAATAGTCATAGTATTATATAAACATGAGGTTTCATTTCAAAATCAATTAAAGTAGTCCACCTCTTTTAAAGATTGTAAGGTCTCTACATTTAAACTATGAGCATTGAATCACAACAACATAGCTTGACTATGTGTTAGCAACTAAGAGGTTTGTGTTTGAATTTTCCACTGTTATTGCACTAAAAAATTATAGGTTAAAAAACACTTTTGGTCCTTAAACTTTCATGAAAGTAACAATTTAGTCCCTGAACTTTGGTTTGTAACGATTTAGTCCCTGTACTTTCAATTTTGTAACAATTGAGTTCTCGAACTTTAGTATGTATCAATTTAGTTCTTGTACTTTCAAATTTGTAACAATTTAGACCCTAATGTAAAAATAATTATCAAAATTAGATGTTAATTTTTTTATTTTATGATGTAGACCTTGTATTTTATAAAAATATTGAGTCTCTAATTAGTTTATCGGTTCATTTATGCAATAAATCTCATTAAATCTTAATACTATTTTCTACAATAATACTAAATTGTTACAAATTTTAAAGTACAATGACTAAATTGTTACATAGTAAAATTTAGGGACTAAATTGTTACAACATTGAAAATTCAGGGACTAAATCGTTACGAACCAAAGTTCAGGGACTAAATTGTTACTTTTATGAAAATTTAGGGAGTAGAAGTGATTTTTAACTAAAATTATATATATATATATATATATATATATATATATATATAAATAAAGTATGAGTATCGAGCAACTTAATTACAAAAATTAAAGACATTTTGGTCCCTATACTATGAAGTTTGTTCAAATTTAGTCTCTATACTTTCCATTGTCCAATTTTAATCTCCGTACTTTTGATGAATCTTAAATTTAATCTCTCAAAATTAATTTTTACTAAAATTGATTAAATAATGATAATAATCTTCATACAAGAAATATATAAAATATGAATATCTTTTCAAAATTTATAGTAAAAATGCTATTGTTAATGAATTTTTTTTTAAAAAAAAATCAACAATAAGCTAATTGATACTAAAATTTAAGATTTATTGAAAGTTTAGAAACTAAAATTGGAGAATTGAAAGTAATATGTACTAAAATTGAATAAATTTTAAAGTATAAGAATTAAAATGATATTTTAAACCAAATTAAACCATCAATGTCGTGGCGACGGGGCAGTATCCCACTCCACGGATAAGAGAAGAGATGAGAAATTATAAAATGAAGCTATTTGAAAGATGTCAAAAGAAAGCTTACTTGGAGCCGAATAATCCCTGAAGCTAATGCAGGTGCCTCCAATTTCAACTTAGCCACTCCTCTCCTCAGACTCTCCGTCGCCAAAGCCGCCGTATGAACTGCCGGAAAAGTTCGAGTCTCAATTATACCGACGGTGCCTCCGCCGTCTCCTCTGCACCCATCCATCGCCACGGTCGACTGACAAACCTCCCCACCCCATCTCCGACCTCGCCCCGGCCAAGTTACGGCTGCTGGAATGCGGCGGCACCGACTCACACGCTGGCCAAACCCAACACACTGTCCGGTGGCTGAATTTTGACTACAAGAAACAGCCACTTTGGAAATGCTCATTTCTTTTTTATGTCGCACTCAACTCCTGTCCTTACCCTTCTCCCTTTTTTATTTTTTATTTTTGTTTTCTCTCAACAAAATCCAACACTCGCCATCCTCAAATATTTATCATTCAAATTATAAAATCTATAAATATTAGCAAAATTACTATACGCAGACAAAATACAAACTATTTACAAATATAAAAAAATTCCACGGTAAATAATTTTGTTTATTTTTCTATATTTGAAAATAGCCTTAAATATTATTTCAATTAATAATTAAAAAAATTAACTTCTTAATTAATTAACATTGTTATAATTTACCAAAGTAAGCTTGGCTTAATGATATTAGTATGTATGCTATAGTTTTCATCTATAGCATTTTTTTATCTAAATTTTGGCATCAATAACATGGATATTTTATAAGAAAAATATTTAAGTACATTTCAAGCTATATCCATTTTAGTGCAGTCACATCCAAATGTTCAATGGTATAGAGATACATTTCAGGCTATATTATGACCTACGAGTGACACATGATATTGTGTGGAGATTTATCAAGGTAGGCCGAGACCAAAAGTCTAAAGAGATAAGAGGCTTGTTGATGAAGTAACTGATGCAAAATTAAAAAAAATATACTAATTATCCTATAATTCTCTTCATCCTTTAGAAATAGCATACAAGTACTATATTTACATTATTTTTTTTAAAAGTGACAAGTTAAAAGGATGGGCTGGGCTTCAGCATATTGCCCACGCTAGACTGCCTTGGCCCAGGCCCATAATAAGCCCAAATCTCAAGTCCAGAGTTGAGAATGAAATGACAAAGACCCACATGCAAAACTATTCACTTACTATTAATTCCCCCCCCCCCCCCCAAATATTGCATGAATAATTAGAAAATAAATAACAAATTAAAATAAAATAATAAAATTAAGAACTACAAAAATTTACGTGGAAAACTCAAACTCTAAATTCGAAAAAAAATCACGACCCACAAGAAAGAAATTATGTAAAAGAATTTCATAATCATAAAGAATTTTCTTCCCAACCTCAATTATAAAAGTGTGCTCTCAAAACTTTTGTACTGTTTGTACACTTTTTTTTTTCACTCTCAATAAGAGAATAAAAAAGAAAATTTAAGTAGAATTAGTACACCTACGTCCATGCTATTTTTAACTAAGACGATTTGAAACTCATTACTTTTTCCAATTTTTTGATATGAGATAACTATTATTATGATATTTTTCTAAAACTGTGAAACCCTACATGATGAATTTTGACTAGAAAGAAAAAATATTAGTCAACTCAACTCAATTACATAATGAATTTTGACTAAATTGGCATTGAAGATAAAATTAATGCGAAAACACTTGTTTCTCTACACAAATTCAACGAATATATATGACTTTTGATAATAATAAAAAAAATGGCAATAATTTAAATACAGTAGAATTATTGTTTATTATAAAATGATCAAATATATAGAAGGATTTAAAATTTATCAAAGTTGTGGTCAATTTATAAATTCTCCCTCGAGATTAGGGAAAGAGCAAAAAAAACATAAAAATCTGCACAAATAGGTTAAAGTCATAACTTTGAAAATAATTTGAAGGTGATTTGAAATATTTTAGTTGACTTGTTTTTAGTCTTAATGGAACAACATGTGGTATATGAAAAAAAAAAAAAAAAAAAAAAAAAAAAAAAACCTCACTACTACCACAAAAATAAGTAACCATCATGAGTTGGTTTAGTTGTAAAAAAGGAGACAAAGTCTCAATATATGACTAAAAGGTCATGGATTCAATCGAAGAATAAATTTCCTAAGTCAAGCGGGTAAATGTATTTAGAGATCATATTAATACATCAAAATTGAATTTACGTGAAAAAGTAACTTACAAAATAGACGACAAGAAATACAAAATTAATTCGATTTTTTGTTGGGTTGTTTTACAAAATTAATACACAATTATAGGAATCATTAAAAAAAAAAAAAAAAAAAGAATATGCATTTTACGAAGGGGCCGTCTTAAATAAATTTAGTTATAATTATAAAACAATAAAATAAATAAATAAATAAAAGGGGTCAAAAGCTGCCGTCTTTTTCTTATTCAACAAGTGGCTTCCTCATTACACATAATGATAAAACAACGTTGAAAACCATCTTCACACCATCAAAGTCTACTCCTCAAATCCATTACCTCTCATCCTATCCTATTATTTTTTTCAATTATTATTATTTTAGTCTTTATATTTTTAATTTTTTTTCAATAGTAATTAATGTAATTTTAAATATCTAATTTGAGTCACTCTACTTAAAAATCTTAAATTCTATCTCTATTGCTTGTTTATAGTTAATTTCTTTAAAAAAAATTGTTATTTAATTTATTAGTATTTTCACTCTAAATTTTGAAATATATTGATATAGATTTAATGTATTATATTTTCTTACATGAAAATTATTATTATTATTTAGCTAATTTCAAAATTTTATTACAAATACCTATACTAAAATTAGACATTAAAAATACATTGACTAAGGACCAAAATTATTTAATTTTTTTCTTAGTAAACATTGTTATTTATTATTATTATTATTTTTAGCATTTGGGAATTTGGTCTTAAGAAATCAACAATTAGTAGGAGAACATCTTTCTAATTAAAGTCTTAATTAATTGTTCTTCTTTTTGTCTAGTTCGTTAATTTTCTTTTTAAATTGCTTTTTAGAAGACAACTTTTAATCATATATACGTGTAATTCAGACTTAAATCTTATGTGCTAATACAATTCACAAAGAATAAAATAAAATAATTAAAGAAAAGAAAATTTATTTTGAATGAAAAATTGTTGAAAATATTTATAAATATAGCAAAATGTCATAATTTATCAGTGATAGACACCAATAGACAACTATTTGTGTCTATCAGTGATAGATGACAGGAGTCTATCAGTGTTTGTCACTGATATACAGTGATATTTCGTAATATTTATAAATATTTTGATTTATATTACTAAAAAGTAAATTGAGGAATTTGTTTTACAGTAAAAATGTGAATGCTGAATAAAATAATAAGAATATTCGAAAAATGAATTATTTCATAGTTTCTTCATTAATTATAGGGTAGCATATACCAAACCCCTCCCCATACGTAATTGATGTGGTCAAATATAGTGTCCAACACTTAAAAACATAAACCCATATTGCTCAAGTCAAATACGCAATGATATAGGCCATGTTGCTATTTAACAATTTATATAGTTTACTAAACAAACACACATCATATTTATATGCTAAGTAATTAATTAAACTCGCCAACAATCTCGACCATTTCAATTTTTTAAATATTTTTTTTATTAATCTCAAAAGTTCTGAATTCTTACCTTCACACGAAGAAAGAATTGAATCGAAATCACAAACGAATTTTGAAACCATCATTTTTACTTAGAATATGGGTTAAAATAATATATTTAGGGACTGTTTGTTTTTTGAGAATGTAGATAACTGGAATTTTAGATAACTGAAATTATAGATATATGAGATTATAGATGTCCGACATCTTTGGATTACTATGTTTGTTTTATAGAAATATTTTTGCAGATATTTGGAAATATTTTGATAACTATGTTTGTTTCGTAGGAATTGTACTTGACAACGTCTTAAATTTACATAATGTTATAAAAATGTCTTTATGACTATTTATTAATTGATAATTAATTTGATCTAATTTGAACTTATATAACATATTTGTTTTATCAATTTGAATTTCTTTTTAAATTAGTACAATTAATTTTATTTTTATATGTTATTTTTATCAACAAAATAATAAATCATAATTTAAGATTTTTTATAAAATAAATATTAATTGAAATTTGAATATCTTGCTAAAAAATAATAAGAATTACGGTATAACAAAAAAAAAAGATATATATGATTGACAATATTTATTTTAATTATATAATACAAATAAGATTAATATACATATGTAAAATTAAAAAAAAAAGGACAAAAATGTAAAATGAGGATGCCCTCAACTCGGGAATTCGGAAAACCCATGTTTCAAGAGGGCATCCAAAACTCTTGAGATGCCCGAAAATCTCTAAATATCAGGGTATCTTACAATATCGTAAAACAAATACGATAATCTAAATGTCCACTTTATGAAAATCTAGGATGCCTGCGAAACAAACGTCGCATTATGGTTGAGAGTTATAACTTTTGTTCAACCTCTTTAGTTTTGACATTAAACATGAGATTAAGTTCTCCTATTTAGTGGTAACTTCTTCATGAGAAGACTTATTCTCCACAAATATTTTGTTAAACTTTGAATATATATATATATATGAAGCTTGATTTCTTTATATTTGTAGTAATGTCAATCTGTTATGGAACGAAAGGAAAAGAGAGAGGAAAGAAAAAGGAGAAAACCAACTTCAATTGAGTGTAGTATTAGTCAATCGACTAATGGAAAGATAAAACTCTATATTTAAATTTTAACTTTAATTATTGTGTTAAACGTAGACAAATTATGAGTTATTTGACCACAAGTCGATAAGATGATGTCAAGAGATGGCCAAATTTAGGATATATTTTTTTTTATGTTAATGTTTTATCCAACGTTGATGTAAAAGGGAGAGAAAAAGAAATTCTGAAATTACTATTGGAGAAAAATCAGTTTTTATTCATGCATAAACTTTGATAAATTGTATTAATCTTTAATTTCATCAAATTGAAGTTTGTGTTACCATTCTTAACAAAAGTTCCAAAAACAAAAACTATTTTTTAAAAATTATTATTCTTTTTTTTAAAATTTTAACTTTATTTTTGAAAACATGAGTAAAAAGTAAATATTTGTAAGAGAAATTTAGAGGTTATAGACTTAATTTTTAAAAATAAAAAGTAAAAAACAAAATGGTTATTAAAATAATACCAAAACTTTTCTCAAACTATTATTTACTATTGATAAATAAGCAACACTTAGTTTTAAAAAACTGAACGAGAATTGTTAAAGGATATTCATTAATTTATGTTCTCCCAAAGAAGAAATTGATTTATATTAAATATGAATTTCATTTTAATATTTTTAATCTAAAACGCAGGTTCTAATTTATATATTATATCCAACCACAATAATTACGAGTCAACGGCCTTGATCCCGAGGTTAGCCAGCAAACTCTACGGCAAAACTTGGTTCCCCTACTTGACCGGGTCGGGTCGGGTCATATCTCTCACCTCTCACAAAGACCTTTACATATTTTAATATCCACACACACATATATATATATATATATAGGTTCAACCATCAACTTTTATTATTATTATCTTTTAACTCATTGAATTTTCCTAGAAACTCCACTGTACACCCATTTTTTCATAAATAATGAGAAATTTTTAAAAATAGAAAAATAAGAGAAATTATTTACATAAAATAGAAAAAATTTTAAAAGTTGTGATAGACGCTGATAGAAGTCTATCAAAGTCTATCAGTGATAGAAATAATAGAAGTCTATCACTATTAGATACTGATAGAAGTTTATCAATGTCTATCAGTGTTTTTTTTGCTATTTTCTGTAAATAGTTTGACATTTTTTCTATCTGTGAAAATTTTTCTTATATAATTGAGAAATTTAAGAAAAATTAAAAAATACAAAAATTTATACAGAAAACTCCAAAAATTGAAAGAAAATCATGACTCATTATAGATAAATCCAATATAATTTCTCTTTTCTAAATTTCAACTACGATAATACTCTCTCAAAACTGCTTTTGTACTACTCACACAATTTTTCTTGCTCTCAAATTAGAAAATACAAAAAGCAAATCATTTAACTAGAATTAATACACTCAAACTTAAAGTGTTTCTAAGATAATTTGAAACTAAAGTCATAAGCTCGGAGTTCATCACTCACTTTAACTAGATACACATACATAATTTTGAGAAGTAATAGATATTTTGGTTAAAAATTTATTATGGAAAGGGGAGACTTAAAAGCTACTAAGTACAAGTATAGGAAGAAAGTTGATTGAGATAGAGTTGGGTAGAGTTTAATTTCTGAAAATAATTGGATTGTAACTTGTAAGTTAATTAAAGTGATGAATATAATTGGAATATATGACGTTTATTAAAAAAAAAAAAAAGGTCAAAAGCAAAGACCAACAATGAGAAGTTCATTTTTTTGCAAAGACTCAAATGTTTTGACCTTTAGACAAAATTAGGGATAAGAAAACTAATGTCACACATGGTAGCACACGGCAGTGCCTTAAACTTTGACCTTTGAACCAATCCCCATGTGACATTTATTAATTAATATTAAAAAAAAAAAAAAAACCTTTAATTAGCTTAGCAACACCTTCCATATATATATATATATCAACTTTTTTTTAAAAAAAACAAATTCTCTCTTCCTCCGACCATTGCGCCATAACCCACTGATCTCTACATGAATTTATATAAATGAAGTGAAAATTATAAAAAGATAAGTTGCAGAAGTTTGTGAGTTTGGATTTGTGTTGGATATGAAAGAGAAGTAATTTAATCAAGAGTTGAATCTGAGTCTTTTTTTTTTTTTTTTTTTAAAAAATAATAAATATTGTAATTTGTACTTTTCTTAGAAACAAAGGGGGAGAGGGAGAGAGTGGTCAAACACTGCTGCTTTCTCTCTCTTTATCTCTAATTTCTATTATAATTATGAGGACAAGTTTTTGAAGGGAGAGAAAGAGAGAGAAACAAAAAGAGGTGAAGAAGAAAAGAAAAAGAAGGTAATTTCATGGCGGAGGCTGAAAAAGCTTTGCCAACCATAGATGAAGAAGCTGCTCCCAATAATCCTAAACAAGATGTTCTTCTCAAGGTAAATTTATCTTTAACCCTTTTTTCTTTTTGGATTAATAAAAAAAAAATTCCATTTTGATTTCTTCATCAAATCTCTTTGGAGTTAATAAGATCAAGAAATTTTGTGGGGGTTATTTGTTTTTGAAATTTCTTGTTGATAGTTGTTTAACAAATTTTCTTCATGTTATTTAGTTGAAAATATCATTTTTTTTTTTTTTTAAGTTTTCTATGGAAATTAATTAGGAATTATCTTTTGTGTTTTTGTTTATAATATGTAATGGCATATTTTACTTTCTGAAGATCAATTTACATGTAATTTAGTTCTCAATTTCCGTTTAATTTTTACAAAGAGTTGGTCGTTAAAATCGAACCAAATCTGACAACAAAATAAATAAATAAATACGTGGACTTATTCAAAATGTATTCATATTCATCAATTTGTCCATATATTAATGGGTTAATTTGCTGTTAATTAACCTTAAGAATATTATTCTAGTAAATTGCTCTTTAATTATAATGGATTTAATTTAATGTAGATAAATTATCGTCTTAGCTAGTTGAAGTAAGTTCAAGTTGGCATCTCGAGTCGAAAACTTATGGGTTGACTAATGGGAGATAAAACCCTAAGTAGCTGGATTTCTCTTTCTCGTTAATTAATTACTTTAATTTGTGTATTTAATGGTAATTGGGTTGATGATGAATTGAATTCAACATAGGTCCCTTTTATGGGTGACTTGGAAAAGCCGTCCATGGAAAATGTCTCAGTCCCATCAGCTTCTAATTCAACTTGGAAGGAAGAGGTACTAAAAACCAACTTTGTAAGCTTTTTGGCTAATCTCATATCATTGTATCAATGTGGAAAAGTATATAAATGGGGGTTTTGATTTGGAAATAATTTGTATAATGTAATTAATAGTAGTTTACTTGTTAACTTAGATTCTTTTAAACTACGACAAGAATCTTCAAGAAAAGAAGTGCATATCAATTAATTAAACTAAGCCCATTTTGGCAGTTCTTAATTTATATTAATAAGACTTTGTTTGGTAACTATTTTGTTTTTTTTTTTTGTTTTTTTTGTTTTAAGATTTGAAAAAGGATAATTGTAATGAGTAGCAAGTTTAGGGATAATAACCAAGTATATAACAACATTTTAAAAAAAATTGCAAATATAGCAAAGTCTATCAGTGATAGACTCTTATGGTCTATTAGTGATAGACCACCTAGACTTTGCTATATTTGCAATTTTTTTAAAAAAAATGTTGCTATATATGTAATATTTTGAATCTGATTGCTATATTTTAAAAAATTAAGTATATTATTTCTTCTCAATTTCTTATAATGATTTGCATCTTTCTCAAGTACAAGAATTGAATTCTTAACCATTTTTCAAAAACAAAAATAAATTTTTAAAAAACTATTTTTTAGTTTTAAAAATTGGCTTGGTTTTCCAAAAACAATTCTAAGAAGTAGATAAAAAACTAAAAAATTTAAAGGTTGAATAAGTGTTTATAGACTTAATTTTCAAAACTAAAAACCCAAAACAAAATGGTAATCAAACAGGGTCTTAGTTTTTAGTTTTTAGTTTTATTAAAAATAAAGCCCGTAAACACCCACCTTCAAATTTGTGATTTGTTGTCTACTTTTTACCAATATTTTCAAAAACCAAGTTAAGTTTTGAAAATTAAAAAAAAAAATAGTTTTTAAAAACTTATTTTTGTTATTGAAATTTAGCTAGAAATTCAACTATTGTACTTAAGAAAATATGCCGATCGTCGTAAGAAAATGCAAGGAAATAGGCTTAATTTTCAAAAATCAAATGGTTATCAAACTGGACCTAAATGGTTATCAAGCACGACTTTGATGTTCAATTAGTATTTTAGATTTAACTTAGTTACTAATTTTGTCATTTTCTTTTTGTACGTCACTTTAGAGTGGTAATATAAGATTTACGAACTTTTGTTTATGGAGAGCACTCTCTCAATTTTAAGGCTAATTAATGGATTTCTCTCTTATTTATTTTTTTTTTTTTGTCATAGATTTGACTTAATACCTTAAACATGTTTGCATCAATACAACGATATAAATGATATGTTTGAAGTTGATGTAATTTGATGATGTAAAAATGTACAGGATGGCCAGCATTATCATGAAGAAAGAATAAAAAAGACGAGAGTTGAAATGAGAGAAGTAAAGGAAGAAAACGAGAGGCTAAAAAAGAGTTTAGATGAAATAATGAAGGATTACGAGACATTGAAAAGGAAGTTCCATGAGATGGCAAATTATCAAATTAGAGAAGGAAAAAAATCAACACAAACAAGTGGAAGTACCATAAATAATAATAATAATGATCATGAAGTTGAAGAAGTTGATGACATGGTTTCACTCACATTAGGAAGATTCTCAACACATCAAAATTACAACAACACTACTTCTTCCTCCTCACTTATAACTAAATTAGATCATCCAAAAATCTTAGACCTCAAACAAGATTTTATTATTCAAACCCCATCAATTATTGATCACAATATTCAAAGTCCAACCCATAGTGAACCTAAAGAGGAAGAAGCCGGACAGACGTGGCCGCCGAGTAAAATGTCGAAGCCTAGCGGTTTGCCAACGCCCGCCATCGGAGAAGATGATGTTTCTCAGCAAAATCCTCCCAAGAAAGCTAGGGTTTGTGTGAGAGCTCGGTGTGATACTCCAACGGTTAGTCATCATTATATATATACATAACTTTATTTTTTCTTAACAATACACGGGAATGAGAGAATCAAACATCTGATCTCAAGGTTGATAGCATAATTATAAGTTTACTATGCTCGTGTTGGCATTATATTTGATATATATAGAACTTGTTTGAGGCGTTTTTATAAAAACAAATAATATGAATGTTGAAGGTTTCTAAAAGTAGATAAAAAAAATTTTGTTTTCAAATATAGAAAAATGAGCTAAACTATTTACAAATATAGAAAAATTTTACTATCTATTATTGATAGACTGTGATAGAATTCTATTGCTTGAGGATAGACAATGATAGAATTCTATCCCTCAACTATTACGGTCTATCGCTGATAGACAAAGAAATTTTTTATATTTATAAATAGTGTGATATTTTTTCAGTTTATAGTAATTTTTTCTAAAAAAAATAAATGGAATTTCCATAAAAGGAGTGGAGTATTTGTATATAGAATTGGTTTTAGATTGAAGAAGAATAAAAATGGTGTGCAGATGAACGATGGATGTCAATGGAGAAAATATGGGCAAAAGATTGCAAAAGGAAATCCTTGCCCTAGAGCTTATTATCGATGCACTGGTGCACCCACGTGTCCAGTTAGGAAACAGGTAATTTTATTATTATTATTATTATTATTATTTTCTTTTACCTAATAAAGTCTTGTGGAATTTGCATGTTCATTAATTTGACCATGTTTTGCATGCACAATAATACTAACGTGCTTTGAAATGTTACAATAGTTATATGTCTAATTTAAACCTAATTTTGCAGCCTTTTCACGTAATTCTATATCTACTCTTTCTTGAGATATTCGGGTGCACTATTTGCTCCTTTATTCTTTAATATCTTTCTGTAAACAAATATAAACCTAATTTTGACTAGGAACAGTTGTAAATATAACAATCAGATTCAAAATATTAGTATATATAGTAAACATTTTAAAAACAATTACCTCCTTACCCATTTGTTGTTTTTTTTTAATTTTATTTTGCTTTGTTGGAGTCTTATTTAGAAATATAGTAAAGTTTATCCGTGATAGACTTCTATCGCTGATAGACTTTTATGGTCTAGGTAGTCTATCACTGATAGACCATAAGAATCTATTGGCGATAGAAATCTATAACTGATAGACTTTATTATATTTGCAATTTATTTTTTAAAATGTTTCTATACACTTGGTTATTATCTCTAAAATTACTACTCATTACCATTACCTTTTTTACTATAATACATGAGCATAGTTCTATAGTAATTGACATTACTCAATTTTTGAAGGTTGAAAGTTCGATCAAATTTCTATACTCATATTTTTGTATTAAACTAAAAAAAAAATTGAACTTAAATCTTTGTAAGGTTTGTTCAATTGTATATAATTTTTGTAGCATGTTATATATATATATATACAACAAAAGGGGTAAAAAAGTGTAGTTAAATACCTAAAAAGTTAGTCCAAACAAAACAAACTATAAAATTTGAAATTAAATTAAAGTAATTGAAAAATCAATTAATCAATGGAACGAAGAAAAATAAAATTTAATATTATTTTATACATATATATATATATATTTATTTGTTTGTTTGTGCAGGTGCAAAGGAGTGTTGATGATATTTCAATACTAATAACAACCTATGAAGGAACTCACAACCATCCTCTACCTGTTTCAGCCATGGCCATGGCTTCCACCACCTCCGCCGCCGCCTCGATGCTCCTCTCAGGCCCTTCCTCCTCCACCTCTCAACCTGGTCTCAACCCTTCATTCGCCGCTACTGCCGCCGCTGCAAATCTTCAAGGAATGAACATGTATCTCTCTAACAACACCAATTCAAAGCAATTCTACTTGCCAAACTCTTCAATGCTATCTTCTTCTCTCAACCATCCCACAATCACTTTAGACCTAACTTCAAACCCTCCCTCAACTTCCTCCTCCTCCTCTCCTTTCCATAAGAATATTCCTTCAATTAATAATAATTATCCCCCAAAATATCCCTTCACAAGCCTTGATTTTGGCTCTTCACAACCCAATTTCATGTCATGGAACAACAATAATAATAGTGGTTATAATCAAGCTTATAGTAATATAAGCAAAAATAATGCAATAATAGGAATGTCATCAGACTTTACCAAACAACTCCCTCTCCATGCTAACATTTATCAAGCCTATCTTCAACAATTTTCCAAATCTTCTACTCCGCCGCCACAGCCGCCACTACCGGACACGATAGCGGCAGCAACTAAGGTAATTACATCGGACCCGACTTTCCAATCGGCATTGGCGGCTGCCTTGAGCTCGATCATCGGCGGTGGAAATGGCGGCGAGACGGGTCCTATTTCTAGCTTAGTTGGAGGAGCACAAGCAGCTAAGTCATTAACATGCTCCACCTCAATGAGTCCTTCTTCATCTCCTGGGAATAGTAGAGAAAATGGGAAGTGAAAAATGTGTGGAAGATGAATTTATTTAGAACTTGAGATTTGTAAATAACCCATCAACAAATTAAGAGTTCTTTTTTTCTTTTGATAAAAAGAAGAAGACTTTCAGCGTCATTGATATTGTGAAGAAATGTTCATATATATAGGACAATTTTTGGTATGAGAATTGATCAATTTATTTTCATTAGTTATCCTTCCTTTTTCTTTTTCTTTTTTTTTTTTTTAAAAAAAAATCTTTTGAATTGTATATATGTAGCAATTTTGTGGCTCTCATATATAATGCATATATAGTTTTTTTTTTTTTTTTTTTGGGACAACATATTGCATATATGGGTTGATTCTTGATTGAGCCTGAAATATAATGGATAGCTAGTTTAGCTATTCATGGCATATTTGTTTGTAGTTTGGTGTTCTTAGTTTGTTTTTTTTTAGTCATTTCTTTTTAGGAAAGTTTGTCCTTTTATTTCATTCTTTACACTTTTATATTTCACCATCATAAAAGTATATTTTTTTTCATTATTAAATTGAATGGAATTTGAACTTAAGACTGAATCTTTATCATATTTTCAATTTTTCTTTTAAATTCTAATAAATTTTCAAGGGAAATTATTTTAAATGACAAAATGTTGAAAATATTTACAAATATAGCAAAATTTCACTGTCTATTTGCGATTAGACTGCGACAGACTACTATCTGTGTCGCGATAGACTACTATTGAAGTTTGCATATCTATCAAGAAACTCTATCTTCCCCTCTTTCTTTATTTTGCTCATATATTGAGGAACTTCATTTTACAATTCTGCACCCAAAACACATACTTCCTAGCTCTAACATACTGGTTCATTATAGAGTCCATCTGTCATCATTTATTAAACCTCAAACTTTATAATTCAACTCAGCGCCTCAAACACCACCAAAGTTTCTCCATCTCTAAATTTAGCATCAAAATTTTTTTTCTATATGATGAGGAGAATAAGTTAGATTATTTGTATAACTTAGTAAATAGTAGTTTAGATTATTTGTATGATTTAGTAAATAGTAGTTTAGTTGTTAATTAAGTTACTTAGTATTTAAGTGATGAACTTTACTCTTCATTTGCAATTTCAACAATATAATATATGTAGGAGTTGGGATTTAAGAATGTGTTGAGGTATATTATACTCATAGTTTTTTAAAAATAATTGAGACAATTTGTGTGACATGAAAATAGATCATAAATAGCAAATTTAATAAAGTTGACAATGGGATTTCCGCGGGCTTCTCTCCCGGTTCGTTATCTTGGCTTGCCTTTTATTTAAGGAAGACTTTCGTCGGGTGATTGTTCACCTTTTTTGGAAAGAATTACTACTCCTGTGAATAGCTAATCTGCTAAGGTGTTATCCTGTGTTAGTCGACTTCAACTTATTCATTCTATTATGAAAAGCTTTCAAGTCTATTGAGCAAGTGTGTTTGTTTTACTTGCTAAAGTTGTTCAAGAATTTGATCGTTTGTTTGCTTTGCTCCTATCTTTGGAAAGGGAAGTTGGATAGTGTTGATGGGGCTACGATTGCTTGGTCGGATGTGTGTCTTCTGTGATGTGAGGGTGGTCTTGACATCCGTAATATTTCTTTTTGGAATGTTGTTGTTCTTGTCATGAAGTTATTGTGGCTTATTCTGATTCGATCTAGGTTCTTGTGGGTTGCTTGGTTGGAAACGTATAGTTTGTGGGGTTGGAGTATTTGGGCGATAAGTGCTGCTAAGTTTTCGTTTTAGTGCTGGCGAGATATCCTTCGCATTCGAGATAGCTTGAGGCCATTGGTTCGATATTCTATAAGTGATGGTCGACGTTATTCGGTTTGGTTTGACCCTTGGCTTGAAATGGGCCCTATCCTCCATTAGTTTAATACTGCAGTTATTTTGGATGATGATAGTTCCCTTCATGCATAGGTGGATGATTTTCTGCAACCCGATGGGACTTGGGACTAACCTTCTAATTCCAGAGAGCTAGTTGAGCTTTCTTCGCAGGTACATTTGATTATGGCTGATGTGGGTCAGGAGGATAGTATTACTTGACCCCCTTGTCAATTTGGTGTATTTTCGGGCGCTAGTGCATGAGAGTCCTTATGGCCTAATCAACCTGTTGGTCCTTGGGCTAGGATCTTTGGTTTGGAGGTAATATTTCCATGCATTCATTCATTTCTTGGCTTGTTGTTCGAAATCATTTACATACATGTGATCATACCAGCAAATGGTGTTCTAATATTCTGAGAATTGTGTTTCATGTACTGGTGGAGTTGAGTCGAGAGATCATTTATTTTTTCAGTGTTTGTTTAGTAATGTTATTTGGGGAGACATGCTTTGCTTTTGTGGGAAATGTGTTCCCATAGGACCTTGGTATTGGGATACGAAACTCAATTGAATATGTTATTTTAGCGTTGGTTAAGACTAAAGCGTCAAGTCTAAAGAGTTGTTTGTGTGTTATTATTTGTCATGTTTGGTATGAGTGTAATATGCGTGTCCATAATACTACTTTGCACCCTCCCTAGGTGATTAGGTCAAGTTGTTCAGTACGAAATTTTTATTTGTTGTTCTAGGTAGCTTGGAGCTTCTCTTGCGGGTACCCAAATGAACTATTCTCCTTGGGACCTTTTCCTTTGAGTTGTTTGCGCTTTATTTTTGTGTTTGGTTGATTCTAGTCTCTGTTTGTTTCTTTATTGTTATGATGATTTATGTGTGTCTTGACCTCGGGCAAGTCTCTCTCTCATTTTAGTAATCCATTACCTTTGTAAACAAAAATTAGAATAATTGAAATGACACACTTTGTTAGGATAAATTTCTGAAACGATATTAAAGCATATGTATATTAAAAAAAACATTGATTTATAATTCCAAGCTGAAACACTTTAAAAACAATGAATCAACTATTATAGATTTCAATAGAATTGATAGTAATACCTCCTGTATATGTATTTAGCAACAGCGGACCTGACTTAGAAACTATAATGTTTATGAAAGCACACACCACAGGTTGACACTTTCAATCATCACTCCTGTACTCGAAAGAAATCACCCACTTCAAAACCCACACAAAATACAATAACCAAAGCAAGGAGAAAACACAAATCCCCAGAGGCCAGAGTTTTCACGTCCAAAATTTATCTTCATATCACTTCTTCTGTCGATGTCACTTCAATTTGGGGAGCTTCCTGTAAGAATAAGAGAAAGAAGCCAAAAGTTCATAATGATTTGAAATTATAAAGTAACGAATTGGATTTTAAAGGATGTGAGGACCTTAAGGTTAAAAGAAAAAGATTCAATATACCAAATTTTCTTTGTTTGATTGCAATGAATCTTCTTCAGGACTCGTGCTGGCTGGAGCTGCAGATAAATACAAAATTGTAATATATTAAATTGTTGCAACTTGCAAACGATTGGAATTAAAATCATTTGCTTGTACTCACCTTTCTCGATGAGCTGTTTCTTTCCTTGTTTCTTGGCCTTTTCCTTTCCTTGAATGGGTTCTTGCTTGTTTGGCTTATTGGGTTTCTTCACAGATTTTTTCGCTGTCTCTGAAGTTGAATTTGGGACAGCATTTTTGTTCCAAAATCCTCTGTTTTTGGGTGTTGTAGTAAGATTTCTCTGGTTGACCTCAGTGACTGGGGAAGTTTTGGCGACGTCGGTGTTTAAGGATTTTGGTTTAAGCTTCCTAGGCTCCACTGAGGATGAAGAGCTATGAACTTCATCATCTGAAGACCTTGTTCCCACTTCAGGTCCTTGAGAAATGGTTTCAGAGACCTGCAGTTGCTCTGTGTCTTCTGCTGTATTGTAGTTTTCAAGCAAATCTTTCACCGTTTGTTCACTTTCATCAAGGTTGCAACGATTAATATAGGACTCAAGTTCATCACGCATCCGATAAAGAGGCTGGTTTTTTTATATTTCGTTGGTGTCAGTAAAAACTAATAAAGGGATAACGTAAAAAACACCTTTCATAATTACTAGATGAGCCAAGAAAACAGTATTATTACCTTGCAACCTGCTTCCAATGCAAGTTTAAAGAATCCAAGCGACACGGAATGCTTAGAAGCAGCTTCAGAGAGCTTGATCTGCGATAGCCAATATGATGTAGAAGATAAAAGGTGGAATGTTTTCTTGCTTGACCGTGAGACGTCAGAAACAGGTGTGTCACTTTTCCCCTGGCTTCTAGCAGTTCTCCGAACCTCTGATATTGGGGTAATGTTGCCAACTAATTTTCGAGTTGGGCTTGCATTTTTAGTTGGAATAGACAGCCTTCTTGGTGGTTTAGCGGACTTATCCTTGGCAGATAGGTCAAGGACTCCAACACTTTTACTCACACTGGACACAGATCTTCCCCTGAAACTCAAAGAAAAAGTTAATCTTAAGTGCTTTGAACAATAATGAGAAAGGGAAAGACGATTCAGACTATGCAATTGCAAATGTACATCTCCGAGAGAAGAACCTGGGTTAGTTAGACCCAAGAAGAAGGAAAGTATTACTGAAGAAAAAAGAACGCATTCTCCTACTAGTAAACATGCCACAGCAAAGACATATCCAAAAGGCAAAGCAAATGGAATTATCATCAAATCTAAGGAATGAGCAGCAACAAAGTTTTCAATGAACCTAACCGAGTGGGAATTGAAATGATAGTTTTACCATTTATCACATAGAAAATACAAATATATATAAAGCGGAATAAAACAAGACGATAGCGATAGGTGCTACAAAAATCATGTATTATTCAATCAGATCACATCTTAATTCAGGTTTAGCAGATTACTGTAAAATTGCATTCATAAATGTCAAGGAAAGCTGTTTCCTTATCTTTTTCTATTAGCGTAATGTTAAATATACCATACCACCTATTACTGAATAGACCTAAAAAATGATAAATTATACAAATGGAAAATATACAAAGAATATATAGAAAATATTTCTTCTCAGTATCCCCTCGAGAGTCGAGCATGGGGATCACAAATAGCCAACTTGTTAAAGAAATTCTAAAGCCTTTGTAAAGATATGAGTTACTCAATAGTAGAAACATGAAGTGTAGCAAGGGTGACATCCTCGACAATGTCTCAACCCACTAGAAATGTAAAATTCTCTCTCTCAGTCTCTTCCAGCGTTTCTTAACTCTTCAAAAAATATATGAATAGGTACTACGAAGTCTAAACTTCCTCTAATTAAGCAACTTATAATCATGATCTCAAAACTGTTATTTGAGAGTATAATCAGACATGACAGACCGAAATTATAGTAAATTCTTTAAATTCATATCAACAGAAACATTTGAAAAGTGATATCCACAAAAGCTCCCAAAAAACCAATACAATTAACAAATAAACATCCTCAAAGACAAACTAGAATTAGTAAACAGAAGAAAGCAGTACCTCTTTGAGGCAGAAGAAGGAAGATTCGACAATTCAGGCGCAGGAAGCTTCTCCTCCTTAGATTTAGTCCCCGATCGCAAAGCATAGCGCTGAAGCTTCGGTTTCGCTAAGTTACCTAACTCATCCAAACCACCAAAATTCAGTAAAAGATGAAATTTAGAAAAATAGGTAGAAATTTACAAAGGAAATTGAGCAAATCAAACCAGGAAGTGGAGTAGATTGCTGCTCCTTGATGGATTCTTCCATTACTCTGCTTCTCTGGAATTCAAAAGTAGAATTTTCTCTTCTCTCTCCCCCGCTCCGATTGAAAACGACAAAGATTAAAGTTTGAATTACACAAATCCCTTGCTCTGAGTGGAGCTCTTCGAATGGGGATTTTATACTCAAATTTCAGAAAATGAAATAAAATATTAAAAAAGAATTAGGCGGGAAAGTATGGAAACTGTCATCCACATCTTAAACTCAAATACTTCAGCAATGTACTCGCGCTGTCAGGGCGACACGTGTACAAAGCAACGTGTAAATATCCGATTTGGTGTGCATAAGCGCTGGTTATAAAACGTTAATGATGACACGTGGAGGATTAAGAGAGGGATTAAAATTTCTAACCGTAGCGTTGGAATAAAGAGAAAAAACGGACGGTGGTGATGAAGGAAGGGAAAGTTTTGAACGGCTACCTGACCCCTGCCCCACTGCGACTTGTTGATGGCTTAAAGAGAAAAGGTCAAAAAATACGCTCACAATTTCGAATTTCAAATTTAAAATTGTAAGCCGTTGAGATTAAAAAACCATGCTTTTGCGGTTGATGCGAAGATGCGGTTTGTCTAATGGGCCTCCTCTTCTGGGCTAGACTGACATCCTGGGCCGAGGACCCCCAGGTGGTGGGCCAGCTTCCACTGTCATGGCCCACCTATCCATATCCACATCTATCTTGTGTCAATTATGTCATTTTGGACTCTTTTAGAGAGAAAAAAAGAGTATAAATACTGTTTTTTTTATAAAAAAAAAAACACACATAAACATTGCATTAACCTTAAAAAAAAACTAAATCTCTTATATCAACCTTCTCTACCACGCCAAAGTGAGTTTAGCTTTCTAGAAATTTGAGGTTCAATCCCTCATCTCTTTAATTGTACTTAAAAAAAAAAAAATCTCTTCTGCCACATTGGAGGAGATCCAAATAGACAAACTAAACATTTGCCTAAGAAAACCTTCTTCCAAGCTACAAGAAGGAACACTACAAAAGCATGTACAATATCATCCCAGGCGAGATTATGGGCGGCAATATGATGCACCCATGAGCATTTGGAGAAAGAGAGCACCCTCACACTTCCTCCACAAAACCCAAAGTTTCAGTCGAAGTATCACGAACCCAATTAATAAGGCCAATGACCTCAACCAAGCCTGACTTAACTATAAGAGGGGAGGGGAGGGGCGAAATTGTCCATAATTTAGAGATTTTCCACATTTCAAGATCGGTGATCAACCAACGCCTGCAAATTTGAACATAACCAACAAAGATCAAAGATCTAACAACGTCATGATTCATGAACAACCTAACCAATGCCTCCAACTCCCTCCCCTACTATCACACCATGATGTCTCCAACCTAGACGCCTCTGTATAAATACTATTTTGTCCCTTGTATTAGCTTTTGTTCATTATTGTCGCTATACTTTAGCTTTTATTCATTTTAGTCTTGAATTTGTATTAGAATATTGTGCATAGAGATAAAAACCTTCTAAAAAGGTATAGAGATCTGTATGGATGTAAAGAAAGTATATGGAGCAAAACTCAAAAGCGCACACAGCAAAATAGTATTTGAACAAAAAAAATATATATTATCTATGAAATGGTACAGTGAATAATATTTATTCATGCAGTAAATTTCAGTGAAAATAGGCAAGGGATGATACAGCTCTAATGAATCAAGCTCAAAAAATTTCTACATCAAAATTAAACATTCAATTATGATACATAAATTTTGAAAATATACAATGCGAATAGTGGAAGCAGGAGAAAGAGCAGTAGATTCAACGAGAACTGTGAGCAGCAACTTGTTCAGGATCATACACAATACCATGAACTGGGCCTCCCTGCCCAAAACGATGTCTCCGTGAAGCTGATCTCAAAGAGAGGGATCTCAGCGAAGCCAGTGGCTGCACGTTAGGGGGCACTGGCATTTCGTCGGAGTGACCGGATATGCATAGAGTACCTGAATCATCTTGTTCCCAGTAAACTTCTACCATTATCCCGCTTGGATTCTCTGCAGTCTCTGTCCCTGGAATTCCCACAAATCTTGATCCTACTGGTATCTGTAATGTCATTGTTTTGAATGCCGTCAGGGAAAAAAGAGGCAGCTTTCATAGAATCATTATTGGAAAGGCAGTTCAAATAATGTGCCTAAAGGGCAAAGACATAGACAAAACCAACCAAAACAAGCCAAGTTTTTTCCTGGTAGACTTTGGTTTTACCTCAACGGTGTGGCCAGATGTTGTTAGAGTCAGTGACACCATAGTTCCATCAGCTGCAGCACTTTCCAACTCTGCTTGTTTTGCAATGTTCAAGAAAACTTCTTCAAGGGTAGTAAGACTGAGTTGGACATCCGATATTCCAAGCTCTCCCTTTCTCTCCTCAAGTTCATCAAAGAATTTCTGATCCACCATCATAAATTGTAAGCAATGTGATTGAAACAGGGCAACAACTAATAAGCTTTAACTCACGAAATCCTCATAACAAATTAAATAAATTTTAAGAGAGTAGAAGTCAGAATGATTACCGTCAGAAGCTTTTCTCTGTCATGAGGGATGATGTAAGTTAGAAAAGATTTATGCTCTTCCTTGGGTAGAATATCCAAGCGCTATCATCGTGGCAATGGCAGTATTTCAGTTAAAAAATTAAACATACATATGATATAGAGAAATTTAAGACCAGTTTAGTTTCCTGAACATACAGATTTGAAGAACTGCTTAATTTCCTCATGGTCGGCAGGGGTATTCAACACTCCATTCGGAGGTGGGGTCTGTCCGCCGTTGCCATTTGCAAAACTAACATTTGCAACAAAGCCAGCACCAAATCTTGACTTCAACCTGATTGAGGTTCCAATGCAACGGAGCCTTCCCTTTGCCATGATTCCAATGCGGTCACTTAAGATGTCAGCTTCTTCCATTGAATGTGTTGTTAAAAGAATTGCACGTCCTCTCTTTGCACCCTCAATGATATCCCATACGTGCCTCCTTGTTATTGGATCCATTCCAGTTGTCTGCATTTAAGTTTGGTTTAGAAAAAATTTTAGTTCCTGCAAATATCATAATTATCTCCATGGATCAATATTCAGGTTTGCATACCGGTTCATCTAAGATGACCAATTTTGGATCACCAATAAGAGCTATGGCAACACTTAATCGACGTTTCATTCCCCCGCTGTAACTCCCTGCTCTCGTTTTGGCAGACTGAGTGAGTCTTACTTCTTCCAATGACTTCTCAGCAATCTATTTGATTAAATGCACATCCATCCTTAGATGAGACTACTAAAACATGTATCATCTCTAAATTTATGCATGTAGCTGTGAAGTATTACTGGTCTGATATGGTAGAACTTGTTTAGGTATTACATACCGATTTTATTGAAGATGGTGGGAGGCCTTTTATTGTAGCAAAAAGATGGAGGTGTTCTTGCCCAGATAAGACATCCCACAGTATATCAAACTGTGACATGCACAGAATTCAAACAAACACGAATTTGTCAGAGAGAATTTGTAGAAAAACATTGACATTTTGCAAGATAATATAATCACCTGGGGACAGACACCAATAATTCTCCGAATGTTTGCCACGCCAACAGAGTCACGAACAGAATATCCATATATTAATGCTGTTAAGTAATAATTGCCTCAATAAATAGTTCGCTTCAATCCAGTGATATTATGTCCAATAAATAAAATTTAATTGAGATCACATTACCATCTCCACCAGTCACAGGTGTAATCCCTGTCAAACAGTTGATTGCTGTGGTTTTCCCAGCACCATTTGGTCCAAGAAGACAAAATAGTTGATCCTTAGCAAAGTTCACCCACAAGCCCTGAAATTTATTTTCAGTATTATATTAATGCGACATTCCAGCGGGGCACTTATAAGTTTCATGTTAATCTGCTGATGCATATGGAAATAGAAATTTATATGTGTTACTGTAACCACATCATATAGGTGAATTCGTAGCCAAAACTTCAAACCAGAAGCAAAAGAATATAAATACATCTTGCAATAGATTATAAGATGATGCTTTCATATGTCCGGAAAAAGTTGCAAGAGTTATTTACCCTGACAGCGTGGTAAGGAGGGGTTTTCTTGCATTTACAGCAGCAACGTAAGTTGGCCTTCCAAGCTCCAGGATATGTCTTTGCTAGGCCACTTATTTGAACCGCAACATTTGAATCCATTATTCCATCTGAAAGTTGTCGTTTTACCGTGTTTTCCTCTTCAAGAACATCTTCATCATCTGGAGTCGTAGGCTCCAATACTGGAAGTGAACCAAAGCAACTGCAGATGCCACCCTCTGTGGAAACAAATCTTCTAGTTAAAACATAATTGAACTCAAGGAGAAACCATGAGTGGAAAAGTTGTAGTTTTCAAATTTGACTACCTTCAACTTTACTTCCTCCTTTCCCTGTCCAATATCCTGGCCTCAAAAAGTAAAAGGCTGACTTTCTCACACCAGCAGCATTTGGGATGACGTTGTCGAGGTAGATGGCCAAGAAAAACCATAAGAAGAATGTCCCCACAAGCCATAAATAAATATCATTCTGTCAGAATCAGAAATCCAAAAGAAAGGGTCAAAGTCGAGGTCTTGGTTAATTAAAAGCATTAAATTGATAACTTACTATAGTTATGACACACTCAGTATCGTTTGGAGCACATTCCGTGCGTCTACTCCAGCTGATTCCCGGATCTCCTGGGGTGGAAGTGGCATCGGAGAGCAGAGAAAGAGCTTTAGCAAGAAGATTTGGCGGGAACAAGGACCAAATGACTTGAAAAAATTTTGAGAAGTCAGCTGAATAAGGAAATCCAAATGCAGTGACAAGCTGTATGCAAAATTTTGATCAGCTATCGTGAAGTACTGAAGTTATTTAGCATACATAGAATTTGTGCAAATGCATCATTACCTGAGTGAGAAATCCAACAATAAATATGGAGAAGCCCACGGTAGTTGATGAAGACGACTTGCTTATAAAGGCTGATAACATAAAAGCAAATCCAACCTAACATAAAAAGTAATGGAAGAGGTTAAAAATGATTAATTTCGTGGTAATTAGTGTTGCAAGAAGACGTAAGATTAGAAAAAGAAGAATGAATTCAAGGACAAAGGACCACTGCAAAAACATACCATATTCAGTTGGAAGAGAAAGAAGACGAGAAACACGACCGCAAAGTTGTTTTTAGAGAAAAAGTCAAACTGAAACATCATTCCAAATAGAACAGTGAAAAGAGATGCAATGAGTGTGGTAATTCCTTCCCATGTGAGCCATGATAGCCAATATGCAGTATCATACAGACCCATCATCGTCATTGACTGGATATAAGTTGAGAGGGAAAGGTGTTGTTAGATTCTAAGAGAGAATTAAGGATATGGTAAATGATAATAAATATTCCAAAACACAGACCTGGCGAAGTTTGAGCTCTTTTTCTGTGATCAAGGAACTAATTTGAAGTACAAAGCCAAACATAGCAATAGCTAGGAAGAATGTTGGACCAACGGTATTCACTGCAGAGAAATTGTCCACTGGTGGGTGTGCAAATTCCATGAAGTTGACAACCCAGCTAAAGTTGGGAACTGAATAGAAAGAAATACAGAGCAAAGTTAGCCAGATTATTATTCTAAGGAAGTGATTCTAAGGAAATGATTGTAAGAATTTCAGAAATAGATGGATTTCGTAAATCAAGCATTGATTTAAGTTTATTACCCCCAATCAAAGATCGCGCAATTTCACGCTCTGCAGCTATCTGGAGAGGAATTTGAAATTTAAAAGTGGGGTCTTCGTATTGTCCTCTCCTTGCCACAGCAGTAGAATTAGTTTGTATACCATAACTAATCACAGTCCCATTTCTTTCAGTGAAATGCAAGGCACCAGGGCAAGTCATAGGGTTGTTAAGAAGCCATTTATCAACTTCAGCAGGTGTACCAAAAGGTAGAACCTGTCATTTAACCATGTATAAAAAGTCAATCAAAATGTTCATTCTCTTTGTGAGAATTCCCATTTACTGTAGATAGTATAACTATTTTCAGATGCTGGAAAAAACCATATGACATTGAGTTAGGAAGTTCCTTTCTCGTTGATTTTCTACTATAGATCAAACAAATTTATAATTTCGAAAATAAGCTAAAAGATCGTCTCTCATTCATAATCCCATCTCCAATTTCAGCTAACCGAAATACCGTGACAGTTTATATGTATGATTATTAAGAGAATTCTACTTCCGACAAGGAAGCAGGGCATCATGAGATAAACTGCAAGTCTTCTTCACATTTTATAAGGTTATAATCAAGGTATTCCCGAAACCCCCAATTTTCATTAATCCCTAAGCGTCCAAATTACGCAACGTAGTCAAGCGAAGATCCCAAAAGAAAACTCGGAATTAAAAATCCAATTGATCATTGATAACAGTAGGCTTAGTCAAAGAGTGATTATAAGAACTCGAAATTTCGAACACAGACCTTACTCGATGGAATCGATCGTCCAGGGTTATTAGCCATGATAGCGCCGACAATGCTGCGAACCTTGGGGCTCGAACTGCCACTATACACAAAGTCATAACAAGGAAGCTTTATGTAGTACTTGTCCTCACAAGGTGGAATCGGAGGGTTAGCCTGAAGTTCAGGATTACGAACATCGTTCAAAGCAGTGGAGTTGCTAAAGCGAGCCTCGATGGCTTTCTGAATACAGAAAATGAGGAAGATGAAAAAGAGAGAGGAAAATAGCTGGAGAAATGTAGCCCTCTTGCTCCGCCATGAAAGCAAGAGATTCTTCTTGAACAGCGCTTGGTATTGTTGAAGAAGAAGCGGAAATCCGCTTCTTAATTCCATGGTTGTCGAAAAAAATTTGGTGTTCAAGCTCGGTTTGGATTCGTAAATTTCAACTTACAAGTATCGAATCAATAAGTCGCTGAAATTCAGTTATAAAATGGTTCGGGTTTTAGAACAAGCCGTAAATTATATATAGGGGTTGACGAAGGCAATAAATAGTTTTCAAAATCGGTGCTGAAATTCACTGGATTTACGAAATGTGCCATTGTTTTTCTTTTTTTTCGCCCGTAGAGGAGAATTCTTTGTGGCCGATTTCACACATTTATGGATATTTCAAATTTTGACCACAGAAGGAATCTTCCTCGAAAAAATAAACAAACAAAATTCTGATGAAGCTTCCATTCGACTAATTTCTCGATTCCGCTTTTGCCCCTTCCATGTCAACAATTAAAGTATATAAAAAGAAAATAATCAATAAATTAATATTTTTCTTAGAGGGAAAAAAATGTAGCCACTTTTGATTGAAATTTGAATAATCAATGATGACCATGGAAAAACGGGTTATATTATTTCTTTCATATCATTGCCTCGAAACTGTACATTTGGAATCAGTATTTAATCATTCTTTTTATTTTTCATTTATATAATTTTACAGAGTTATTATTTAAATATTATATTTATAAGTACTATGACACTTTTATGATCAAGGGTATTTAGATATTTACTAAATCTAAATTTATTATTTTAGTATTACGTTGTAGTATTTTTACAATATTAAATATTTTTTGCTATTTAATTTTGTCATTTATCTTATAAACCGAAGTCGGAACGGTCTCTTTTTAAATTTGAACTTCTAAAATAAATCATTTTATACTTTTCATATTATACTATATTCTTTTAACTTTTAGTTATTGTCTTTTAAATTATAAACATCACTATTTTTGTAGAATCTGAATACAATATTACTATTAAACTAAGAAATGAAGAGTAAAAATTATAAATCAAAGAGAATATTAAAGAACATTATGTATATAAATATATATATATAGTGAGACCTAATTTTTTTCAGTACAACAACTATAAAGATGGAGGAAGGAACTAATTTTCTTGAGCTAAGCTCACTTTGGCAATGAGACTTAAGTCCTGTTTAGATTAACTTTATAAGTGTTGATAAACATTTTTTTCTGCACTTATAAATATTTAATTAAATACTTAGAAAGTTAATCCAGATGCACTCCTAGTTTATTAAAAAGAGAAATTTTCCTTTTGATTAAAATCTCTATAAACATTATGCTTGAATGAACAAAAGTCTATAAATAATTAAAGGTCTTTTACCTTAAAAAAAATAGATTTTTTTTTTCAATTCAATTCAACGTTCATGTGAGAATGTAAGATGATTTGAATTTTTGACTTCTTAATTTATAAATACGTGTCTTGATTAATTAAACTATATTTTTGCAATTTTGAGTATGCTAAATAGTTTGCCACTAAAAAGAGGAATGTGACAATAAAATTGCAATGCTAATTTGTTTTTTTGTTAATAACTTAAAACGTCCATTGGAATGGTTGTAGTGTTAATATAGAAAAAGAAAGGGTGGGATTGGAAATGGGAAAGGGCAATTAGGTAATTTGGGGTAATATAACATGTGTGGCACCACGGAATTTCATTGGCTGATGAAACTTCTAATTTAAGTTTTCTGATTGGCTTCTTGAATTTCGCGCGTTGTTCTCTGATTGGCTTTCTCATTTACCATAATGTCAACCACGCTAGGGCGGGAAACGCTTGCTTGTACAACAAGAATATATATAATATAATATAATATAAATAAATATATATATATATATATATAGGAAATTTTTCTAATTCGAGTACCAATACTCCTTGTGTTCACACTTTAAATCTGTCTTCATAAATATTAATGGACCCACATTAATGTCAGTAAGTCTCATCATATTCAAGCATGTTGACGTACTTTTGTAGTATACAAAATTTTCCCTATATATAATATTTTCAAAGGTTGGTCGAATTTAGACTGTTATCATTTGTATAATATTCTCGCAATATTAAAATTAAATTATCAATTTTTAAAATGGTAATTGATTTCTTATCGATTATGTTATATTCAAATTAGTCATTTTGTTTTAAGGTTACGTTGTTTTAAGATACAACAAAATTAACCAAAATATTTATAAATATAGCAAAATATCACTGTCTATCAGTGATAATCACTAATAGTAGACTGTTGTATTTTACTATATTTGTAAATATTTTCGGTAGTTTTTTCATTTAAAATAATTTTCTTTTATTTTATAATTATCTAATAAGTTTAGAAATACAATATCACGTGATTTAACTATGTGTTAGACTACTTGAATTAACATTTAATTAGTTTCTAGTTTTATTTTAGTTTTAGTATTTATAAAAAAAAATAAAAATAACTAACTATATAAATTTAGATGGATTTCCACCAAAATAAAAGAATTTTAATACGTAGGAAACATATTTGAATTGTGTCCTTACTCCCCTTTATTTAAAAAAGAAAAAAAAACATTTCAATATGATATTTTTTGTGGAGTACTATTTTATGATTTAAGGGAAAGTATATATAGATTAAATGTGAAAATAGAGTACAATTATTAAAATAAAATAAAAAGATTATGGTAATGAATAGCAATTTTATGAATAATAACCAAGTGTATAGTAATATTTTAAAAAAATTGCAAATATAACAAAATTTATCACTGATAGCCTTCTATCGCTGATAGACTCTTATGTTCTATCAGTGATAGACCATCTAGACCATAAAAATCTATAAGCAATAAAATTTTATCACTGATAAATTTTGCTATATTTGTAATTTTTTTAGAAAAATTATTATAAATATAAAAAATATCAAACTATTTACAGATATAGAAAAATTTTACTGTCTATCAACGATAGACAATATAATTCTTTTTATATTTGTAAATAGTTGGTCTTATTTTTTTATATTTAAAAACATCCATTTCTTTTTAAAATGTTACTATATATATACTAATACTTTGAATCTGATAGTAATATTTGTAACTCTCCCTAAAATAAATTAAAATTTTACATCGTCAAAACTTGAGTATATACACCCTCGATCAAATTTCACACATTAAAAGTTAAAAGTTGCGCTAACTTAAAATCAAAAAGACAAAAAAATAAATATCTCATTGGGTTTATTGCTAAGAATGGATATAGTTGAATAATAAAATGCCAATGTCCCCTTTGCATACTTGAAAGTGAAATATTACCAACCAAACTCGTGATGGAATTACGCAATTATACATCCCTTATTTTTCCGCTCTAATTGCTGTTATCATTATCTTGATATAATATTTTGTTCCACGAACTACTGCAGTAATTAGTGGAGTTACTGGATTTTGAACATAAGTTTTTTTTTTTCTTTTTCAAGGTTTTATTGTTCACTTTCTATTAATGCTCGTAAAAAATCGAGGCAAGTTTTGAAACTATCGAAAATAATTTTTAAAAACTTGTTTTTATTATTAGAATTTGAATGGTAGTTCAAGTGTTTCATTAATTAAGATAAAACCTCAATAAAATTTTGGAGAGAAAACAAGTATTAATTTTGAAAAAGATAATTTAAAACGAAATCGTTATCCAACGATACCAAAATTTTAGATTTTCTTTTTCACTTGAATTTTTAAAAATAATATTTTTTTTTGTCATAAAGTTGTAAAATATCTATTGTAATTCATGAAATTTACAACAACAAAAAAAAAAATCATTTTATTATTGATATTATTCTTCCATAACTTTAATATATTTTTTTGTTGATCACTTAATCTCAATTTGAAGTCAGGGTAAAGAGATTCGAACACCACAATTTTGTTAGTCTCTAACACATTAGCATGTTAGTTGAATTATGCTCAATTTAACATGCAACTCAATAATGTATTTATACATCAACACGTCATTGTATAAGTTTAAAGACATACAATATCTATTAAAGTAAGCTTAGTTTTAGCAGTAGTTAGTATACGCTTGTCTTTCTTTAATGTCGGAGGTTTTCGATCCATGCATCTACAATTATTGTACTAAAACAATATATATTAGGTTAAAAGAAAAATAATAATAAAGATCAAAATGTTTTTCTTATTTCTCATTTAAAAATTATGGATTACAAGACTTTTTACCGGGGTTTGCCCCCAAAACAATAGGAATTTAATCGGAATATTGAATATAAACAACTGGAATTTATAACAGACATGGACAAGTAGTCATGAATTCATGATGATATTTAGGTTATTGTTTCTATGATTAAATATAACGACGTTAGGTCATGGTGTTTGACTAAATCCACCATTTATATTGCTAAAATTGCTTTCATCTAGTAAACGGGATTATTAACTCATTAAAGTAATAATTCACGTTTTCAACCTTATGTGCTCACCTCTTAATTTTAATTTATTCTATTTCATATTTCTATTGTCACGAATTTCAATACAATTGAATCAGTCTTAGCTTTAAATACTATCATTTTTCAATAAAAAAAAAATTATTTGTTATTTTCTATGTAAATATATCGGACTTTTCTTTTCGTACTCTAATAACTTAAATTAAGACTAATGTACTCAGAATCTAATTTAAATTAATTTGTAATGCACATTAATATTATAATAAGAAATAGATTAAATTTTAATTTGCTCAAATTTTTCATCCAATTATGTCCCTTATCAATTTACTTAATAATTTATGATTTATACGCATTTAATTCAAACATTATGAACTATCCTAGTAACTTACATTATAATGTTAATTTATGAAAATGGTTGATTATTTCCAGGTGAAAACTAGTTTAAGAATGAACTTTGTATCTAGATATAACATATTCCCAATATATGCAATCTTCTTCCATTTTAATTAATATTTATATACGACTAATCAAATTTAATAAACTAATTATTTCAAAATAAGCAAAATATCCCGGCAGTCCACGTAAAAGTTTCAGCATTATATATATATTTTTACAGTTCTTATACTACATTTGACCAAAACATTAATTTAATTAAGATATAACCGATTAATTATCCATGAGTGAAAGGATGAAGGAATTTCAAAGACGCGTCAGGGATATTTTGGTAATCCCACCAAAGGGTAGTTTCGGTAGAGCGTACGAAAGCTACATAGTCTAGGCAGCCGGAATAATACCATTTTCGAGAATCATACGAAGAGTGGGGGCAATATAGTAATTTGAGATTTAGATTTGACTATGAAAAGCCATATAAGGGAAGGCCGTTTCTGCTGTCTGAAAGAGAACTAGCGAAACAGAGTTGCAAGAAGACGGAGACTAACAATTAAAGAAAAAGGAAAAAAGAAATTAAAAAAAAAAAAAAAAAGCTCTGGTTTTTAGTTTTATTCATCTGGGAAGTTGGAAATTTGATTAAATTGTTAGAAAGACAAGAGCTTTGTGAATTTTGGTTGCTGAAGCTCCTTGCTTTTTGGTGTAAAAATGGCGGATCATTCTGTTGGTCCAGCCAGTTTCTGGACTCAAGCTAATGCTCTACTCAGAAAAAACTTGACTTATCAGGTCATTCTTATATCTCTTTACCTCATTTCTGTTCTTGATTTCTTTATGAAAGCCATTGAACTAAGATTCTTTGATGTGGGATTTCATTTTGATGCCCTTTAATCTCAGTTTGAATTTGTTTGTTTGTTTTTTTTTTTGGGCAAGTTTTAATTTTTATGTGATGGGGGTTCAGCAAAGTAACTTTTGTATTGTGTGTTAACTTGTGCTTTTTTCTTATTATAAGTTCCCCCTTTTTTTGCTCTTTAGAAACGCAACATGAAGACAAATATTCGGCTCATTTTGTTCCCATTCCTCTTGTGTTTGTTGCTTGTACTCATTCAATCATTGATTGACAATGAATTGGACAAGCCCAAATACAGATGTGGTTGTTCATGTATTGATACTAATGGAGATGGCCGCTGTGAGGAAGTTTGTGGAGTTCAATTTTCAACTTTGGAACAAGCTTCAAGTTGCCCAATTGAAAACCCACCTGAATGGCCTCCTTTGTTGCAAATGCCAGCTCCCGAGTTTCGTGCTGTTAGAACCAATTTTAATCCATTTCTAGACTTACCAGACGAGTCGTGCAGGCGAACTGGGACCTGTCCTGCAACTGTACTATTCACTGGAACTAATCAATCTCTAGGAGAAAGTATGTTCATGTACCTCTCTTTTGTGTATACGGTTGAATTAGTTGTTGATCTTATTCATTTCTTCATGGATACTCAAATTTACTCTCTTTGTTTGGGCTAGTTCTGGCTGGAAGCATGTTCACGAATTCATTCAATATGAATTCCAACAATGTTTCGGATAGTATAGCTTTTAATGTGGTGGTAAGTAGTTAATTATTTCCCTTCTCTTTGTACGATATGAGTTTGTGTATTCCGTATTTTCTACATGAACTGCTCAATCTCAACCTTTTAGTTTTTTCAAATTCCCAGGGCTCAAGTTCAATGACTGAAAATAACAATTTTCTGGAGCCTGCTTTTGCTTCAAACCTTCCTTTGTATAATGTGCAACTTCAGTGCTCAGGAAACTCTTCTCTGACTGTTCCTTTTCCTGTATTAGCAACTCAAAAGCCTCAAGGTAAGAGCTTTTTCTCATTAGATATATTTTTCAATTTTCTCTCATGGTTTGGTCAGGTTGTAGGCAAAAACATACAAAAGAAAAAATGAAGAAGAGAAGGAAGTGCTGTTGATATAGTCCTTTGTATTCAATGTTCTTTGTTTTTTTCTTTTTTGAGTGTAGAGGTTAGATGTGCTCAAGGCTTACATTTGTGGCGCAACAGTGCTTCCGAGGTCAATGATGAGCTGTATGAAGGATTTCATAAAGGAAATTCAGAGGGGAAGATTAATGAAATCCTTGCAGGTTAATTAACCTGTTACCTATTGGGACATTGATATAGTAGCTTCTTTTTTTCCTTTGGCTGTTATGTTAGAAATCAAAGTTTTATTCTTTTCACAGGTTTTGATTTCTTAAACTCAAATGCTAATAACTTTAATGTGAGCGTTTGGTACAACTCAAGTTTTAAAAACGACTCTGGAAATCTTCCTCCGGCATTATTGCGTATTCCACGCTCGGTGAATCTGGTAAGGCTAGTCTACAATTTCCCTTCCTTATCTATATCATATTTATGGTCTTTTTTTTTTTCTTTTTTGGTTTTGGTTTAGAGATTAGAGCCTGGAATTTTGTGTCACTAAATCTGGGGTGTTTATCATGATTATTCAACTGTCATAAATTGATATTTCTTGGCATTTCATCCATGACTTTCAGATATACTTGTCAATTTTTGTCTTCAATCTTGATCTTCAATTCTTTTACATAAATGATTAAGGCTGATTTCGTATCTTCTTATTCTCCCCCTCCCTTCTCTATTTATTGCTCTTGAGTAGAAGGTATGATAAATAACACAAATTCTTGTGATTGTTTCACAGGCAACCAATGCCTACCTCAAACTTTTGCAAGGGTCAGGTACTGAAATTCTTTTTGAGTTCGTCAAAGAAATGCCAAAGGCGGCATCAAAGCTCAGACTCGATCTATCTTCTTTGCTTGGCACACTTTTCTTTACTTGGGTCGTTCTGCAGCTTTTCCCTGTAAGATTATTTGCATTCTGTTTGAGATGACTTGAGATGCATGTCCTTTAATAGAATTGCTAACCTCCACCCTTTAATCTTAAGATTTTATAAATGTGTGAAATATGTTTCTTTATCTCTTCCAATCCTTTATGATGAGTATGCCTGTTTGATGATCTAGGTTGTGTTGACAGCACTGGTTTATGAGAAGCAACAGAAGCTGAGAATCATGATGAAAATGCATGGCCTTGGTGATGGACCTTATTGGTTGATCTCTTATGCATATTTCCTTACAATATCTGCCATCTACATGCTATGTTTTGTGATATTTGGCTCAGTTATAGGTAACATCTTTGTCCTTTCTCTACTTTTTAGAGTATTATTTTATTGCTCATTTTCTATCAGCTTAATATTTTGATATTCTTGCAGGGTTGAAATTTTTCACATTGAACGACTACAGCATCCAATTCGTGTTTTTTTTCCTCTATATAAACTTGCAAATTTCTTTGGCTTTTCTAACTGCAGCATGGTTTTCAAATGTCAAGACTGCTGCAGGTATACACTTCAATCCTATAATGGCTAATACATATTTACATTTTCTGTATAATTTACAAGTATACTTACCTCTATTTTCTTTTCTGCATTAAATATCATACAGTCCTTGCTTACATACTTGTATTTGGAACGGGGCTCTTAGGCGGCTTCCTTTTTCAGTTTTTCCTTGAAGACCCATCATTTCCAAGTAAACTGAATTCATGATGGTTATTGGTCAATATTTTGATTGAATATCTTGTTAAAACGCTTGCTTCCTGTCTGCCAGTTCTACAAACTTATCATAAACTCATTTTCTGCCATGTAGATGCCTGGATTATAGTATTGGAGTTATTCCCTGGCTTTGCTCTATATCGTGGATTATACGAGTTTGCACAGTATTCCTTCAACGGAAACTTCATGGGGACTGATGGAATGCGTTGGGGGAACTTGAGTGATGAATTTAACGGGATGCGAGATGTCATGATCATCATGGTTGTGGAGTGGTTGTTGGTATTTTTGGTTGCATATTATGTAGATCAAATTTCATCCTCTGGTGGTGGGAAAAGTCCTCTGTTTTTCTTGAGAAGGTTTCGGAAAAAGGCTGCCACATCTTTTCGGTTACCAAGTTTGCGGAAGCAAGGATCTAAAGTCTTTGTTCAGATGGAACAGCCTGATGTCATTCAAGAGGTAAAACAGCAATTCTTTGGCGCAAATTGATAAACTAATTCAGTTTCGAATTACAGTCATAAGGTCAAAGACTAACATGTTGATCTAGCTGCTCCAATTAATCATTTGCTCAACTCTTATGCATGATTTGATTTTGATGAATGATACTTTGTTGATAACATTAACAAAAAAAAGTCTGTTTTGTTTCCGCAGAGGGAGAAGGTCGAACAGTTATTACTTGAGCCAGATGCGAGTCACGCCATCGTGTGTGACAACCTCAAAAAGGTCTATCCAGGAAGAGATGGAAATCCTGAGAAGTTTGCTGTAAAAGGGTTATCTCTTGCTGTTCCTCGAGGGGAGTGCTTTGGCATGCTCGGTCCGAATGGTGCAGGAAAGACCTCATTTATCAGTATGGTAAGATAAATCTTCAAGTGATCACAAAACACTTCTCTGTTTTATCTACAATTATCAAGTTCATCGACATATCACACATTTTTCTGTACTAATTATAGCTTGGATTAATGTAGATGATTGGCCTCACAAAGCCAAGTGCTGGCACAGCTTACGTCCAAGGTATGGATATCCGGCACGATATGGATAGGATATATACCAGCATGGGAGTATGTCCACAGCACGAGTAAGCTTATGTCTCAAGATTCAACAACTCACAGGAAGAGAACACCTACTCTTCTATGGAAGACTGAAGAATCTACGGGGCTCCGCGCTAACTGAAGTAAGAGACTACACTCTTATTTCAAAGTGATCCTCAGTTAAAAGATCAAGAGGATCTTCAATAGCTTGTTGATGATTGTTCTAAACTTTATTTTATTGCCACAGGCAGTGGAAGAATCTTTAAAGGGTGTCAATCTATATCATGGAGGAATTGCAGACAAACAAGCTGGAAAGTACAGTGGGGGTATGAAGAGGAGGCTTAGTGTTGCCATTTCACTAATTGGAGACCCCAAAGTAAGTTCTGTTCCTGTTATTTGATTGTCTAATCGTCTGAAAACAATTTTTGTTCATTTGTTAATCCTAATACCAAATTCATTGCTATTTTATCAAGGTTGTTTACATGGACGAGCCGAGCACTGGACTTGATCCCGCTTCAAGAAACAGTTTGTGGAACGTTGTGAAGCGCGCTAAGCGAGATCGAGCTATAATTCTTACCAGTACCTCTCTTCTCTCTCTCAATGAAACTCAATTTATCATCACTAGATATTGTTTAAAGAATGAGGTTTTCCTTGTCAATCTTCCTTTAAATACTGATATTGACCAAGCTCATTTTCCTCTATTATCAGCACATTCCATGGAGGAGGCTGAAGTCCTCTGCGACCGATTAGGAATCTTTGTTGACGGTAGCTTGCAGTGCATAGGAAATCCTAAAGAGGTACTTTAATTATTATGTTCGGATGCTAAATTTTTCAATATTTCCCTCTAATAATAAACTGATCTCTTCCTCTGCCAGTGGATGTAGCTAACAATACTTCGATTGTCTTTTACAGCTGAAAGGTAGATATGGAGGATCTTATGTATTCACAATGACTACATCTGCGAATCACGATGTCGACGTCGAGAACATGGTGAAGAATCTCTCTCCCGGTGCCAACAAGATCTACCACATCTCAGGAACTCAGAAGTTCGAATTGCCAAAAGACGAGGTCCGAATAGGCGACGTGTTTCAAGCAGTGGAGAATGCAAAGAGTAGGTTCACAGTCTTTGCTTGGGGGCTTGCTGACACAACATTGGAGGATGTCTTTATTAAGGTTGCTCGAGGAGCCCAAGCATTCAATGTTCTTTCATAGATGCTGATTTCTCTCTATTTTCATTAATTCCACTAATACGTTTGTCTTTTATCTCTATATGTTTGAATATTATGTCAGATTCTTTGAGAATTTACATGTATAGTTATACACATTTATAATTATTCATTTGCCAGTTGGTTAAACAGCATTTACATTTTTGTAAATTTTGATTATTTGTAGAATTATGTTGGTTATATAGCTTGGAGGTAATAAATTATCAGTTTAGCTATTATAATTATATATATGTTCGATCAATATCTAAATTAATCACTAATTCATGTCAATCAATAGCTATATCATAAAATTATATTTGGTTTCCGTTGTTTAAATTAATCAATTGTTTCTATTTTTTTTTAAAGTTACTAGTTCCAAAATTACTTTTAATTTAGTGTCTCATATTAGAAGATTTTTTTTATAAAAAAAATAGGGTCTTATTAGACACAAAATTAAAAGATTGTGGACTTATAATTAGATGGGAAATCATTAAAAAAAAAATGTGGAACAAGTTAAACGAAAGTTGATCTGTTACTATAGGTAAACTATCATGGGTTGGCCTAGTGGTAGTGGGAACATCTAAAAAAAAGCCAAGGGATTGTGGGTTCAATTCATGGTGGCCTCGATATACTCGAAAACTTGGGGATTAATTGTGAATCTTTTTGGCATGTTTGATTGATTTTTTGATTAGAGAGTTATCTTTTTTACAAATTGCATATTCTTTCAATGTAAAGATGAGAGTTTAGTTTTTTTAAGATGTTTTTTTGTTTTGGTTGAATAAGATGAAGATAAATTTTCATTGTTCCATTTAGTTGTTTATTTTTTATCCAAAAAATGATAAGTTAGATTTTCGGAGCGTCACAAGAAAAGACGCCATTACGATCCCACTACATGATATTGGTATACCATATAGCATGTTGCAAGATGATAAACACTTCTAGACGTTCAACTATGTTAATATTAATGAAAAACTAGAGACCATTTCTAGACATTAAATTTTAAACCCAACTATTGAATCTGATTTTTTAAAGTATGTTGCTATTTATCTTGTTTTCTTTGGAATTTGTAGTCTCAAATTTCCATGAATGGATCCACTTCTCTTTTATAGTGTCTTCCACAAGATTTTCCATTTATGTTTCTACACATTCATGAATGTTCAAATTTTTACTTTAAATTTATGGAAGATTTTATTTGGAATGGAGAGGTATAGAACTTTTTTTTTTTTTTTATAAATTTAGTCGTTATCTAAATTACCTTTTTTTATCTATCAAGATTAGCTTAACTCAATAGTAATTGAAATAACATTCCTCCCTAGAGGTCTGAGTTCGATCCCTATCCTATAAAGACTAAATTATCCTTTTGTATCTTTGAAGAAAGGGAGCTAAGTTAGTGAGCTAGGTTGGACGGAAACAAATGGGCTTCTTGGAATTGAGAGATGGGCTTGGGCTTTGTCGCAGTTGGGGTTGGTTGGGCAAGTACCCATTTTTTTCCTTCAATTTCATGGCTTTTTTTTTTAATGAAAAGATTAATCTTCAATCAAATCTACTTTAAAACTACATAGTCGAATTAAAATATGATTGACTGATTAATAAATCAATTTTGGTTTTTCTAAAAATAATAAATCGACTAAAATTGATCCTGAGGAGGGTAATTAAAAGAAAAATAAAAATCCATACATTAATTTTTGTTTTTAATTTGGTTCTAATTTCTTTTAACTAAACAACCAAATCTAATTGAAACTTTACCGTACCTACTTTTCGTGTAACTGGGATGATCAAGCTTTGAAAAAAATAAAATCTAAATCCATTTGTTAGCTTTCTTCTTTGTTTTTTTTTTCTTTTCAATTTTCTATATATATTTTTTTTCTTTTCAATTTTCTATACATCCATTGGTATTCCGATAGAATGATTAAAGAAAATGTTTGTGTTATATTATATAAATTGGTTAAAAATATATATAGAGAGAAATTGTTTTAAATTTTGGTATATTTATAAATATTTTGATTAATTTCCTTATATTTGAAAATAGACAATATTTTTATGGTTTTCCTTAAAAGTATATATGTTTATGTGCATAAAAAAAAATTATAAAATAATTTTTAAAAAAACAAATAGGGAAGAAATTGTTGTTATTTTTTAAAAATGGATATTTTACATGGAGGGTTTTACTAAAATGTAGGAACTAATTAATTTTCAATGTAATACCTATTTTTAAAATTAAAACTGAAATCAAGGTTTTGTTGGGATGCATTTCTATATATAGCGTAACAAAGATAAACCAAATTAGGTTACTTCGCCAGCTAAATGGATGTGTCCTATGGAGAAGGCGTGGGAATGAGTGAGAGAAGGAGAAAGGGGCTTCCACCACTCTAAACAGTCTTCCTACTTGCAGGGCTTGTTGGAATCATCTTGTTTTAGATTTATGCTTCGTATGCTTCGTCTTCTAAATTTCAATTTCTAACAAATGCTTTTCTTCTCTCCCATCAACTCCCCAATGGCAATTGCAATCCCAAGATGCATTGTATCAATCTTGATACTAGAAAGTAACATTTGGTTGATGTTGATGTTGATTTGGAATTGGAATTTATTAAATCAGGCTCATTGCAATTTGATAGTGACTAGTCTTTTATCTTAATGAGCAATCAATGAGTTCCGCAGACTGATAAAGATAATTATTTTTACGGATATTTATGTTGTAACACCATTTTGACTTTTGGTAGAAGTGGAACTAATTCTAACCCTATTCATAATGAATGGAGGCATCGTACATTATCTGTCTTTTGGAGAATTTGTTTACTATGGTGCTTACACGAATGGTTGATAAAAGGAAAGAGTATTATATATGCTCTTGATGTTGAAACTGAACAAAGAGTTTACATTGAGTGTTGTCTTGCAAGTTGATCTTAAAGCGTTTGGATGCAATAGAAAGATTCATGGATTATAGAATTTGTTATTGACCATATACCAAATGGTTGGGACGTGTTAACCTCATCAAAGTCTTCGAGGATGGAGAGATATTATGTATGATCAATAAGATTTTTTTTTTTCTATAATCCTTTCACTAAGAGGAAGAAGATAGACATATTTGTCAAATAGAATCTTTGACCTGGTTCTCTCCCCAAAATTTTGGAAGGAATGAGAGGTTGAGAAACTTATAATGTTTTTGGTAGATTTGAGTATATATATATATATATATTGAAAAAGATTATTATTATTGTGTTATTATTACTATTTAAATAAGAGCTTTGGCAAAAAATTTGATATACAATTAAAGTCCGCAAATATATTAACTGCATGTATTTCAATATATAATTTGTTATACTTTTTAAAAAAATTATTTTGATTCATTTTAGAAGTATTTGACCAAAATTTTCAACTTGTTTTTTTTTAGCATCAATTACATTAAAAAAAATTAAAACAAATACAACTTGAGATGACACCCTAATTATAATTTGTAGAATTTTCTTTCAATAATATTTTTTCTTTATTTTTCTTTCTTTTCTTTTTTTTTTTTTAAAAAAAAAAAAAAAAAAAAAACTCTTTCCAAAAATTTGACTATGATCAACAAGTGATACCAATATGGGAGGGGAAAAAGTAGATGAAACCGGGAAAAGAAATAAGTAACAAAATGCCACTAATATTGATATAATATCACTAATAAACATTTAACTAATTTTTTATTATTATAATTTTTCATAAATATCTATCAATATTTTTAAAAGAAATTGCAACGTTTTAAAGAGTTCTATTTTAATGTGTTAAAGTCCTTAAATTTAAGTATTTTAATAAATTAAAACTTTTAATTTTGTGTTATGTAATTTTTTTAAAAATGTCTTATTATACACAAAATTAAAAGGTTGTAGACCTAATTATGAAATCAAAACGTGAATATCTTATTAAGAATGTTTAGTTTTAAAAAATTTACCATAATATTTATAAAATGTAAAAAAGTCGAATTATATATGTATACCATAAAATTTATTATTTTTTAGTATAACCATTGTGGAATTATATAAATTTCAATGTGGGCAGGTTACTCAAACTAGTAAGTTTCATTTTTCTCAAAAAAAAAAAAATATATATATATATATATATATATATATATATATATATATATAGTTAGTTTCATTAGTTCTATATGTTTTTTAATTATTTTTGAGGAACTAGTTCAACTCATTATCATTTACAAGATTTTGATTTTTTGCAAAGAAAGATTAAAAAATTTCGATTCTTCCCCTCCTTCATTTTAATCAATTAAATAGCACTTAAATTGAATTTTTTTAAAAAGTGTCTCTAAAATTTTCTTATAATCTAAAATCGTATCTTGAATATCATATTGATCAAATCTTAGATATTCTATTCCGGAACATTGAAGCAAAAAGTATATAAATAACTTAAAATAAAGTCTAATTAAAAGTAGGGATATTAATCCAAAAATCAGGTACACCCCATATTCATTTATGGCAAAATCAACGTATATGGCAAATGTTTTATCTTTTCTGGGTTTCAGTTAAAACATATATGGCAAATACAAATGGAAAAAAAAAAAAAAAAAAAAAAGCGAGAAAGAATAGGTCAAACTAGATTCAAATTTCAACCAAAAATCCATTTCAAAAAAGAAAATAAAAACTCAAACTTTATTTAGTTTCTTTCCCAAATCTACAAAATATAGTAAAGAAAATCAACCAACTTTATCTTCTCCTTCTCTCAAAATTAGATGCATCTCTCTTGATAGCTAGCTATATAAATATCCTTTTGAGTTCAAGTTTTTAACCCATCAACACATTAATTATTCTCTTCTTCAAACCAAAATGGCCAAAGTTCTTCCATTGATCTTTCTCTTAGTTGTTGCAGCCATTGGATTTGGTAATGGAAATGAAGTGGGGGTTTACGAATTGAAAAGGGGAGATTTTTCTATTAAATTGACTAATTATGGTGCTACCATTCTCTCTGTTATCCTCCCAGATAAAAATGGTTCGTTTTTTTTTTTTTTTTCCTAACCATTTATATTTGCATTCAATAGTTCTAATTCTTTTGGTTATTTGTTTTAGGGAAGTTGGATGATGTTGTTCTTTCTTTCCCCTCAATTGATGATTTTCGAGTGAGATTTTTTGTGTTTTCTTGTATAAATTAAAGAGGAAATTAAAATGAATAAAGGGTATGATTTTGTTTATTTATTTTTGGCAGAATGATAGTACCTACTTTGGAAACATTGTTGGACGTGTAGCAAATAGAATTGGAGGAGCTCAGTTTGGTATCAATGGTGTTTTCTATAAACTTACTCCTAATGATGGAAGGAACTTACTCCATGGTATATATATCACTATCTCTTCTTTAATAATGGGTTCATCTTTTTCATAGCTTATAACAAAATTAATTGATAAAATCAATTTGTGTTCTATAGCTTATGACCCTAATTTTGATTTATATGGCATTAAACTTGTACCGTCACCTATTCAATAAGCAGTTAAACTCAAATTCATAAACATTTGAAATGCTAAGCAAATTGATTTATGTATTGGGATTTTTGAGTCATTTTTTATTTGACTGTTAAGGTGGGAAGAAAGGATTCGGAGATGTGATATGGAAAGTGCAGAGTTATGAGAAAGACAGCCACATTACATTCACCCACGATAGTATCGATGGCGAGGAAGGTCCGTTTTCCTTAAAACCCTAAATCATAAACCCTAAATTAAGGATTACAATGAAGAAAGGAGGGTTTTTGTTTTGGTTTTGTGTAAACAGGGTTTCCCGGCGATCTTCCAGTCTCAGTAACCTACATGTTGATCGAAACAAACAAATTAGGAGTAAAAATGGAAGCAAAATCCGTAAACAAACCAACCCCAGTAAACATCGCCCAACATTCTTACTGGAACCTAGACGGCCATTCAAGCGGCAACATTCTGTCTCACAAAATTAAACTCTTTGCTTCAAGCATCACCCCCGTCGACGGCGAGCTCATCCCCACCGGAGAAATCGTCCCAGTAGCCGGAACCCCTTTCGATTTCTCAACCCCAAGAGAGATCGGGTCGCAGATCAAGAGCGTTGCCGGAGGATACGACATCAATTACGTGGTGGACGACACCGGAAGCGAGCATTTGAAGAAAGTGGCGGAGGTTAGAGGGAAAACGTCGGGGAGGAAGATGGAGCTGTGGAGTAATCAGCCGGGACTTCAATTTTATACGGCGAATCAGCTGAAGGATGTGAAAGGAAAAGATGGGGCTGTGTATAAGGAATATGCAGGGATGTGTTTGGAAACTCAGGGGTTTCCGGATTCGGTGAATCATCCGAATTTTCCATCGCAGATTGTGAATCCAGGGGAGAGTTATGAACATGTTATGGTTTATAGGTTCAGTGTTCATCATTCTGATTGACCTCTGTTTTCTGCTTTGATTTGGACTTAATATGGTGTTTTTATGTTTTGGTTTATTTGGGGTTTTTCATTTTTAATTCCTAAGGTTATGCTTTTGAATTAAAGTACAAAGGTTATGTTTCATCTTTTTAATTTACTCTACATATGGAATGGAATGGTTTCTATACATTATACACATTATTTTTAGCTTCATTTCATTATTTCGTCTTATACACATTTTACTCATTATTAATGAAACTGGTCGGTACTATAGTAATACTAGAAATATGTCCATTTGGATATGTTAATTATTGAGAAAATTAAACACGATCTTTATAATTGGAAGTACACATACATTTTTAAAGGTGGTAGATACATACTTATTTAGGCAACACTATTTAGTTTGCCAACATATTACTATCCTTGTTTCATGCTCCCAACTCTGTCATTAATACATTGGATAAGTCGGTTTGTGAATTGTTTTGGGAAGGTTCTCGTGGTGATGGTGATATGCATATGTGAATTGAGAGGTTACCAAGTGTCCCAAATTGATGGGTGGTGTTGGTATTGGCAATTTCCATCATCGTAATTTAGCGTTTTTGGTTAAATGTATTTGACATTTTCTTACGAACATGATGCATTGTGGTGGAAAGTCATCCTTTCCCTTGGAGGTTTGTGTTAGACCGACCATTGGGTTGATTGCTAATCATGTTCAAAGTCATATTGGTGATGACTCTTCTACTTCTCTTGGTCAAATTTCTAGTTTAGTTGTGATATTATATCTACTACTTTTCTTCGTCTTGCTATTCATCCTAATGAGTACATGGAAAAGTTGAAGTTCGTCAAAAAAAAAAAAAAACTCTTTGTCTTCTCTTTATAGATTCTCGAGTTCTCATAAACTTTGAGTCTCAACTCCTCCAATTCTTGCAATCCAAGCATTATTTTTTCACCAGATACGGTGGCTGGTTCGATCGAATTCATGGATCTACACCTCCATTGTATCATCTAATATCTATCATCGTACTTTACAGTTAAACCACTTATGGTAGATTTGGTTGGATTTGTTGATTCCCTTCGAAAAGATCTCTACTCTCTACTTTTGATAGTTTTTTTGGTTTCTATTCTTATTAACCTTTTAATTATGGTAATCTAAGTCTCCTTCCAATTACTATAATTTATCTTTCTTTTTCTTTTTTTTAATGGGAGAGATATGTTGTAGTCACCTACCAAGTATTTTTCCCTATTTCATTCATTCTTTATTCTTAAAAAAGAAATCAGTCTTTATTAGGAAGGGGCCCCATTTAATCCCATGAACACATGACAATGACACTTGAACTCATAGTTCCATCAGATTTATGTGGATTAAATCAATGTTTTTATGAAATTGAAAACTAAAGAAATGGAAGAAGGTACCAACAAAAACAACCAAGGGCTTCTGTGCACAACCTCATCAAATATCGAACAAACAAAGTCACAAGGAGCAAGAACAGAAACCTAAAACTCTTTTTCTGGGATCAATCACCACAGAAACATCATCTTTGCAGCAAGATTAAACATTGTTTAACATGCATCACAACAACTCCATAAAAGAAATTAACTTCGTTATGTTTATATAAAGGCCAATTTGTTCCAGTCAATGAGCTGTCGTGGTTGTCTTCTTGAAATCAATCTTGTCTACCTTAACCTCTCCATCAATGAGTTCGTAAACGTAGACCACAACACGAAGGCCATCGATGTCCATAAGGACAAAGCTTGGGTTGACGTCATACGTGATGCTGCTATACGCACCTGTTGCAGATCCAGGGTTAATCACCACACCTCCCTCATGTTTGTAAGCTGTAAATTGATGGGTGTGACCAGTGACAAGGATGTCAACATCTAGCTGCCTCTGCATCATGGCGAGTGAGTCTAGGTCTCCCCAAGGAATAACCTAGCCAGCCAACAACAAATAGAATTCAAATTATAAAATGTTACACAACTTATTTGCTAATGTTAACTTCTGGTAGCGCAGAAGTTTTGTTTGCTTAGTTGTAATACAACTCTCTGTTCATGGTTACTAAACACAATGAATCAGAAGTTTCGACATTCAGTTTATGATTCAAGATACGGAAAGAAGAAAACAGGAAACTTTAGTCGATCCCATTAATAATAGAGCACTGTATCTGAGAAACCATTTGTAATGATCCCTCATAATGGTAAAAACTATAATACACTTGAACACGAATTTTGTTATTTAATTAAACAAAAAATAAGGAATAATCTGGGAGAATTGGACAACTTGAACGAAAATGTGATCAAGATGGAAAAGGTGCAACAAACAATACCTGATGCCCATGGCACAGTCCCAATTTAAATTGTCCAATAGTCAGGGTTTTTGTCTCAGGATAGCGAGTCTCTTCATCATATTCACCTCGTGTGATGTGCAAATCCGGACAAATAGTTTTCAAGTAGTCATGAACTTCCTGGAAACATCATTAGTAAACTTTGAACCATCACACCAATATTTCTACCAAGGAGATATGAACCAATTGAACAACAAAGCTCCACTACTTGTACGAGGAAATAGACAAGATTATATGCAAGTTGGTGGCTTGGTGCTAACCATAATGATCAAAGCCCCAAAAGTCTAAACCCATAAGTAGGAGTTAATGCTCATTCCAACGCTGTGAACTTGACATTTTCTATTAAATCCTGAGATATTTTATACAAGCAAGTTTCCCTGAAAAGGATTTTGAACCCACCGTTTTCTTTTTCATTAAATCTAAGATCTACCAGTTATCAATAAGTTTAACATTTAGAGTTAAAGCACAAGGAAGTATTAAGCAAAGTTCATTATTTAAAGTTGTAAAAGTTCGTTTAAAACGAAAATAACCAAGGGGTACACACAAGGGAGAAATTTTGGTTATTGCAGTTCAAGTTCAAGATTGGGTGAACTTATATATTGATTATCTAAGCACTTCGATATATAAATAAACAGGTGACTGAACTACTACCCTAGGTTACTGTTGTTGCATTCGCCACAACAGAATACTAAGATACTTGGGCAGTTCACTGCATTTCCCTTCTTGAAAATATTCAATGATTCAAAGATGTTACCAGCAGAACCTCTTGGATGATGGATCCTTGGGAGAAGCTTAAATATGATATATTCAGCAGCAAATGAAAAAAAGATGAACTACATATTATTCCAAGAAAAATCCACAACACATGCTAAGGAAAAGATCATAAAATCAGACCCAAAAATTAGTAGAACCACCAGTAAGACTAATGCTATGAGGAAAAATCAATGTTAGGATATGACAGATTGATATGCAAAGTTTGAGTTCAACAATTACGGGGTGGGGGATCCTACATGTTACCTATAAGTAGTGTACATATCCAATACATATTTCCTAGGGTTCGTAATTCATAATGTAACCCGGCAGTTCATACAAATCAACAGTAGATTTACAAAATCAGAACATAACCTAATGATGTTCCCGTCAATTATTATTAGTTGGAATTGGATACCAAGATCATCAACCAAAATGTTTAAAGACAAGACTTGCAAGAACATTCATGTCCTACTATAAATTTGGTATTGTTCTTTCAGATTGGAGTACTTTTATGTCCTACTCACAAGTATATCAATCTCTACTACAATTAGATGACAGGGAAGGAGGATTGGAGACTTCCATAGACATATAATCATCATTTTCATTCTAAGATTTTAACTTTGGCAGCTGTTGTGGAGATTACTAAAGTTCTGACTCTAAATGCTCTTCAAGATGCACCAACATAGATAGATAAAGAGTTCCAGTAAGATATTACATATCGCGACCAAAAAGAATAATTCATGAAACCAAGTACCACAACAGAAGTAGCTGGAAAGATGATTTGAACATACTTTGATACAAAGGTTTCCAGTGCAGATTATGTGCTGGATCTTGCCAGGAACAAGCATAGACTTGAACTTCTCGGGAAGGTCAGGAGCTCTATGTGGTATATGTAAATCCCCCAAAGCCAACACCAACACCATCCTCAATCCAAACCCACTTTACAATTCTGTCAAAAAAGAAGAAAAAACAAATATTTCAGCGAAGCGAGACATACCCAGAAGCTGATCATCTGAGGAATTGAAAATGAAATTGAATAGAACTGAAAGTGCGAAATTATAAGAAAGGAAAGTTGTGCATCAGAATCACAAAGAACTTGATGATCATTAATACCAGAGGGGTTTGATTAATTGGTGGAAGCTGGCATGAAAATGCCTCTCCGTAACTCTTGAATGTCGTTTCTCGATTGGCTTCGAAGGTCTCGGGCCTTCTCCTTGTTCCTGTTTCTTCCGTTTTCGTGGGTGGGCAAGAGTTTCAGTCTGCAATCGGAGCGATTCCGATATGAAAATGTAGAAAGTGGGAATTGGGAAGGGAAAGCTTGAATCGGGGGGTGAGAATCGGTATCGGAGAGGGCATTGAGGGGGTCAAATTTAGGATTTAGGACAGATGTTTATAGAAATTTTCGAATGTGCCCTTCATAAATCATCACTACTAAGAAAGTGTTTATTTTGAATATTACCCTGTAAAATACGTTCTCAAGATTAGACTTTGTTTTCTAGGTTATTGCTAAAAGGGACTCATCTATCTAGTATAATCTTTTACAAATGGATTTGATATATATTTTTTACCTTTTATATACGTGAACTAAATTTCCATTTTACCCCCAGGTTGTAAAAATATGTCTTGAATGCCCAAATGTTTTTTTTCGTGGAGTCAATTCACATTTTTTTACGCTAAAGTGAGTTTAACTTAGTAGTAATTGACATGACTTTCGTATTTAGAGGTCGGAGGTTCCATAGATCACCACAAAAAGTATCTGCAATCATTTGATTTTCCATTACTTTTCAAAATGTGATTTTATGTTTTTTGCTTATTAAATGTCTTAATTTTATCCTAATAATATTCTATATCACATGAATGAGCATTTGAACTTGTTTGATATGGTAGATGAGATAAAAAGATTTATTTTTTTTTTCAATATTATAAGTATTGTTGAATGTGGTTTTTTCACTTTCTATAGATGTATTGCATTATAGTTTGGGTAAATAGGAGGTTGAAATATATTATTGTATGATGGTTATAGAATGCAATCATAGCACACAATCGTGGTGATGGATTACGATCCCACTGCATGATATTAGTATACCATATAGTATGTTGCGAGATGATAAACACTTACCGACGTTCAACTATGTTATTAATAGTAGTGAAAAGCTAGACACCACTTCTAGACATTGAACTTTAGACCCAACTATTGAATCTGATTTTTTAAAGTTTGTTGTTACTTATCTCTAGGCATTTAGTTAGCTTTACCCATAAAACTTTGTTCAATATTGATATAGAGAATGTTCTTAAAGTTTTTAAGAGGAAAAAATGATGGATTTAAAAGACGAAAAGTTTCAATGTAGAGTAATAATAAAGTTCATTGATTATTTGTTAGGCAAAGACAACAAACTAAAATAAATTTACATTTAATCAGTGATGGGGGTATATTAGTAAAATCACATAGAAAACTAGGGATTTTTTTTTTGTTAGCAATTGCTCTTGTTTTCTTTGAAATTTTGTAGTCTCAAATTGCCATGGACGGATCCACTCCTCTTTTATATTGTCTCGCATGACATTTTTTATTTATAAGTTGGAAGATTTTATTTGGGACGGAGAGGTATAGAACTTTCTTTTTCTTTAAAATTTGGTCCTTACCTAAATAAGATTAGCTCAGTTCAATAATGATTGACATAACCTTCCTCCCAAAATCGGAGTTGAATATCATCCCATCTACTAAATTATCCTTTTGTATCTTTGAAGAAAGGAGCTAAGTTAGTGGGCTAGGTTGAGCTGAACTAGGTGGGCTTGGGCTTTTCGCAGTTGGGGTATTGGTTGGGCAAATACACATTACTTTTTTTTCTAATTTCATGGCTTTTTTTTAATAAAAAGATGACATCTTTAATCAATCTACTTTAAAACTACATAGTCGTCAAATTAAAACATCATCGATTGATTAATAAATCAACCAAATTTTGCTTTTTTAAAAAATAATAAATCGACTAAAATTGATCATGATTTAAATCACTATGGGAGGAGAGTAATTAAAAGAAAATTAAAAAAATCCATTCATTAATTTTTGTTTTTAATTTGGTTCTAATTTCTTTTAACTAAACAATCAAATTTAATTGTTTCGGTACCTACTTTTCGTGGAACTCGATGATCAAGCTTTGAAAATAAAATAAAATCTAAATCGATATTTATTTTTTTCTTTTCAATTTTCTATACATCTATTCGTACGAGGTTTCCAAAGAAAGGAGTTGAAATTTGTTTATGTAAACTTGATGCGGATTTGAGTTAGGGAGTCTTCTGATTGTAGAGAATTCTCTCTAGGCTCTCGGTGTAATTTTTTAGAACTCCTCTATTTATATAGAGTTTTCAGGTGGGCTTTGTGGACTTGGGCTTGATTGGTTCGTGGACCAGACACTCGGACCCAATTAATTGGATTTGGACATTTGTTGGCCATTTAGGCCAAATTAAGTTTATTTTTTTATTTAATTGAATTTTAGCCCAAACATTAATAATTAATTGAACCAAAAATAATTAATTTGAGATTTGCCAATTTACGTCTTCAATTTCAATTTAGGACCCATGTAACATTTAATTAGCCCCAAATTTAACTATTTCTAACTTCGTCACTAATTTAAGATGTGACGTGACAATTTGTGATTGGCCCAAAATTTCTAATTCAACAACATCCATGGATATTCCGATAGAATGATTAAAAAAATGTTTGCGTTATATTTATATTTGATTAATTATTTCAGACGATAGACACCAAGTTAATGTTGAATTTTATATTACTGATTAATTAATTTTGCCCTGAATAAACTTACAGGAATTTACCACTTTGTGATTATTAAAAAAAAAAACTAGAATATTTAAAATTAATAAATTAATAAATCTCAAGCATTTTTTAGGATTACTCGGATAATTAGCCTTTTTATGAAGAGTTCAATTTTGCAAACTTGAACCTAATATAGCTTCCTTTTTAATGTCATGTATTGAAAATTTATACCACAAAATGCCTTAAATCATTTATAATTTCTTTGAACAAAAATAATTATTTTCCTTCGAAAATGTGGCCAACATACTAAAATAAAAATCCAAATTAACCCAACTCAATTAATAAAAAAAAAATAGCACTATACGAGATGAGTATATAACTCAACGAACACACACTCTTGACCAGGTAATTAAAGGTTTAAATTTCCTCACTCCAAATAATTATATTCAAACCTAATCTATTTAAAGGTTTGATCCCAACACTACAATTGTTTCAAAAGAAAATGAAAAAAATAAATTAATGTCGGATTAAATCCATCAATATCGAACGTTGGTGATAGATAGATATTCAAATGGGTGGAGAGATTGGTCGGTTTCAACTCCTATATAATAAAATAAGAAAAAATAAATAAAAAATAGTAAATGATTTTTAAAAATTTTAAAAAGGAATCTATGGTCATAAAAAATGTGAAATTGTAATTAAAACAAGGGAAGAATGGTTTGGAAGCATATCTATCATGTAAGAAAAGAACAAAGAAACCAAAATATGATAGGAGGTAGTGATAGATTAGTTATTAACTTACAACAACTTCTCCAAAAACAATGGAGATCACATTTAAGTCACATAAAAGAGTTGAAAAAAAATAAAAATAAAAATAAAAAAGAGAAGAAATTTTATTGATGAATAATAATAAGGACTTGATTGAGAGAAGAGCTTTTACAAAATGACATGGATGGATTTTCTCTAAAAGAGCATCGAAAATAGCAACTATGTCAGCAACCAAACATAGCAAAAAAAAAAAAAAAAAAAAAAAAAAAAAAAAAAAACTCTAAAAATTAATTAGCTATTTTTTTTTTTTTTTTTTTTTTTGTCTTTGTCATAGAAAAAATACCATTTTGATCTCTATTGCATAAGTAAACTCCTAATAATGGCAGCTTGAGCAGTATCAGATGTTGCCAACAACTCTGAAAGTCTCTCACTTAAATCATCCACTTCTCTATGCAAGTTTCTTATGTAGTTGCATGTCTCCTGCAACACTTTTGCTGCTGAAACCTATAAATTTAACACGGTATCAGAACAGAAACATAAGCGGTGTATTATTCATAATTACTTACGAATGAATAAGTAAATATATGAGAAGAGGAGAGATTTAGAGAAGTATTAATTGATGATTTTGCTTCATCACCTTATCAGATTGCGTGGGGCGAATCTCAGGAAGAAGTTGTTGCAACTTGGAAACAAGATCATTAATTTGGTCATCAGTGATTCTTGAACTGCCTGATTGCCTAGATCTGGATCTTCTGCTTGACATCTTCTTTATGGTAAAATATATGTATATGTGTAAGTGGGAGATTAATAATGTTAATGAAGTAATGAGAAGAAGTAACTAAAAGAAGTGATTTTGGAGTTTGTTTGCAGTTTGCACTATGAATATTGAATGAATGGATGGGGGTTTTTTGATTTTGAAGATGAAGAGAGATGATGATGATGAGAGAAAGTGTGTAAATTACTCAAGTAGAAGGTAATGGGGTTTTCTTTTGAAGACTGCAAAAAACAAATTGCGGGGAGAAAACACTCCCTTCACCTCTTTTTAAATAGGCTTCTCCACAATGAGAGAGAGAAGAATCAACTTAAACCCTTTTTTTTTATTTTTTTTTATTTATTTCAAGAATATTATATTAGATATGATCAGAGTGAAAATTTGTACCAACCATCTCATTTTTAACTTGTTTGAGCAAAAAAATTTTAGTCACGGAGTTTCGGATCTCTAACTTCGAGATTGATAGTACATATATTATGTCATGTCAGTTACGTTATGCTTTTTTTGACAACTTGTATTAGCTACATTCACTCTTTTATTTAGGTTTTTTTTTTCTTTAATAACAAATTAAATTTCACTATTATAATTAGGGGTAAGAATTAATTTAATTAGCCTTCAACTTCTATTTTGTATGATCAACTTTTGGAACAGTTGCAAATATAGAAATTAGATTCAAAGTATTAGCGTATATAGCAACATTTTTAAAAAATCGCAAATACGACAAAGTCTATGATAGACTTCTATCGTTGATAGATTTTTATAGTCTAGGTGGTCTATCACTGATAGACCATAAGAATCTATCAACGGATAGATTTTGCTATATTTGTAATTTTTTTAAAAGGTTACTATACACTTAGTTATTAATCCTAAAATTGTTACTTATTACAATTATCCTCAACTTTTATGGGTTAATTATTAGAATGATTTTTAATGAATATGCAACTTGAATCAACTTAGAATTTTCTCTTTCTTTTTTTTCTTTTTTTTTTCCTTTGATATAGATGAATCACATGAGAATTTTATTTTTTAAAATGTTCTGTTTTTATTAAACAATGTAGAAAGAATGCACTTTTCTTGATCACATTGGTGAAAAATATTTAACGTATAGTAGTATTTCCCAAAATAATGAAAAATGTATATTAATTTATAGTGGCTACTTCACTCTCTCTCCCTCTCTCTATCATGTATGTGAGTGAATTGATTATTAATTAGTTGACCAGTCAACGTAAAGTAATAATGTTTAGAAATGTAAAAGTGATATATATATTTAATTGAAAGAGATACAAGACGTAGCCTAACCCTATTCATATTTAATAAATCACTAGCATGTAGATCTTATCACATTAAATATCTCAAAAATTAATATTTTACAAATAGTGTCATGTCGACACACCATCCTCTCGATAATTTTTCTCAAGGGATGAGAAAAATGGATTTAATGCAATATCAAAATATAATTATTGAAAGATATAGCCTAATTAAAGTCATAATTTTAAACATTAAAATATGTAGCAAATTTAGTATTTCTCATCATCTCTAACATTCTATTTGTCAAATAACTCTCTGGTTGCATTGTGAAGTGTTTTGAACCCAAAAAATAAAATAAATAAACAATTGCATCTACTCTGCCCATATATATAATAGTGAAATTAAATTCACTCAATTAGGGTTCATCATGTGCACATAAATAAATAAATAAATTTATATATATGAAGGTATTTTGGAGGTGTGATTTAGATTCCTTTATAGGGCTTTCTTGAAACTAATAACAGCCTTGCATGGACAAAAATAAATAATATGTTGTACTTTTCCAGTTTATCAACATCAAATTCTTTGGCTAATCATAGTATCATCAATTAATTAGTATATATAAGCTGAAATTTATTTAAACTTGTCCTTGATCATTTCGTCTTAGGTTACCAAATAATAATAATAATAATATCAATAATGAATGTGAGTCCCACATTATTAATCACATTTGCATCAACTTAAACACTACTCTAAGACCTCTAATTCTTTTCTCCAAAAAAAAAAAAAAAACTTCTAATTCTAAAATTATATATATTTATAAGTCAGCATTAAACTTTATGTATAAGTGAACATTTTCTAATCATTATTTAACGTATAATTTTAAGTCATCCATGATTTAAAAGAAACTTGTGTGCATGAAAAGTTATTTTAAACTTTAAAGGTAATAAAAATAATATGAACATAATTAGAGCCTTTTTTTTTTTTTTTTTTTTTTGTTGAGACAAGTTAGAGCCAAGTTGTTTTGTATATAAATGGGATAATAATTGAGAATCTTTGAGATGGCCAATAAACAAACCCCTGAGAGAGACGTAGAAAGCTTGGATTTTTTCAATGTATAGCAAAATAATAATAAATTATTATTATTATTATTATTATTATTATTACTACTATACTATAATAAATAAATAAAAAAAAGAAAATATGTGTTGTTTTTGTGTTTGTGGGAAAAGAAACAGAGAGATCTGATGATCATTTGCATAAACCTAGACACCAAACAACATCAATTTTCATTACCACGTGCATCTGACTCCTCCAATCCCATTGCAAATTAACATTACATACCTTATTAAAATTTTAAATTTGGTGCTAATTAATTAAATTAATTCACCTTAAGAAATATATAATATGGCTGGACGTACAGTTAATTTTTTCTAGTTAATAAATCTACATATTGTATAAAATTAAAGGGCATTCTGTATTTGGCTCCTCCATGCAAAGGCAATGTTTGTAATAATTAAATTAAAGACACACCCATATGCGTTGCAGCACAAGTATAGGGTTGACGTACTTAAATTAATTTCATCCATTAATTATCTTATACACCAATCTTCTTCTTCCTTTTAATTTCCTTTTAAAAACTATGGTATCCCCATTAATTTACACATTCAAAATATCAACCACTCTCTGAAATATCTTGACCTATATACATATAGAAACACCCGCATACCTACCACCACACAGTTGTATCACTTAAAACAACAAACCAATATTGGTATGAAAAGCTTAGGGTTTTGATTTCAACTTCTTTTTTTTTTTCATTAAAAATCTTTAGTTCATAATTGCCAAATTAAATAGGCTTGTTATGACAAAAACGAAATCGACAAGTAAGAAAAGGGTTAACAGTAAAGAATGACATCGAGATTTATATTGTTCACTAACAATGTGTTAGATACATCCACGGATAGATGAAGAGAGAAATACGTACTTTATTATTGAGAAGAATATAAGAAAATATAGATACTGAAGCGTCAATGGAATTAGAGGGTTTTTATATAGCAACAATATATGGAAGAGAGATTTTCCGTGTTGGGTCATTAAGAGCACCAAATAACAAATTGAATGCATTCCATTTCCAATAATATTTAAGAATTGTTTAAATGCAAAGAGATTAATCTATTTCTCTCAACTGATTTACGATGATGTATGTCATAATTTGTTGGCTACTTTTTTGGTAGAATTTTGAAAAACAAAAATATATATTATTAAAAGATACGAACTGATTTTAGGAAAATTACTATAAGCAAAAAAAAATATCAAACTATTTATAATTATAGAAATTTTTACTATCTATTAACAATATACTGCGATAGAATGCTATCGCTTGAGCGATAGACTACAATCACTATTTATTGTTCGTCGCTCAAGCGATAGCATTCTATCGCAGTCTATCACTGATAGGTAGTAAAAAATTTCTATATTTATAAATAGTTTGATTCATTTTTCTATATTTGAAAATATTGCTTAATTTTAAATAGAAAAAAGTAAAAATAATTATAAAATTGCTAATAGATTGGAAGGTTATAAATTGATTTAAATTGATAAGTGTGAGATCTTAATTTATGTAACTTGAAAATTGAGATGTGTAAATTAATATATTTTTGAGAAAAAAAATCTTTAAATCGTATTTTTTGATTCTAAACTTATGTGAGACATGTCGGATTTAAATGTAAATGTAGGGATGAAGTTAAAGAAAGAAAATAATAATAATAAAAATAAAAATAAAAAACTTAATAAAAATGGCTCAGCAAGCATCGCGGGGCACATGAATTGGATGCAAATGGACAGCGAAGAGTGTGTCAGGGTTTAGGGTTTAATTTAATTTTAATTTTAATTTTAATTTTAATTTTAATTCGGGTTTCCAAACCAATGGGCACTGTCAGATTTCCTTCTGGATTACTCTACCCATCTAATTTCAGTTATGCCCTAATTTTTCTTAATTTACCCTCTAAATTTAGGTTAATATATTTTCATAAATTATTATTTAATAACTCATTTGCATATGCTTAAGATTTGTCTTCTTCTATTTCTTTAATAATCAGCTCCTTCTCAACTCTCAACATTATATTATACTATTTGTTTTGCTTTGGAATGAGAGCATCATCTCTTTGTCTCTAAACTGTCAAAATTATTTTTAATTTTATCACTCAACACCGACGAAATCCTTATTTTACTTTATTAGAAGGTCAGATATACGAATATACTTCATAACTTTATTTTTATCTCTCTAACATATTAGAGGGATCAGTCAGTGCACCTGTATATCTTAATTAGATTGACACATACTTAGCATCTTCTTCATATCCTACTTCTAAAAGTAAATATATACGATGAAAATAGAACAAATATAAAACAATTCGTTAAGATAAACTCAATGGACAAGAGATGTACAAAACCAGAAAAAGAGAAACAAACAACAACCAACAAAATATATTCTAGAAATAAATGTTAGATCAAATTAATACTAGCCATAGAATAATTTGAGGAGTTTTCAGTCATTTCCTCTACCTTTATTTTTTCTACTTCTTTAAGAAAAACTCTGTAGTTTTTTTCTGGTTGCAATTTTGAGAAAAAATCATTTTATTTAGTTTTTTTTTTAACAGAATATGCTTGATTGAGGGAGCAGTGGAATATCTCAATTAAGTTACACATTCTTTAGCACATCCATCATACCTCATCTCCAAAAGGGTCTCATTCGTTATAAATTGATACGAATTATTTAAATTAATTCATTTATTTTAAATTTAGAGATTAAATTGAAACTAATTAAATTTGGTAGTTGCAAATCTAGCAATCGGGCCCAAATTATTAGTAGATATAGCACCATGTAAAAGAATTTGCAGACATAGTAAAATTTAGATCCAGCTCTCGAAGTCTACCGATGAGACTATATCGTTGATAGGAATCTATTAACGATAACGTTTATCACTAATAGGAGTTTGTTAGTAATAGAATTTATCACTCATAAATTTTGTTATATTTACAATTCTTTAAAAATGTTGTTATACACTTAATTTTTAACCTAAAAATATAACCCATTGCAATTATCCACTCATTTTGTTTCCTATATTTTTTTTATTCATATGTTCGTTTAGTCTTAAAACTATGGCTTCATGTCTTATGCTTTAAATAAATTATACGAATAATTTCTTGATGATTCGCTATTAACAAGATTTCTCTACAAAAAATAATAATAATAATAACAATAATAAACTCAGTGAAGCCATAGTTTTACAAATGAAGATTTCATGTATAACAAACGTGTTCATTAAATTAATTAATAATTATTTATATTCAACCTAATATTTAGTAGTAATAATTTGTTTACGGTTTATAAATATAGTATCAAACACATTTAAATTAATTATTTAAATTATAATTTAATTTCTAAATCTATTACCAAACATATATCAAAATTCTAACAAAACACTCTTAAATACTTTAAATAAATAATATGAATAGGAAAATTTTCACAAATAAAAAAAAAATGTCAAACTATTTACATAAAATAGCAAAAAAAAATACTGATAGACATTGATAGACTTCTATCAGCATCTATTAACGATAGACTTCTATCATTTCTATCACTGATAGATCCTGATAGGTTTCTATCAGCGTCTATCACAACTATTTAAAAATTTTGCTATTTTGTGTAAATAGTTTACCTTATTTTTATATTTTTAAAACTTCCCCAATAAAATATCATCTATATTTTCTTAAAGTGTACTCGATATGGCAACCAAAAATTCTCGATGGAACAAAAAGTATACTCGAAAAGGCAACCAAAATTGTGATTATATTTATACCATATATCACATAAGAACAAAGAATGATATATATATATATATATACTACTCTAAAAGCTGGTTTGTAGCCCCTACCTATATATTCATCCTTGCTACAAAAATATACCATATAATATAATTTTAAATAGTCTAAATATATATCATACACAATTAGAACTTAAACAAAGAAATTGTAGGTAGTAATCATAGGTGTTTTAAAGAAAAAGTTTTGATGCACAAAATCAATAATCTAGAAGCATAAATAATCATGTAAATTATATAAATAAAAAAGATGGATAATTAATTAAGGGTTTAAGAATAGGATTCTCTGAATATTACAATAATACAATTAAAATTGTCTGATTAACCATTAATGTTTTAGTGGGCACTGGTTACTGAATAATGAATGCAAAATAAATAGTAGTAGTACTTTGTTAATTATGATTAATTAAAAGAGAGGGAAAATAATAGTAGATTAATTGCTAACTTTTTTATTATTAAAAAAAAAAGAAAAAAAAAAGAAACTTAGAAAGAAGAGAGAGTTGCACGTGGAAAGACTGTTAAATTAAAATAAAAAGAAAGAGCATCTTTTATTTATGCGTTCCATGTATCGAAATGAGAAAACAAATAATAATTAATGTTATTTTGCAAATGGGTTGGATAAAAAACCCACTTGCCTAGGCAACTACCATTTTTAGGCTTTGCCTTTTCAAACTTCATTTTGGACTTTTTCATGTTTTTTTTTTTAATTTTTTTTTACCTTCTTTTTTCCTTTTTTTAATTATAATAAAGTACCAAAAGATTAGGTACATTTTAGTGTAATTAATTAGGAAGGAAATAACGTTGCAAACCTACTTTGATATTATTTAAAATTGTCAATTAATCTAAGAGCTTAAGTTAATGGATGAAAGCAAATTTAATTATATCATCGAATAGTTTTAATTTCTTCGGTTATGTAATGACATTTTTTTTTCAAATTTAGAAAAGGAATTGAATGAGGATATATGAATTAAAAATGGTAAATTTTATGACTTTATCAACCGTTAATATATCAATATTAAACAAATGTTTGGTAACAACGAATAAATTATTTTAGTTATTATATGTTAAAATAGGCATACGAAATGAATACGGATTTATAACTCTTTTTTTTTAGGATTACAACAATGTTGGGTGTGACATTTATAATTGATATATATTGCTTTTAACAAGTTATACATACATATATTTTGTGAGTAAAAGGAGCAAATTTGAAGGTCTTTGAATGATAAAAGGGAAAACTATTATTTGTTCGTGTCAACAAAATACTGATCAAATCGTTTGCACAAGCTATTAATATTTAAATACGTGAGTAACATTGTGAAAAGTTAGAGAATTTTCATTAAAAAGAATGGAGGATTAAAATAATCTTTAAGAATTTTAAAAAACTAAATTAGAATTGGAATAGCTAAAATTAGCATAGCTCAACTGGCATACTATTTTTAATATCAACATTGAAGTCAAAGATTTGATTCCCCTACTCTATATATTATGGAAAAAAAATTGGAGTAAATGAGTTTTTTTAGTACAAAGTTAATGGGTCTAATACTATTTTTACCTAAAAATTAAATAACAAATAATAACACTAAAAAGTTCCATTGAAAATAGTATTTTGAAATTATGATAAATCTTGTCATTTAATATATATTCAACCCATATATATATACATATATATATATATATATATATATATATATATATACACACAATAATAACAAAGTGTATAATGTGACGTTATTCTACTAACATTAAAAAAATTTTAAAGTAGAATTGGAGTAGGAGATTTGAACTATAGACCTTGCAGTCATTAGCATTAGCACGCTCATACCAATTGAGTTATGTTCACTTTAGCTAAAAAAAAATTATAATTTATTGAAAGGGGTGGAGATTTCTACATATAATGAATATTTAATTCATTTATATTAAGTTTGGATATATCAATATTTTTTTCAGCATAATTGTATTTATCAAAATATCTGCTAGTTAGATGATATAATATAAATTTACCTTCACACATCCATTTAAGCTTTTAGGTCAATCGGTGATTTAACATAACATCAAAGCAGGTGAGGTGGTTGACGGAGTTCATGTGTTCCTGTGTTCAAACCTTTTGCAATATTATTTCCTCCCCAATTAAAATTGATTTCCATTAATGAAGGATTATATATACAACCTATGAAAGAGAAAATCTAGAATTACATATAGATATATTCTAACAATATGAATTTGATTCTAACACTTTTTTTTTAATTATTTGAGATAACTCTCTTCTTAGTTAAATATATTTATTTTAATCGGTTGAAGTAGGTTAAAATAGTGTATTAAAGTATAAAATTATTTATTCTCAACTTCTTGGTGAATAATTTTTTAATATAGGTTTATCAATTTGAGGTTAAAATGGCATTCACGTATGTTCTAGATGAACAATTGCTCTGCAAGTTGGCGTTTGTTTATGTGAATGAAGATTTTGGTTTAATATTATTTCTCCAATACAAAAAGGAAATCTACAAATTAATTATATGTATAGTTAAGACAAATAGGGTATTAATTTGGAATTGTTTATAACTTCTAAAAGAGCAAAGTTGCAATTCGAATATCAACAAGTTGAGAACGTATAGAAATTAATAAGTTGATAAATTATAATTAATCTAAGTTTGATTAGTTCCCTAAATTAATCTGTCTGTCCAAAGTGTATATTAGTATATAACAGAGTTGGAATGACCCAAAAGATGGAAACATTCATTGCATGGTTCCCCTTGGATCATGAAAATACAATTTTTTTTTTTTTTACTTTTTAATTAATTAATACTTTACCTAAGCTGAAAGAGAGTTTCTGGAGGTATAATTAATTAGCATAAAAGGCCCCATTTTCTAATGACTTCATTGTTGGTTTTGTTTGTGTTGAAGGTCCAAAGCCCGCGGAAAAGTGGTATTAGAAAATATGCTTTCCAAAAGGAAAAAGTTAGAACCTTGAGTTTTGAACTGACTAGTCGAGCTTGTAAATATATACTAATCGAGAAATAACTAAGTCGTGCTAGGTTTGGCACCCTACAACCTCGAGCATTGCAACCATCTTGATATGGTTGGAGTTACCGATAACCACAGGCAAATGTCAGAAGAAGGGCATTATAAATAGTTTAAATTGACAACTCAATGGGGAAGAGTAAGTAATCTCTCAGGGTAAACATTGACCTTACTTTTGTGTGCTTAGCTTAACTATACACTCCGTGTACTAATTTATCGAAGTGTGGTAGGCTCAACACCACACTGGTGCAAGAAACTTTCACGCAAGTCAACTCAAAAAGTGAGACAAGACCCAGAGAGGCGAGGCGATAGTCAACCTACAAGATACTTGCGACGATGACGAACGTGTGCACGTTTCCTGCACGAATAGTTTCAATCTATTTCTAAAATATATTTATGCTTTGTTTTCTCTATTTTTTTCAATTATTATTTTCACTTTTATTAAAAAGAACACCTGAATTCTTAGTCACATTCTAGGATTAGATTATTACCAAAAAAAAAAATATATATATATATATACAACATTTGGGTGTCAAGGAAACTCATCCTAGGTAGGTGGCCACCATGGATTGAACTCATAACCTCTTAGCCATTTATAAAAGTTATAAAAGTTAATACAATAGTAATCATATAATATCAAGAAAAAAGGTTTCATAAATGAGATAACCATGGAACTATTCCATCATTGACCACTGTAGAGAAAACCTAATATCCAAAAAGTATCCAAAATCTCAAGAGGACAAAGTCTCAAGAGGAGGAGGAGGGGGAAAAAACAAAACCTATTCAAGAAATGATATCAAGTAGCAATCAATTTAAGGACAACAAACTAGCTTAGCACTTTTATTCTCCAACCAAGTGAAGTAAAGACTCAAATGTGAGGGGAAGAACAAACAAGACATCAAAGCTCAAGAAGCCATAATCATATTAGACCAACTACTTAGAAGTAATATCTTACACTTACCTACCTACTGTTTCATATGAACAAATATAAAACATATAAATAAACGCCACCACATAACATCAACTGACAGCCAAAAGATTATCTTCTCTTGCCCTCCCAACACTTGATATAGACTAGTTCCAGTAATCGTGGTTGTAGTCGTGGTCGTGGTTCTCAGAATAGCTCATGTAACGACTACTTGTCTGAGCCTTATCAGCCTACAGAAACGAAATGAAAAAAAACATTCATATGTATCAGTAAGGTCGGTTGAACTAATTGATGGGTTGCTTGTGTACGCTTGCATTGATTCATTCATACAAACACAAATTCAGAATTATTTTAAAGCAACCACTTGAGCCTGAGTCAGAGTGTATATACCCTGTTGATGATATTTTGGAGGTCTTCAGTCCCATTTTCTGCAATGTACTTCTCTGCAGCGGTTAGGATGTCGTCGGGTTTGCTGAAGAAGTCCTTCATCTTTGGAACATACCAAATGTTAACTGTCTGTTTGTTGACGAATAGAGGCCTCACGAAATGCTCATACACATATGCAGCACCACTGAAGTACGGAATGACCAACCAGCATGACAAAATCAACTTTGCATATGGCCAGATAGGGATCCTATGTAAAGATTTAATGGGGAAAATTGGAACTTCATCAGTGGCTTTTAACCAGTTCTAATAAAATATCAACTTATTAGTGTAAAGAACACCTTCATTATAGGATTGTGACAGAAAACTTCAAAAATGGAAAGAATATGAAATACAGAAGGGATACTTGAATCATCTGATAAGTAAAAAAACATTGCAAGCAGAGCCAGGTAGTCTTTAAAATGAACATACTAAAATCATCCAGAACAAGGCCAAAATAACATAACAAACTAGCTTCAAATTTTAGATGCACCAAGTATAAAAATAAATAATAATACCAGCATTTCAAAATTAGACCAAAAGAGCAACAACATTTATGTGAAAATTATTCAAGAATCAAATTATCATAATCATATGGGATTTGAAATTCCAAGTCCTAATCTCTAGCAAATTAACTAACATCAGTGTAACGAGAAAACAGAACTCACATATAGACTTGAGAGAGCCTTTATATTCACAAATTGAAAACCAGAGAACAGTATGATAAAATGAGCAAAATGCGATTTCTAAACTAAAGAAGCAAATTTACCATTCGAGAACTTTTGCAAATGTAAGCTCAAAGAGGGTGAGCATAGAATATAGAATCCAGTAAGTAAGCCATTGCTGATCGTCCACAGGAGACTTCGTTTCTATGGCTCTAACTGATGCATATCTGCCAAATAAAAAATATTTGAGCTACAATTTTGGGATGCAACTGTCAAAGAGACCAAAGGCATCATTCAAGAAGAGGATAGAAAGTTAAACAAAGAAGCAGAACCACTTACAGAGGATAAACAAGACTCACAAGAGGCCTGCAAATGAAACCCAGGAATGAAGTTAAGAATTTGCTGGTGTGCACTTACATGATGGTGATAGCAATCAGAAATATGTTAAATAGAGTGGAAAAGAAAATAGTTGAAGTAGGCATACGGAAAGTCTCCTCTTTCTCTTCCTGGAATTTTTTCAATGATTAGCTAATCATTTTTCCAAAATCAACTTTTTCTTCTGCTTTACATTTCTTCCCATACTCTAACCATTTTCCCATTCCTATCTGTCACGTCACCCGCTCAGCTATAACAACCTTCACGTTCTTTTAGAGCCAAGTTTAGCATGCGTAAATAGCTGAAAAGGTATCCGGTGCCAAACCACCAGTGAGCAACTATATACTGCTTCTAAGGCAGTAAACTCATAAGAACACAATACTATTGTCTATTGTGGTGCAGAATTGGTGACACGATGAGATTCAATTCTACGCTCTTAATTTGAATTCCCTGGCTGTCTAGGTCTTCCTCCTGTGCTCAGTCCTCTGCATCAAACTTGCAGTTGTTCCTCAGGGATGCACTATGAAGGCAGACTTTTTTACCGTTGATTCTGCTGCTGGGTTTCATTAGCAAGTTTGCGTGCTTCTGTGGTTCCTACAAGCTAAAACAGGCTCATCCTTCTCTCTTTTGTCATTGACGTGTGATATAATCCTTCAAATCACATAATTATACAACTTCCAAAGCATGGTTCTTTTCCTAATTCAATTCATTATCCTGGTTGGCTACTATAGTTGGCGTTTTGAAACAAAAATACGCATCTCATGTCATAATTCATATCTCAGTCCTTTACCTATTGAGCCTTCTAGTGCAAAGGCCCAACTCGGTGATCCCAAGTGAAAATTAGCTATTAAGGAGATGCATAATAAGACGGTCCTTTGTAGGTTATTTGGCTGGTTGTTTGAGGTTAAAATAAATCTCTATCAGACAAACAGTTAATAGGTCCAAGGTTTGTTTTGTTACCAAAGGGTTTCAACAACTCCAGATGTTGATTAATTTTATATAATAATTAGTCCCGCTGTGAAGCCTCTACAATGGGAGTCTTGTTTACTTTTAAATGATAAAACTTAATTGTTTATACAAAACAAAACTAGCTGGTTTCATAGTCCCTTGACAGGAAGATAACATGTGTGACGAGTAAACTACACAGTGCCTTGCATGATCATTGTCAAGATCCAATAGTAGAGCCCAGTTTAATAGATTTAAGTCCACTCATCATTCTATTATTCTTTACGTGTATGTTGTTAATACTTTAATTATTAGGTTCTCACAAGCTACAGTTCAACGTACCAATTCAGAATTCAGCAGACTAATACTCTCCAAAGTCTTGGTCCAGAGAGTTACATTCTTGGTTTTGAGGTACATTGCAGTGATGAGTGTTCTTTTATCTTTCTTAGACCAAATATACTCGATATCCACTAGCAAAAACTGAAATATAAAACAGCAAAACTAAGTCCTTAACCAATGGGACTGGATAGAGTGTTCCTTTTAAAGATCCTCATCATTTCATGATAGATTCAGTTCGGGTACAGCCTACAATACCCAACAACGACAAGGCCTCAGAGCTAAAGTAAACAAGCTAAGTCAGTTCTCAGAGCCCCAACTGATACTCATTGGCAGGATTATAAAAGATTGCTTAGGTAACTACAAGAAACTGCACCATTTTACTTTACGTTTTAGTCAGAGAAGCTCATAGACTTCAGTATATTTTCTAATTATGGCTACAGTATATTTTAGGACCCATCCTTCCAGCCCAGGCTGCAAATGAGGGTTATTGGGAATCTTTCTTCTGAGAACACGAGTTTGGGGGTTCGGATTATTCCTTCCATTAAACAGGAAAAGCTAATCTGATCGTTCATGAACAGATGATAATGAGGTTAACAGAGAATTAGTCTAACAAGTTTTCTAGTCCGCCATGGCAAAGTGAAGGTCGACCCTCAAAGAAAAAACGATCCCTCTTCTGGGATAATCAGAATCAAGAGGAGAGAAACATACCCGGCAAGAACATCGAAGTTTTTGAGGATGACCTTGAAAAAACTGCCCGCTCCAGATCCCATTTAGCGTCGATTGATTGTAGACCAGTTCCCGTTCTCCGTTTGATCTGAAGCTTCTGGATAATCGATTCCTCGGAAATCTCTTGCGTGAGAGAGAGAGAGTGAGTGGAAAGACTGGAACTTTGCGCCTTAATCATTAAACAAGTGCTGAAGCGAAGTGATAAAAAAGCAAATTAGCGGATAAACCAATGGGAGGTTTGGTAAAAACTCTCACCATCTCTCTGTTTATAACTTTATACAAATTGTTTAGTGTTACGAACTTTCCAGAGGGAAAAAGAAAAAGAAAGAAAAGATAGGCAAAAGGGAAAGGAGAAAGAAAAACGACAGAATAAAGAGATAATAAAAGAAAAGGAGAATATCAAACAATATTAACGCCAGTTTTATTACCTTAATGTTGTCAATTTAAGCTAACTAAAAGAAAGACATTTGGTGGTAATAGATTATGATTTCAAAATGTTAATCTAAGAATTTATGTAAGAATTAAAGTTATCATAATACTATTTACTTACACATCACAATTTGTTTATTCTTAATGTTGTTATTACTAATTATTAAGTCAACTTTACACCTTATTTAATTGGTTAAAGCATATATTCTTATGTTCAATCTTTAAAAAAAATGTTATTGTTACAAAAGGTTCCAAATTGGCAACCACTTTACAGATAAAATAACTCCAAAGAAAACATGACCATAAGAAATATGAATCTCAAAATTTCAATACTTGAGAGGCTAAGAACTGTTCTTTGTGTCCTTTGGGAGAGGTGAAAGTCAAGGGTCCACCAAACAAAAGAAGCCTTCTCGAACTCACACTACTGATTCTTTTTATCTCAGATTCCCAAAATGCTTTTAAGCTTGACTGGGAAAATTCCAAGAGTTCCAAGCAAAGTGAAACTGGTGGTCAGCCTCGTATACCCCAAGATAACCTAAGATCTGAGCAATTTTGTTCACATCATCCCAATCTCTCTTTTATTTCATAATATAGCAGGTTTGTACAAATATCCAGATTTGATGGGCTTGAAAATCAGGGGAATGAAGGGTAGGAATTCATTAACTTGTTACAGGCTAAATAACTAAAGATTCTAAGTCTCAAACGTTGTTCGAATCTAACGTCCTACTAATAGACAGATCCTAAAACACAGGTTAGCCATCAGCCATTTTTAATTCATACTACAAATCATCTGTCGGCTGAGGGCATCTGTTTTATAAAAACAAAAGAGGTAACTACATCAATCAGCTCTCACTTCTGTCAAATCCTCTTTCGACCATATCTGCAATGCTCTTGCAACCAATGGCTAAAATTTCTTTACTTGCTTCTGTTGTTTGTGACAATTTGAGAAGTCCAGCAGGCCATGAATCTGCTGGTGTTGGATATCTGGCATGTGGTTTGCTTACATGTGAGGTCGGCATTGTTGGGGCATGAGCTGCATCCATTGCTGGATAAGATGGGAGATCTGGCTGCACAGGGACGATAAAAACAGCATGTGTTTGCTGCAATGTAGGTTCCATAACAGGCATTCCCAGGCATTCCCCTGCGAAATGTGGTACTGTCGTCCCTTGTTGCAGAAACTCTGAAGGTGGGGGAATATTTAAGTCGGGTTTAGAATGTACAGCCCTTGATTGTAACTCACTTTGCAGTTTCTCAATCTGAGATGCTAATGCAGTAGTCTCTTCTCGCAGCTCATTCTTCTCAATGTCAACCTGTACGATATAATTCACGCAATTTATATCATGTTGGTAAAGAAACCAAGTCAACTATTTAGAGATGTGTTCCTTTTAAATTCAAAAGGAAGAAATAATGATCTTCTTAAGAGCCTTACGTATCGGGATTCTGACAACAACGACGCATGCTCCTTTCTGAGGCACTCAATCTGACCAAACAAGTCTTTCAGCAGCCGGCTTGCTTCACACAATATGGATGCCTTTCCATTATTCGGTTCTGTCAGCTCTGCAGATGACCATTCCAAGTATGAGAATAGCTGAGGATGTGCCACAATAGGGAATACCTTAAGATTCTACCAAATCAAAATTGGGAGCATATCAAGCTACAATTTACATAAGAAGACATTTTCCTCGAAGGGTAAAACATAAATATGCTCCAAACTGAGGGCTATCATGAATCAGTAAAGCAATATTGTCATAGATCGACAGAAAACGAAATTACCAAGTGTATTTGCGAGGTCAAGGAAAAGATCGTTTAAATGCTCTCGCTTCAACTTCTCCCTCTCAGCCTTGTGAATTTTCTTAGGAACTTTCACCTGATTCTTTTTACCAGGACAATTCCTGCATAAAGAGCCAGTTCAAAGTTCAAGATTAATTCTGCTAAACCATCACAAATTACCTAATGTAACATCTTTAGCATATTCAAAAATACATTCCAAACTATCATCAGACAAACTTTCTAGTTTCTACCGTCAACGCACTAATGATTTAATTCAAAGCAAAATTGCAAAATCCAACTCCACCTTTCCATTCCATATAGGCATATTCAACAACTAATTCGCTACTTTAGGTGACTGATACAACTATAGAAGCACTATAATTTGGAAAATTCAGTACATTCAACAAAGTAAATATTAGACTCAAGGATCATCAAGAGTTACCTAGACACCGACGCCATGACTGGAGCATCAGTTTCAACAACCGGTTTTGAAGGAACCTCAGAAACCATGATCTTCTACAGCAAGAGAAAGTAAAACCAAGTGAAATGCCAGACTTCATAACCCCCACGAACATATCTTAATAATCAACGCAAAGCAAACAAATTGAAGCTAGATACACATTCCAATTTCAAAGAAACAATGCAAAACTTAAGGCCTGACCAAGGAAATCCTTTTTCATTTCAACCAACGCAAGAAATTATATAAAGCATACGAGTTAGATCACATGAGTGGTAATTGCTACTCCACATTCGAATAAAAGAAGAGGTTTAGTTGCAGTAGTAAACAATTGAAATTTCCAGCATTTTCAAAGTTGAAATTCAGCATAGAGGCGTATTGGGTAGAAAATTGTGAAAAAAACAAACAGACCCAAGTAAGAAAATGAAGAAAACTATAAGAAAGCAAAGAGGAGAATCAAAATTCGGAAGAATCATTAGGAACAGAAACGATACCTAGGGACCAAAGAAGCAGGGGAAGTGGTTGGAGACAGAAAGAATTGAGGGAGAGAAAGGGGAGAAACTTGAAGATTAAGAAAGAAAGAAATAGAAGAAAATGGTAGAAAATTAGGGCTGGCGCAGCCTGATCTCAACTGGGCGTGTGGAAGGAAGGTCTGAGACTATAGAGAGCACGTGGCCGGCGAGTTGCCGGAAGCATGGTCGACACGCTCCCATTTTGTCGTTTCCTCTCCATTTCAATTTCTTCTCTCTCTCTTTCCTCCTCATTTTGCTTGCTCGCCTTATGACTTGGCATCCTCCAATATCTCATTGCCACATCATCTCTATCACATTTTCCTTACGTAACATAATTAAACCTAATTTTTTATATATCACAAATGTAGAGGTATTCGAAATTTTTAGCTTTGACTTTGACGATTTCGGCTGAACATAGCTCATATTGCCAATTTAATTAGACTTACGTGACCAATTTATAATTGATGTATACTCTTTTTTTAGCTTTGACTTACGTGACATATACTCTTTTTTCTTAGAAGTCATCAAATGTCGAAACATATAATATGTGCAATTAAAACATAGAATGAAAATATCGAAAGTTCGAACCCCACCTTCAAATTTATATTGTTGTATTCTTAAAAACATATAATATAGGAAAATTGTTGTGTATAAAAAAAAAAACAAAAGTAATTACACATATAGAAAAAAATGCACCTCATGCTTTTATATTTTCCACTTTTTTTTCTATATGTGTAATTACTTTTGTTTTTTTTCTATTTGTGAAAAGACCCCTATAATATAAGTTGACTAAATTATGCATTAAAGTCTAGTACCTTGATGGTAATGACATGGATATCATATTAAAAACTTTTTAAAAAAATAGTAAAAGGATATTATTATGGAGTTGGTATAAATGATTAAAATAAAATTTTGGTTATAAAAAGGATGAAACCGAACGTGTGGCATCCACGAGGGAGAAGACGAATGCATTGTCCCATTGACCATTGAGGAGCGTGTCCGCCACACGCGCATTCCTAACGCTCATTAACTCATCTCCCCGTAATGCTTAACACGGGGCCTTTTTTAGGTTATTCATTTTCATAACACCAAAAAAAAAAAATGTGTCATAGAGGGACCGTCATTATTTATTTACAAGAAAGCTCTTTGTAATGAATGACCCTCTCAAGTTTCAGAGGATGGGGCCGTGGAGGCAGACAAATTGGACTGCTATACAATGCTCATACTGTTAGAGCGTCAACTACGGTTTGTTTACAAGAGAACTCTTTTAAAACTTTTGTGTATTAGCTTCAATGGAGATATATATAGACATTGTTCATCTCAAGAGCTGGAGCAGCCAAGTGGGAACTTGCGAACCTTCATTCTTCCATTCAAAGCCAGAGCTAAAACATCATATTCCTCCACATACCACAGCTCCGACACTGCTGCCTGCAACATTTCAATTCCGTATATTCATTTAAACTATGTATCATTTTCATGGAACCAATCCTACATATATTCCAATATGCTCATTTATCGCTATTTGTAACATTGCAGGGGTTTGAACACAGAATCTCCTACACTACGGATTAATCTAATATGTATGCATGCATAAATAAAAAGATGGAGATTAAGAACTTACCTCAAATCCACGGATTTGTTTATTCAAGCGAGCAACCAGCTCGTGAAAGAGTTGGAGTTCATCAGAACTTCTATGGAGCTACAACAACAAAAAAGAAAAATAAGCCACAGGAAAGTAAAGATTCAACAAACGTGCCATCCTACTATCAAATGGGCTTTTAAGACTTCATCTGAATTTTGAAAAGTTCCCATCAATTCGAATTTACATTTATTATTTTAAAGAAAAGAGTGCGCTTAATAAAGTTTCTCGTTCTTAAAATCGCCTATTTATGTATATTAAAAGAAAACGTCCTTGTGATAAAGTTTCCTACAATTCTATCTTCGGATTTTGGTTTTCCTTTTGCTTACTTCAGAAGAAAAAGAGAAGTTTCTGAGTAGAACTACACTTCTGAAAAATGCATGAAGTCTCCACAGTCCCCTCTCAATTTCAGTTCAACACAGCTAAAGATTATCGCAATTTATCACATCCATATATCAGTTCCTATCCTCACCACACAATTATGACAACTTGATAAGATCTACGCAGGATTTCTGAATCTCAACTTGAAGTACGTAAGAAATATCTGAAATAAACATTGGTCAAAGACAGTACCGTTTCTGAAACTTTTGGGTGACCCAAAAGCCGAGCAAATGATGTGTGAAGAATAGCAGCATCGTACTGTGGAAGGCAGTGGCACTAAAAATTAGTTTTGTCATACTCATACTTTATGTCAATGATTAGCAAGAGAAATCAATAAATGCAGCATAAAGTGCATGACATATAAAACTTCGAATCCATTGGGTACTCACGGGAACTACAAACCATTCTTCTTATCTTAAATTATATAAATAAAATTAGGCATGGGAATCGTCTAATCTAAAATATTTCAGGCCTTCGTCTTTTCAATTAAAGAACTTACCAAGATGTCGGCTAAAATATTCTTTTGATATGAAAAACAGCTAAATGATATTAACAATAAAATTACCCGCAAATCCATATTTAAACTTTCAGGGTCAAAACCTCATCAACGCCCAGAAAGTGGCAAAGCAAGATGGAAATTAATAGCCGTTACATCATTGGGGAGACTACCAAATCGAGGAGGCCAAGTCCTCCCCAATCTCATAAATATGCATTAAAGCCAAAAATTATAGATCATGAGACAAGTTCTCTCATCTATTACCCGAGTGTACTAATGTTACATGCCCTCAAACTTAAATGATAACTCTAAAGATAACTATGAGGATTTCGCTGACTGCCACTATTTCAAATAAACTGAAATTAAGAATCACAAACTCATACCAGTTGCTTCTCAGGTGCATGTGGAAGTGCTGCCCTTAGTTTAGCACGGATGGTCACAGGATCTGTCCCTGATATTACCTACACAAAAGGAAAACTAAGGATCAGCAAAAATTTATGATTCCACAATATTCTTAAACTCCCCAGTCCTCATGACAAGAGAAATAATAGCACCAGCTGACTGTCTTCAGTATTAGACCAAATTACATACCTAAAAGGAACTTAATTTTCCAATTGACATGAATATCAGAATACAAATTCTTTTTCAATGTAATACAAAGATGCCAAAAATATCAGAGTAATTATGAGTTGTATTACGATCAAAATTATCTTAGGCTTTTCTTTTTACTTCCGTGAATGTCTAAGCTAGCTTGCACGTACCTCAACTATTTTTTTCAGGACGACCATCTAACTCTCCTATATTTGGTAGCCAAGAAAACTCATCGGATAATTTATCTTAAGTGACCATAATGGCTTGAACCTATTAATTCTAAATCCTTTACAACATACAACAGCCCCTCATCGACCACCAGGTTATTTAATCATTCTTAATATATTTAGTTATCAGGTTGGTTATCTCATGCCACATTTCAGTTCTCATAAATCAATTCTCAATATGTCTGTAGTTCTTACCATGCCACATAATGATTGAAAAGGTTCGGGTGTTTTCTTCATTCTCAATATGTTTCTCTTCAGAATGACGTGATTTTTACTTATTTGGATATTTCACTAGAGTTTTAGTGAAATGTTACATATGCAGAGCTGCATAAAAATGTTATCAGAGAAATTTTCAAAAAATGGAAGGAGACCTCTCTGAACTCTAGTGCAGTCTCAATTCAGTTTGTTGTCCCTCTTTTTAAACAGAAGAACAGAAGGTTATATAGAAACACCAATGTTTACATTTAATGAGCGAGACCATGACAGTGTGATTGATCATCAGCTGAAAAATATGGTAAACAATGAACTTTGCAAGTCACGTTTTCCTCACTCTGTATGAATGTATTGTCGAGGAAAAACTACAAGGACAAAAAAAAAAATTGCAACCAAAATCTACACACTTGATCAATCTAGAAATGCTAAAGTGATGTCACCATAAGTGAAAAGGAAATGACCTGCCAACATCCTAGAAGAACACCTGTTGAAGTTAGAATAACCCTGTCTAGAACTATTTTCAATCGGCACATATGCTGTGTTGCAGACTTCACAGCAGTTGCTTCAGCTTCAATCTGCCAAACAGAAGATTTGTTGAAAAAGTGTACAAAAAAGAAGGTTCAAAGCTACACAATAACGGATACGGAAGGCAACTTGCCTCATCGTCAGTAGCAGGAATGGGTGTAATATGATGTGATGCGTGGAACATGCTAAAATGGTACAAGCTGGAGTTCTGAAACCAAATTGCTTAACAAAGAATAGGGGAACACATGTTAAGGAACGGTACCATCTAATTTATATATATATATATAGGGAATTTTTAAAAATAAAAGAATAAAGAAAACTATTTACACAAAATAGTAAAATTTTTAGATAGTTGTGATAGACACTGATAGAACTATCAGTGATAGAAATTGATAGATGCTGATAGAAGTCTATCAATGTCTATCAGTGTTTTTTTTTTTTTTTGCTATTTTTTGTAAATAGTTTGACATTTTTTCTATTTGTAAAAATTTCTCATATATATATATATATATATATTAAAAAAAAGACCATGGGAAGTAAACGACTGCCTACTTGAGAAAATGAAAAAATAAAACGTACCTTTATCAAAATAAGGATCAAATATAGATTTTACAGCCTCACTGCACAACATAAATGTTTATGAATAAGCATAACCGCTATGCATTATAAGACAATAAAAAGTCCTACAACAAAAAAGCAAAACAGTCTAGGAAATATAACAATTGAAACATGTTAAATCGACAAAGAGGACTTCTTACCCATAATCAGATAATTTTTTGTGCATGAAATTACACGATGGCAAACATATCCTTTCCACCATTTAGATTTTAGTTAATTATTTATTTGTGATACCATCACGAAATGCTAAATGGATGGGTGAACATGAGGAATTCAATTTGTAGATAATTTGCAAGCCTATGTTAAAAGATGTAAAACTACATACGATATGGGAACTGAGTACTCTGTGCTTAGATACAAAACATTAGCACGAACAGGAGGATTTGCTGCCTGCATAGATGAAAAGGACATCATTTGCAACAAATGTGGGAAGAAATAGTAAAATTAGAATATAATTTCTTTAAGGAACAGCTTGCCTTCAATACAGGGGTCACAGACCCATCCTTAATAGTGAAGATATCAGAAAGTGATAAAGACTGAGATGTTTCACCGTCCTTGAGGAAAAGTGCCCCTTTCTCATCCAAATCCCTCTCCATCTTATCGTATAATTTTGATCTTAACTCAGAATTCGTTAAGGAAGAATCTGACAGGAAGTTTTCAGCAATTGGAACACTTTATTTCATATACCTTACTCAACCCAAATGAAATTGAACACAATTATACAAAATGCAAGCAGTAATATTCGATTCTTTGAATGACACATGGTTGCAGCATGCACAAAAGCTTCGAAAAATTGGCAAGTCTAAAGCAGTTTTGTTAGTTTTCTTGGTTATGAAGAGGTCCATTGTGGAGATTAGGAATCCAAATTAGCCACACTCCAAACCAATTTACTGAATTTTTTTTAAGTAAATTCAAGAGCAATTTATAAAAGGAAGAATTTGTATTTGTACATCAAAATGCCTAAAAACAAATCAAGATTGAAAAAAGAGATTAGGAGAAAACCCATACGTGATTTTTTCTTTTTAACAACAATTCCTAACATGATATTAGATCAAGGTGTTAGCTCACTATTCTTGAAATGTTATTTCCTTCTCTTACATTATATAATTGAAACAAATATCTGAGGTCCCGCTAAACTTTCAAGTCTACTACAAAAATCTCGACAAGACAAAAGAATTCTACTTAATTAGTTTAGTAGCTTTTAACTTATAACTGTATAAAAATGGTAATATTTCCCGAGGATGGAAAAAGAAAAGTAACTTTTAAAAAAAATTCCTTAAGTACAATGCTCATTAGAGTACATGAATCGATTCGATCAAACTCACACTCCATTCAGATCATAAAAATCTTGTTATGATAAATTGAAACCTAAATTCCCAAATCGGGATCGCCAATTTTCATTCACTTTCTAAGTAAAGCCTAACCTAAATTATTCGGAAAGATATGGAGTTATTTTCCTTTTCAGAAGACGAACAAAACAAAACACCACGGGAGGGGAAGGAGAAGAATACCTGAGGAAGAAGCAGAACTAGAGTTGTGGAGGGCCATTTCGAAGAGGAAGAAGAAGAGGACGGCAGAGGTGATCCAGATCAAGGCGACAGTGGTGGAGTGAGCCAAGAAAATTGCAGTCCTTCCCATGAAGAATGTGAGCTTTTGAGCAATCCTGAGTGAGTGAGTTCAATGAAATCGAAAGAGACAGAAGAATCCAAAGAGGGGCAGTCATTTCACAGAGTCGCGACTCACGAGTGGGCAGTGAGTTGTGACTCGGTTGATCGGTCCTCCGTGAGATTTGGCGCGACGAAGAATCGCCGACTACGTATTTTCCACTGTTTCACATACCATCTACGCCTTCGATTTCTTCACCTTCACTTGACCGTACCAGAGTTTATTGAAAATTATTAATATCAAGTTTTTTTTTTTTTTTTTTTTTGAAAGAATTAATATCAAGTCATTAACGTAATATGATTTGTAATTTTTTTAAGTAGAAATTTGAACGCGTGTCACTAACTCATTAACACAATCTGTATATTAGCTAAATTATGTTCAATTTGTAAATATTAAATTGATGTGAGTATAAGATACTACTAAAAATAATTATTTATTAAGCAAAATTTTAGTCTAGATTTTTTTTGAATAACATAAGCGAGTTAAGATCCAACAAACTCAACTTAATTCAGTAGTAATTAGTAAGTACTTTACCTTCATTTGTTTGCTAGTTTTTTTTTTTTTTTTTTTTTTTTGTAATTATACCATAATTTCTATTTAATTGATGAATGAGAAAACTTTTGTTCATTGATTATGAAAAAGAAAGGAACGGTACATTTTTGTCCATTTGAAAACTTTTAATGATTTCGACTTTTTAGACTTAGACTAATTAGGATCGTTACCATAAATGACATTTTAAAAACTTGAGAAAAATATTATAAAGAATGAGATTATCAATATGCAATTTAACGAGAGAGAAATAATTAATATAACTTCTTTTAAAAAAAATAGAGGAATAGATACTCCTAGAATTTTATAACTCATTCTTAGGGTATTTTGCTAAAATGATCCTCTTGCGCAAGTACGAGTTCTAACTATCCTTTAGAATTTTATTTTGATTTTAATGAGAAAGCTATTTAATAGTTTTTTTTATTCTAAAAAATCTAAATACTTACTAGATCAAACCTTTGAAATGGCCATAACAATGAATTACGGGTATTCTTGTACCAAAATATTGTAGGATCTGGTTATCTACGAGATTAAACAAAGTGCACAAATTAGACTAAAACACAGCAAACATGAAAAATATATAACAACTCAAACTAAAATTTTATAAAAAAATCTAAACACATTTCTTCTACGAGATTAACCAAAGTGCACAAATTTTTTTTTTATTATTATTGTTTAGATAATCGTTCTATCTAATTTTAAGAGCCGAATGAAATCATCATTTTTAGGTGCTTAAACCAAGAGTACTTGTGAGTTGGGTTGAAGGACTTTTTAGACTCAACTCAATCATTCGGATTGTAAATTTCTTTAACTCAAATAACTCGATCTTATTAAAAAATGAACCCAACCCAACCCAGCCTTGAAACATTTGAATTTGGTTGATTCGGTTTATTTAGGTCATTTATTTTAATTTTTATTAAAAAAAGAGTAAAATATTAATACGTAAAAATTTGATTTAATTATTTTCATATATTGAATTAAGATTTAAAACTCAATTTCAATTTATATAATGAAAATTTTAGTTAAAAAAATTTATATAATGAAAATTTTCTTTTTAAAGTACTAAAAAACTATTCTTAAGAGTTGTTGAGAATAAATTATATAAAAAAATAATAATGAAATTAAATAAAACTAAAATAAATTATGTATATATAATTATATTGTAAGTAAAAAAATCACATTTTAAAGTTATAATAAGTTGGGATTTGTTTTGGTTATTTTAGGTAAATTCACGATCCAACCCAATAAATAAAATTTTCATTTATTTGAACTCAACACAATCAAAATGGGTTGATAACTCAATCCAAACCGTAGAAGTTAGGTTGGATCGATGGGAGTTTTTTTTTAATACTTCTAAGATTTAAATTTTAATATATATTTTTTAGTGAGTTAAAAAAGTAATTCTAAAGAGAGTCAATGTATATACAGAGAAGACTTAAGGGTTTGGTGGGTCAACTTGCAAAGCCCAATGGCCAATCCGATAGCCAATGTCCTAACAACCAACCTGTAGGCTCAGAGCAAACCCAAGCACATGCCTTCTTCTCTGTTAACTGATTGCTTTTATGGGTCCATTTTCGATTTATCAATGATTTCATTACTAAATCTCTTTTTTTTTCTCCCTAATTCTTTCTTTTTATATATATATATATATATATATATATATATATATATATTTCTTATGAATAATTTGAGTGGGAAGCTGGAATGTTCAAATTTCATTTTTAAACGAATAATTCTAAGCCAGACAACATGCTTTTTTTAATGCCTTTACATATCTTACTATAACGCCCCCTTTTGTTTACTATTCAAAGTTTTGTTTCTTTCTTTCTTTAATCAAAAAGCAACTCTAAAGTAAAATGTCTTATTTAAAAATATATGCCCCTCTAATTTGTTAAAATACCCTTTTTAGTCTCTATATTTCACTTTTGTCCCTCTCAAAGTTCGTCTTTAGTCAAATTAAACAAATAATCATAATAATAATTTTTAGGTAAGATAATATCTATATTTATAAAATTTATAGTGAAAGTACAAATAGATAATAACAAGATTTTAAAAAAATCAATACTAAACTAGTCATAGAGGCTAAATTTAAAATTTATGAAAAGTATAAAAACTAAAATTAAACATTTGAAATTATACAAGCTAAGACTAAATAAATTTTAAAGTACAAGAAAGAGAAAATATATATATATATATATATATATATATTTACCATTTTTTCCCTCAATCCTTAGAGTAATATATTTAATATTAATTTTTTTTTTAACCATACTTTGAAATTTGTTCAATTTTAGTTATTGTACTTTCAATTGTCCAATTTTATTCCTCATACTTTCAATAAATATTAAATTTAGTTCCTCAAGTTAAATCGAATTTGGTTAAATAATAATTATTATGATTATTATTGGAGATTTGGTGATTGGTCTTCTATTTTGATAAGGTTGTATTTTTGTGGCTTTCTCGGATGTCACAAATTATGTCTTAACATCTGGTTTTGACATGTCGTAATTCTGGAAGAATATTTTACTTTCTTAATTTGTAATTTTTATGTGGAATATTTTTAGTTCCTAAACTGGAAAATCTGGGCAGAAATTTGTTGATGGATATTTTCTTTTTATGGTGAAACATATTTTGTTAAAAAAGAAAATGTTTTGTATGGAACTATTTCCTTATTTGAACTTGGATGTTAAAAGAAGGAGTTGTGTCCTCTCTTAGGGTTACCGCATTTGTTTATTTTTCGAGAGAGATTTCTGTCCTAAGTGGTCGACGTTGTACTACATTGCTTTGATCTGAGTTTGATGTATTTCCGCCGTGCAAGTTCTTCAGTTGCCAATCTCAAAATCATGAAGATTTTCACTGTCTTAAGGGGAGCCTAAGGCATTACTTCATATAAAGATTTGTCTATCTTAGGGGGACCTAAGATTAATCAGTGAAGGGAGTTTACCGAGTCACAAGGAAGATAATCAAGCTAAGAGGAGTCTTACACACTGTCGGAAGCCGAAGTGTTCATCACTAATATTGCCACACTTAGGGGGAGCTAAGTCCTATTGAGAGAGAGTCTCACATCTAGGGAAAGCCTAGATGTATAATAGGTTAAGCTCTTCATTAATCTTTTACTTACAGTTGGTTTTGTGCTTTCTATTTAACATCCGTGGTTTGAGTAATGAGATATTTTATCGCCTTTTCAATTTTCTTGCAATAAAATAAAATATGTGATTATGTTTTCAAAATGTAAAGTAAAATTTCTATATTTAACCAATTTTATTTTTAAAAAATTAACAACAAACTAATGTTGATGATGGTGACTAAATTTAAGATCTATTAAAAATATATGGATTGAACAAAATTTAAAGTATAGAAATTATAATAGTATTTTAACATATATTTAATTAAAGTTTGAGATGACACCATTTTTTTTTCCAAAACCATCCCGGCAAGTTTGTTGAGCCTAAAGGGGCAGTGCCTTAATTATTTTGATGTTTCTTCAATGTTGCAGGAGTTATTTATTATTATTTTTTTTCTAATTAAGTTTTTTTTTTTTTTTTTTTTTTTTTTTTTTTTTGGTTTGGGGACCATTGATTTTGTACCATATGAACTCATATGCATGTGCCTAATGTGTTGGATGGAGACCTATCCTATTTATTTGTGATAATTAAATTCCAACACTTAATTTATAATTTTTGAAATGTTACTGTCACATTCTCCATTATATTACCAAAATATTTCAGCCATTGGTTTTCTCAGAACTATTGTGTTGTCTATTTGATCAACGGTTTAAATGCCTTCTTCCTTTTGACACCTGTCTTGATAAAATAAAAATTTTAAAATAATTATTCACATTTTAAAATGATATATATATATGCTTGAAAAATAGTTTTATGTCGACATTTTTTCATTTTTAGTATATATATCGTTGTCTTTAAATTTTAGTAACTATTTCTTTTTTTAACTTCTTTTTTTTTTTTTTTTTTTTAACTTTAAGATATCAAATTTTGAAGTGAGTATCATTGCATGGTGATTTTGATTGTTACGAATGAAATATCTTTATCACACATGGTACAAATCTATTGATCTTAATTAATTATTAATTAAGTTCATAAGTGAACATCTCAATTACTAGTTTTATTTGGTGTGGCTTATATTTGCCTAATTAAGGGCAAGTTTGATTTGAAAGATTCTTCACCAAAAATTGTAAATGTCAATTCATGAAGATTAACTTCAAGTTTATAAAGTTTTGGTCTTTTATATCATTGGCTAATTTCTTTTTTAGTGCTGAAAACCCAACCAGTGTAGTTTAAGAAGTTTCTATGAAATAATTTTATAACCCAAAACACGCTAAATGTCAATTTAGATTTAAAAAATATTTAGGGTACATATTTATATCTTTTTTGAATCCATCAATTTGTCACACAACAAACTTTTTCTAATTTTTTTTCTATATAATTGAAGGAGCTATAAGAAGATGAATGCAATCCGAACTACGTTCAAATATTACTCTTTAGATTTTTTCTATTTCTTTCAAATTCAATTGCAATGAATCTAATCTATTTAGTTAATATCTAATTATTAGATCTGTTTCTTAAAATTATTGTTGTAGAATGTTGTGATAAAAAAAAAATGTATAAATTCTAAAAGTAATATTGTTTTTACTTTTCAATGTTTTCAATTTGAAAATTGAAAACGTAGAATTGCATAAAATATAAACTTTCATAAACAACTATATTATAAATTCATTTTGATTTTCCTTTTAAATTAAAATATATATGACAAAATAAAAGGTAGAGAATATCAATTTATACCTCTAAACTTTAAAGTTGTATTAATTAAAATTATGAAGTAATAATTCTATCAATCTAATTCTCAAACTTTCATAAATATATCTTTTAATACCATCAATTACATTAAGTTTGGATATGTGTGAATGAATATCATGTATGTATCCAAATTCGTGTTTAGCTAATAGTTAAGTGTGTATAAATATATACATGAAATTCTGAAATTTATTAATCATTTAAAACTAAAATATGATTTCATGAATGATTCTCTATATATTAGCATAAATCAAGCCAATCCCTCTACTTTGGTATCTTAATAAGCAAAAATGGCAATTTATTATTATCGACCAATAAGTCAGTGATATGGTCATTATATGTATTTTATATGATTATTTTTTTAAAGGAAAATTTATATCATTATTATTAGTAAACAAGCAATCCATTTGCATATATATTGGAGGTCCCTTTGAAGGAAATAAAAAGTGTGAAGTAAAATTAAGAACGATAATTAAAGTTAGGTTCAAAGAGAGATCACAAGATCTTGAGTAACTGGCCATAACGGTTAACACGAATATAGTATTATAAAAAAGGAATCAAGGGTAAAATAGAAAAGCTCATTTATTAAAAAATAAATAAACATAATTTATAATAAATGTGAACTAAAACTTTTCAAACACTTGATTATTTATAACATAAGAATGCACTGCACACAATTAAGTATAAGTATATATAACAATACTTTTTTTATTTAAGTTTTTTAATTCTCAAAACCTTTTATCAATAGAGATAATTGTCCTTACTTATATACCCATGATCATTCTCTTTCCTAACAAATGTTGGATTTTGTTCACACTCTTAACAATCCTTCCCTCGAACAAAGTACGATGTATGTATTAATAGTTTTTTTTAAATAAAATAAAAAAAAAAAGATTTTTGCTAACCATTGATATTTTTATAATTGAAAAAGGACATTGTATGTATTAATAGTGGTTTATTTTTTATTTTTTATTTTTTATATATGGATCACTTTCATATATATATACATCATCTCAATATATAATCATTTTCATTTGGATAATTATATCATATTAGCATCAATGTTGCCTATATTGAACTAAAAAAGACACTTACAAATATTCATATCTCATTATTGAATGACAAAATATGAATTTAATAAAAATGTGCAAGAATAAAATAAGAATGTAAATCTTCTCCTAGTGGATGAAAAATATACGAAATTTAATAAAAATGTAAGGAATAAATAGAGATGTAAAAATTATCTCACAATAGCTACTTCCCTTATGTATATACATACATGTAAATGTTACGACTAATAATTTCTTACTTATGCAAATACATTTTCTATAATGTCATTCCTTCCCCCAAAATGCTAACTTCTTTTAGCTACATCTTCTATAACTCCGACCTTTATGGATTTGGGTTTTTGAATATATATACGACAATAAATTTATTATTTTTATACTTACATGTTTTTCCTTTGTTAAAAAACTCACACACATATATTATCACTTGGCATCATTGCAAACTTTATAATTTAGAACAGACGATTGTGCGACACTTACTCTAATTCTACAAACAAGTCAGCTGTACGTGTAAAAATGGAAAGTCGCAGAAAACTTCAATCTAGCCTCCGCAAACATGAGAGAGAAAAACAATTCAAAATTTATTTAAAAAATTTGAAAGAGATGTAATAGTAAGTAAGATTGAAAATATAGGGTTTAGTAGAGCACTGAAATCCAGAGTTAGTTAATATATATATATAGAGAGAGAGAGAGAGAGAGAGAGAGAGAGAATAGGAAAGCAAAGAAAAGTTGGTGGGTGTTTTGGTAAAAGAGTAGAGAGGGAGGGCAGGGCATATCAATTATTTAGGTGAAAAATTGATAACAGAAAGAGGCAGATTTTGGGACACCCAATCACAATTTACAATAATCGTATCCTCTTCTCTTAGTACTGTACCCTTCCTTCTCTTCTGACACAAAAAAAAAAAACAAACCCACTAATATTACGTAATTCCATTTTATTCTAAATCTTTTTTTTTTTTTTTCTTTTTTTATATTTAATTCATTAATTAATTAATTAATTTACCCTCCTCTCCTCTACTCTACCTCTTCAGATTCCATTTTCCTTTTTTTAAAAAAAAAAAAAAAGAAAAGAAAAAGAAACGAGACTCAATCATGTGTAAAAGAAAAAGGAGATGGGCCCACCCAAATGAACGGTACAGATAAATGATCCGGTGGGGATCATCAAAACCCTAAAACCTAAACCCCACCACTGATTCCAAATTTCACCCAATAAAAATCTTTGTTTAAAAAAAAAAAAATTAAAAGAAAAAAAGGGAAGAAGAGAGAATGATCCACCTGTTTGTCAGTGACATTGTACATTGGTTTAGGCAAGGAGCAGAAAATGGGACCCACCCACCTGAGCCAACACCTGGAACTGATAAGATTAGGGCCCCACTCTCTTTCTTTCTTTTTTTCTCATCTCATTTAAATATTAATCCCCATAATAATCACACATTAACCATAACTTTACCTTAATCATTCATCCACTATTTATTCTTACTGTTTTATTCCTATCACTTCCTAATGTATTTTTTTTGTTGGTTAGGTAGGAAACTCTCCCCCATTACCATGCAAATTTATATGTCACAAATCTTACAACAAACAAAACAATAATAATAATAATAATAATAATTCAACTTTGTCAAAGATTAATATAATAATGTTGCAGTAAAAAATAAATTAAACTCAAATGGGTTGCTTTTTTTTTTCTTTTTTCTTTTTCTCTCTCGCCCATAGGCCATAAATATGGGAAGATGATACTCTCTCTCTTTGTCTCTGTCTCTCTCATTCATCACACCCTTAAAAAAAAACCTCCAATATTTATTAATCACACGAAAAAAATTAATTTTAGCTCAAAAAAGAAAGAAAGGGGAAAAAAACTCGATTTTTTTTCTTTTTTTTAAAATTTTCTCAATGGAAAATCAAACCTCACGTGTGTTTCCACACATCAAACGACCACACATGTGGATGGAGCGGCGACGATCGACCGTTTCCGTTTGTTTCCGTTTCCGTTTCGCTACGAGTGATGGCTGGCTGTATCATGCCGATCATCCCCACCGCCGTTACTTCCACCGCCGCCGTGATGTGAGTGTGACCCACTTCCTTGTGGTTCCATTACGCCGGAGTTTGACACCGATCGATACGGATTTAGCCCTGCAAGTATATTCAAGTGTCCCTCACTGGAACTATTATTCCCTCCGCCGGTGCCGGACCCGAATTGCTGACCCGGAACCAACGCCACCGGTGCCGGGAAGTTCATGAAATGTAACCCACTCGACATCGTTCCTCTGTACAAACCGCTGTTATTAACCGACGGAAACGTCCATATTGGATCACCCCCCATCACTTGGTTATTCGTATTCGTAAGCATCCAAAAATTCGCCGGAACCTGAGCTCCTCCGTGGCTGGCCGGAATCGTGCCTGTACTCGACTGCAACAGATACCCTCCCATTTGATTCTGGGAGGACGACGACGACAACTCCTGCTCCGTCGACGGTCTTCTCTTCCGCCCTATGCTGATTTCCTCCGCCGCCTCGGAGAGGTCTAATGAAGAGGTAGTGTCTCTGAGTTCGGGTTTGGCTTGGAGCAGAGAGTTTCCGATGTTGGTGGACTGGAAATTGAGGAGGGCGGTGGAGGACGTTTCCGATGAGAGGCCGAATCCCGGGAAGAGGGTTCTGCGTTGTTGATGAAGGGAGAAATTCGGGTTGTAATAAGAGGAGGATCGGAGCTGTGAAGGGACGGACATACTTGAACCGGAGCTACGTAATGAGATGTTGAGCGATGTGAAATTAGCAGGGATGGTACCGGTTCCAGTGGCGGCAATCACGGCAGGCTCCGCCTGTTGAAGGAGCCACTCGATGGTTTCGCCGTCGGACTTGTGGCCTAATTCTCGAGTGAGTTGGAATACCCTAGCTGCACATAAGGCCGGCATTCGGATACGACGACCACGACCGTCGACTTTTGTGTGACGGTCTTTGGTGGAGGTTCTCTTTGGAGGTGGCTTCTTGGAGGGTTCTGCAGCGGAAGTGACAACGGCGGTGGTTGTAGTGGTGGTGGTGTCGGCGGAGATGGCGAGAGAAGGGTAGGGAGAGGTGGAGCAAGAGGCGGCATCATCTTCTTTCTTTTCGAGTAATTGAAATGGGAAGGTGGGACGGTGGTGGTGTTGGTGGTGGTTCTGATGGTGGTGGTGATGGTGGTGAAGTTCATCACCTCCTTCCATGATCGCATGTAGAAAGTTTAAAAAAATTAAAAAAAAAAAAAAAAAAAAATTGTAAAAAGACTGAGTCAGTCTTTTTATGTTTTTATTTTTGGAAAAAGAAAAAAAAGAAGTGTGAGTGAGTGAGTGAGTGAGGGTTTTAATTAAATGAAAATGAATGGTGGGTCTGTCATTCTCAAAATTTTGGGAGTTCTCTGTTATGTTGATGTTGATGATGAGAAGGAGAAGAAGATAAGGGCATTGAAGGGAGAAGGAAGAATGGGAAACTTTAAGCAACAAAGATAATGAGTGGGAATTATAAGCTAAGGGCAGGGAGAGACTATAGAGAGAGAGGTTTTTAAAAAGCATACATTTTTTTAAGGAAAAGAAATTGCTTTGCTTATAACCAGCCCAGCCCAGTCCAGTCCAGTCCAACCTTTCTTTATTTTTTATTTTTTATTTTCTAAAATTAAATAAATGTTTAATTAAAATTTAAAACTAAAAAATAAAAAGAAAGGGAAGAAATGAAATGAAGAGGGGGGAGGGAAGAGGGAGAGGATATGTGGGGGTTGCCTTTTTATTGTGGGTTGGACAGCCCCTTTGGTTCAGAGTCCACGTGAGGTGCTTCTTTTTTTTTTTCTTTTTAATTTTAATTTTTATGATTCAATCCACAAGGACGATGGTGGCCAATGTTATGGGACCCATCTTTTCTAAGTCAAAAAAAATTGTGAGACTTGTAAAAGGAAATATTATCCTTCTGGGCCCCATCCTCCCCATTCAGCTCATCATTTCGTTTTTTTTGCCTTTTCTTCTCTCTCTTTCTTTCTTTACCTATTTACCATTTTTCTCTTCAAAATACTTACCCATCTTTGGATTCAAAAAAGTTTATAAACAATGGTAATAAATTATGTAATTTGAAAATTTATAAATGATTTTCAAGTTTTTACTTTGTTTAAAATGAGGAAAATTTGAAATTAATATATTTAAATGAGATTTTAGACATAGTTTTTCATGTATACATGGAGGGTGTTCTTTAATCTAGGTACACCAAAAAATTTGGACGTTCCTTACATGACAAGTCAAACTACGAGCTGTATTATTTTTCGTTTTTTTGGACAAAAAAGGAAGTTGTGAATTAGCAAGAATTGAAAAGGTTCAAATTTTATTGTTGATAAAATGGTCCAAACCTTGTAGTAATTGCTAAAGAATAAACGAGTCAGTCTCTCACCCATAAATGAACAATTTATGCTTCCTCTACTGGAATAATGTATAGCTTCTAAGAGAAATTTGAAATCCCTCAAAATCACGAGCATCCAAATAGGACATTAATGCTACACCTATCTTTTTACATCATATCCAATTGTCCAATCATATATACATACATATATATATATATATATATATATATTTTGCTCTTTTATAATATAGATTAGATGTGAATAAGCTGGCAGCTGAATGACTTAAAAAGATAGAGCCTATATAGGGTTTGATATATTGGAAAACAATAAATCATAATGATATGCAAAAAGAGTATATTATTTATTCCATATGATTCTCCTACACTACAAAGGTGGGGTAATCTCTCTCAATACTCCCCAACACATTAATTAAATAAATACCCATTTCATTTGCTTTTCATTTACGCCATTAATTTAAAACCCCCCTCTTCAACCACTCATGATCAATATATATTTATATCAAACACCAAATTAATTAAAACCCTAATTATCAATACTTTCATATTATTATTATTATTATTATTTTACTGTCATTTAATAATAGTGCAACTGTTGATGCATGCCCTTACAATTTCACTGTTTTACAACAATGAGGTCTTTTAAAAACATAACTTCAGAAAAGAGACAAAATCATATGTTGAGGCTTCAGGGGAATTTGGTGTCCCTTAATAGAGGAAATTGTGGGTTACCCCCACTATCATTTTTCTTTTTTTATTATTATTATTATTTTTAGAGTAGGGACTGTTTTAGGGTTTGTTTACATAAATGCAAATTCAGTACTACACACTAAACGTCAAAGCTTGGAGCTTTTTAAAAAGACCAACAAATGCTGCTCTACTGAAATCAATTGAGTTGTTGTGTGGTCATACTGCGAGTGAATATATATATATATATATATATATCCTTAATTTAACTACTAATTACTCCTCTTTTTTTTTTTTTTTTGTAAATCATGATACATTATATTATTCATTCTTTACTATATATATATATATATCTTATTTGTCTATCTATGTGGGGGTAATCTCTTAACATCCTTATCATACCTCCAAATCCAATAGTAAAAGAGAGTCAAGTGTTGAAATAATGCCTTAAATTTGATATGTGACGCTCTAAACGACCAAGTACGAGAGTCTCACTAAGTTGAATTCGTATTTTGCATATTTACGTTATTTACGATTTTGGTCCTAAGGTTTAGAGAAATGCTCTATATAAACTCTCCAATTTTAGACGAGCTTTTACTGTGTAATCTGTGTATTACTCTCTCTAATAATAAACTTGTTCTCTCTGTCCGTGGACGTAATTAACACATTGTTACTGAATCATGTAAATCTCTTTGTCGATTCTCTACTATTTTACGTTTTTTGTTTTCTTTATTTGTCGATTTCATGACACCAAGGATATATGCAGTTGAAAACAATAGTAGAAATATTATGATTAAAAAAAAGAGTTGATTTAGAGCACCAGTTAGTAGCAAAGATGGCTATACCCTCCATAAGAGTAAGAGGCGTTTTAGATTTATGAGCAAAGGAGGCGATTGTTCCTTTCCAACTAAATTAGGTTGTGAGAAGAGCTCCCATCATTTATTTTTTGTAAGTTAAAATGGAACTGATGATATCATAAATTTATTAATTAGCAGCTTCTTTTGACCATGAGAAAAGTGGTAATATATAGGGCTCAATTCCAAGTTTAAGGAGTTTAATTTATTTTATTAATCATTAACCCAATAGAGATCAAAAGGAAAATCACCAAGATTTTAAAAAGCAAGATATTTAATTATGTTGATTTTTTTTATTTTAAAAAAAGTAAAAGTATTTGGATGATCTAGCTGCAATCAATGGCAATGAACAACATATAAAGTCCTTTTTGCTCTCCACCATCCTCTTGATTAACCTCCTTTTTTCCCCTTTTTATTTTCCCCTAAAAGAAAGGAGGGAAAAGTCTCTCAGCTCTTGCCATAGTAAAAATGATAAATAAAAAAAAAAAAAAAAAAAAATCATATATATAATAAATGTCAAACTATTTACAGAAAATAATAAAAAAAACACGGATAGATATTGATAGCCTTCTATCAGCATCTATTAGTGATAGACTTCTATAATTTATATTAATGATAAACCTTGATAAACTTTGCTATGGTGTGTAAATAATTTCCCTTATTTTTTTATTTTTAAAATTTTTTCTAAATACAATATGGGGCAAACAGTTATTTAATTTAAATTATTATTTTTTAAATAATGGTAAAAAAACAATAAAAATAAATGATCTAGTTTATATGTTACTGAAATGCGAACATTGAAGGACCTTGAATGGGCACCACAACATGGCTGATATCTTCTCTTTTCAGTCTCTCCTCAACAATTAGTATTCCAAATTGAATAAAAGAAAGATACCTTACAAGAGAATGAAAATAAAAATGGTAAGTTATTAAAGTTGGGGCTAGCTGAAGCTGTGTCTTTTTTTTAATTATGAATGGATAATAAATATATACCTCTCAGAAAAAAGGGTTTAATATATTTGAATTTTGAGTAGTGAAAAAGGGGAAGGGAAGGGTTTTTATTAGGGGGTTGGTCTGATAAAAACATAGAGTCTATTCAAGCATGTGGCTGCATCTAATGGGTGGCAGTGTACTGTGTATATATGACACTGATGAAATTATTTATTATTATTATTATTATTATTATTTTTTTAAAAAAGAAAAAGGAAAAATGGGGCCTATAGTGAAGAAATGTGGACCAGAAATGAGAGAATGCTGCCTTTTCTGAGACCACATGCTCTTGCCACTTATGTATGGCATTGAAGGAGACAGCTTACCCTCTAATTTGGCTAAGATCTTAGTTATTATCTGCCCCCAAATAAAAGTTCAAATATTGGGGAACTTCCCAATTTCTAGTCTGGATCCACTCCTTGCACCCTTATTACATAACCAACATATTGCCTTTCTCTCTTCCTCTGTTTGTGGACGTAGCTAATACACTGTTAGTGAACTGCGTAAATCTCTGTGTCGATTCTCTATTGTTCGAGTTTTTTGTTTTATCTTTGATGGTTGAAATCGACTATGTGAAAAATTGTTACAACCACACGTATTTCTTTTACGGATCCCAATTACAAGATCACTTTTTTAAAGTTTTAATTTTTACCACTCACACCCTTTTCTTCATTCACAACAAAGAAGAATGGAAAAGAGGATTTAATTAACTAGAGTTAGTACACCAAAACTTAAACTGTTTCTAATTGGAATGAGTTGAAATTAATAATTGGTAGTGATCATTGTCATAATGATTGATATATATTATCCTTTTGATCTCATTTGAAATCAAAATTAAAAGTAAAGTTTAATTAATAATTAGAAATGAAAGGAAGAAGAAAGAAAGAATAGAATTAGTGAGGAGTTTTAAGTTGTTGGAGCTAAAAAAGTGTAAAAGAAAGGAGAGGGGAGTTTTGCAGCTTTAATAATATAATGAATGTTATTGACAGTAAAAGTAAGGTAAAAATAGAGAGAAAGGGAAGATGGGGCCAAAGCCCACGATTTTCTGGCCTTACAGTAAACCCCATTTCTGACATCAAACCAACAACACTATGCTTATGATGCCACGTTAGCATGTCCAAGTCAACTCAAACAAAATCAACCAGTCCAATAAATCCCATTGTCCAACCCCCCCCCCCCCCCCCCCCCTTTTTTTTCCTTTTCATCTTTAATTTTACCACCACCCAATTCTACCTTTGTTTTATTAATAAATCCATACATATATAAATATATATGCGTGGTTAATTATTTAAAGAATTAATCATATATGCCAATGTTCTAATGCCATTGGACAAGGTCGTTTTCCAAAACAAGATAGCATTTTTAATTGTTTATAAGAAAAAGTTGTATCATGACTATGTTTTTAACTAAAAATCATCTGGAGAATATGCTTCTAGAATAATTCTAAACATTATGCAAGTTCTTAAGTTGTATTTGGCTCAATAATGAAGTTTTCATATTTATCGAGAAACTTCATTTTCTCCTCTTTCTCTATTTTGTATATTTATCGAGAAATTCTATCTTACAACTCTACACCTCAAACACAAACTTCCTAATTCTAACATATTAACTCCACTAAGTGGACAAAACACACCCTTATGTTTTGTCTATAAGATAACACATGAGTTCAAGAGGAGTATATATATATATGTATTAACCGATAACATATTCGAATGAGAAGGTGACCCATGACATGAAAGCAAAGTTTACCTCTTCCTTTTAAGTGGTTTTTCTCCCTTTTTAAAAGGATGCAAACACGAGAACTTTCTTAACTGGTCATCCGACTTAATACTATTCTCACACCCAACTTTAGAACACTAATAAAATTTGGTACATTAGTGGTAGTATGATTGTATCATTTTTTTTTTTTTTTTTTTTTTTTGAAGTGACTCAATCATAGAATCTCAAATTGACAAAGTATGTTAAAAAAAAGTTGGTGTTGGTTTAACTAGGGTACATGCAGGAGACGTAGGAGGTCATTAGATACTGGATCTAAAATTTGAATCTTGGTTGGAATCGTAAACCTAAGGATAAAAGTGTTAGGACCACCACGAAGTAGTAAATTCAGAGTTGAAATCATGGTCTGAAGAAAGGGAAGGTATTAGAAAAAAAGGAATTGGAAAATTGGGTGAGTGGATAATGTTAGAAAAGGAAAAAGAAAAGAAGAAAGGAAGAAAGATAAAGATAAAAATTAGGGTTTTTGATTGAGAGATGAGCAGTGAGGAAGAAGAGGAAAAAATGTTGATAGCTGTATTTGCAGTTGATTCCAATAGCATTGGTGTGTGGTATGTGGACTCTTACAACCACAACAACACGTTATTATTTCAGACAGTTGGAATCTTTGCCTCCAAACACAGAATTTAGTGTCTTGACCTTGACATGACAACACATTATCTTTCTACATAAACACACACAATTTTTTTTCTTCTCTAACCACTAAATTTTATTTTTTTTCTTCTTTAGCCCACCTAAAATTGTTCAAAATATTTTTAAATATAGTAAAATATTATTGTCTATCTATAATAGACATCTATCAATATCTATTACTGTCTATCAATATATTTTGCTATATTGGTAAATATTTTGGTTCATCTTACTTTTTTTAAAAAAAAGATACGTGTGATGGGTAAGGAGTTGCACCTGAACATCTCTACTAGGTAGACACATTCTTATATTTTGTATATATATATTTTTTCCTTTCCTTTCTTTTAGTAATTATTTTAAATAGTAAAATTGTTAAAAATATTTTTAAATATAGCAAAATGTCATTGTCTATCTATAGTAAACATCTATCAATATCTATCACTAATAGACAATGAGATACTGATAGAGGATACTAATGTATCAGTGTCTATCACTATTTATCAAAATATTTTACTATATTTGTTAATATTTTGATTCATTTTGATATATTTGAAATGGAAATTTTTACAAATAAAAAAATAAGGGAAACTATTTACACAAAATAGCAAAATTTTTAGATAGTTGTGATAGATGTGGATAGAAGTCTATCAGGGTCTATCAACGATAGAAATGATAGAAGTCTATCACTTATAGATGCTGATAGAAGTCTATCAATGTCTATCAATGTAATTTTTGTTATTTTCTGTAAATAATTTGACATTTTTTTCTATACGTAAAAATTTCCAATTTTGAAAACAATCCCTTTTTCCTATTATTTCCATTTTATCTTTTTATCCAAAACTAAAATTTCCCGTGTTTTTTTCATCTAAAACCCCATTGGTCGGCTAATTTATGGTTCAAACTCCTCTCAAAATATATATTTTTTTAAATTAAATGTATAAATTTTATAAGTCTATGATCAATTGTTATAGTAGTACTATACCAACACTTTAATGGATAAATTTTCTATAATTAACCACCAATCATTTTGGGACAAGTAAAGTTCCTATGTGCTAAGTTATAACTTGTGAGATGAAATGAGCAAATTTTAGTATATATGCTTACTTCATTCCATATTAAAACATTGGGTGCTTTTTAACTCCATTATTAAAGTTTGTTTTTTTTTATTGACATTACATCATCATTTTGTTTACTGACTTTAATGTTGGGACAATAAGGACTTTGTTGAAAAAGTTTTCAATACATTTGAAATAAATTTAAGATCACTTTTTTTTTTCCGTTAATTTTACAGATAGTGTTGGTGACAAAATCTTGTTAAGGGAATTCACTTACCTTCACGTATCATCAGCGTTGAATTTTATTTTGGAGAAAAGGTCACCTACAAAATAATAAGAATCATGCACCGATGTGATGCTTACTATAGACGTTGATACTTAAGTTAGTTTTCAGCCTAAAGATTAGAGAAAGTTTTTAAAGAAGAAGATGAACTTAACCTGATGTATAGCTGTCATGCTCTATATATATAGTGAGTTAAACCTATGGTTTTCCTTCATCCCTCTACGAATAGTTCTTCAAAAAGTTGGATTGGGCCGCACAGAGATGCCGGATAGAGTCCTATTCTCGTTAAGACCCCTATCTGGTACATTTGTGTGGTCTGATCCAACTTTCTAAAAAACTATTTGTAATAAGAATATGCTCCAAAGAGTGGGGTAAGTTGGTCTTGATCTCGGCCTACAAGACTGAGGCAAGCCAATTGGGCCAGGTGGCCCAATTGCTTTGCCCTCTCTTCTTTGGTATTTGTCCAAAGGAGGAAGCGTGTTGGCCTAGACTTTGGGCTTCATGGTCGTGGCAAGTCAATTGGGACAGATCACAACCTAATTGTTCACCCTCTCTTCATTCGTATTTGTTCAAAGAAGAGGATGAGTTGGCCTCGACCTTTGAGGACTAGGCGGGCTAATTTGGCCAAGCAACCCAATTGCTTTGTCCATTGTTTATTGACATCTCTCTGAACCTGTTTATTACTTGTCTTGAATCTATTTGGAATGAGACTACTTTTACGATCTTGATTTAATTCTCTCTCATAGACTTTCTCATAGATTCAAAATTACTACTAACAAATATAAATATAAATTTTATGGATATTATTATGAGAACCATATAACTTTTGAAATAATAATGAAAAATGCAAAGTAATAAATCAAAATGGATGAATCAAAAGATATGGAGAATATATAAAACAGTTGGATCAACTAAATCAGAAATCATGACGACGTGACATATTTTGTATTAATATATTTTTGGTTGTCAGAAAATTAAATTAAGCCCATTTATCCATTAATTTGGAAGTACATTAAGAAGTTATTTGATTTTTTTTTGGAATTGCAAAATTTATAGCCTCATGGATTGGATATTTAAAAAATAAAAAAACCACACTGTCATCGTCACCCTAATTTTAATTTTGTCGAATTATACCATTTTTGTGACAAAGAAAAAGAAAGTGGTTGCAATTCTGAGATGTATCTTTCACTGTTACCAATGGGGAAAAGTCAGTATCACTGACTTTTTTTTTTCTTTTTTATTTATTTATTTTTTGCATGTCGTGCAAGTTGGAGCAATTCTTTAGATAAAAAGAAAGAGAAAAAAAAAAAAAATCTTATCCAAACAAGGAATAGTTGAGTCAACCAATAGAATGACACCAAGTAAGCAGGATACAACAATCAAATAAAATCTAATCTATCTCTTTGAAGTTTGGAATTTTATAAGACCTCAAAACCAAATTATTCTATTATTCCTTTATTTCCCATAATTAAATCTATTCAGATGCCAAATAATGCAATAATTAAAAGATGCTTAGTTTGCACTAAACTAATTATTCCAGCTCAAGAGATTTTATAAGTAGTTTTTTTTTTTTTTTTTTTTTTTTTTTTTTTTTTTTAATAATTGTTGTACAAATGATTAGTTTGTTAATTTCTTTATAAAAATAGAGGCTTATGGCTTTGTGAGTAAGATTTGTTTTTAGGAGAGAGGTTTAGGCTATATACCTTATCTGGGATTGTACTTTATTTTTATTTAATTGATATAAAAATAGTGAGTGCTTTGTTCAAAGATTTTGCTTTTAAATATATATATATATATATATAGGAAAAAAAAGGGAAAAGAAAAGAAAAGAAAAGAAAAGAAAGAAAGCTGACTTTTGTAGCCCATATGGGTTGGCTTTTGAGTAAAATAAAAAGAATGAGAAAGGCACAGCTTACAGCTTTTCTTTTTGTTGGGTGTTTAGGTTTGGGCAGTGTGTTTGAAAGAGAATAGGAATTCTTAGTGATGATGGAGTAGTGGAAACTTTGAGATATGAAACGTGAATCCCAAAAATACATAGGAAAAAAAAAAAAACCACACGTTTGGGCTTAATCAATCAATCAACCAACCAATTCAAAAGAAGTTTGTAGGTTAAGTTGAGAAAGAAATTCTAAGAAGAGATGTGTGTAGGAATGGTATGGTTTTGTGTTGGTGTAGTGAAATTGAGAATGAGATGAAGTAAATGAGAACCTTTAAGGGTATTTGGGATACTGATTTCATAAGTCGATGTTAAATAACTCAACTTTATTAACTTCAAAAGTGTTCATTATTGAAGTTTCACATTTATCAAGAAACTCCATCTTCCTCTTTTTTCTTTTTCTCTCTCTAAATGTTTTCTATTCAATCACTTATTGACCCAGAATCTTAAACTGATGGATGGAAATCTAACACTCCCTCACTTGTGGACTTGAAATATGAAAAATACTCAACAAGTGGAAATCATAATTGGGGAGGAAATAGCATTGCAGGGTTTGGATACAGGCAGGCTTCCCTGGACCCCTTGCTCTGATACCATATCAAATCGTTGATTGACCCAAAAACTCGAACGAATGGGTGAAGGTAAATTTAGCATTATATCATCCAACATTTTTTTAACTCCAAACTAAACAACTTTGAACCCCAAACACAAAACTTCATGATTTCGAATTGAACTCAGCGTCCCAAACATCCTTTTAGAGACAGTGAACTTTCAAATATTTCAACGATGATATGATATTGTTAACTTTGATGTGAAACACTTTAGTCAATGTAAGACTTTGATCGGAGAAAAAGGAATGGGCAGAGGGAATAGAGTAATTAAAAGAGGAAGGGTGAAAATATATGAAAATGTGAGTTTTGTGTATGCCAATTCATTTGAATGAGAGTATTTGGATTAGATTTGGGGGCCCTCATATGACATATTATATCATATATGATTTCTTGCCCTCTATCCAAACTTGGCTTCCTTCTCTACTAATACCTAGCTAGCAAGCAAGGTTCTTTAGTCATGTGTAGGGATTTTTGTTGTTGCCTTTAGGGGTCAACTTACATATCTTTCATCAATTGTTTCCTTACACACACAAAAACAAAAATATTCTCTTCTTTGCTATACCCATGTTGGGAGGCAAAGGGGAAGAAAGTAAGCTAGTTTGATTCACTCTTAACTATTTTTATTCAACTTTTTTTTGCTCCATTCACAACTAAGACACTCTTAATTTATATGTTTTAGAGAAGATACCTGAGTTTATGAAGTTAATGAATTCTTTAGTCAAATTGAAAATCTTAACGAACTTTTCTAATGTAACATCTTTAATCAAATTGAAACATGTTCAAATCTATCTGTAATGCTAAAAAAAGAACAATCTTTATACTCTCTACTTATGCTAGTGGTACTAAAGTCACACCACTAGCTAGGCTTTTGGGAATAGTCTTAGATGAAACCATTTTTTTTCCTTTGAATTTAGTTGGGTTTTATTTTTTTCAATGTTGGTCATTTCTTTACATCCATAGCTTTAGTCCAAACATCTTCTTTTGTTGTTGTGATAAAAAAATTGTGGCTTCACAAGCAAACATGGTGCTAAAATGTTTCTTGAATAAGCTACAACATTTCTCGCAAATAATGCATTTTTTATGAGCTCGTATGGTGTGATTCATGTTGAAGTTTTTGAATTATTGTCTAGATTGAGTATTAAAAGGTTAAGATATTTTTCGAGAGATTATAATAAAGTGGTCCATAACTTGGTCCATCATGTTGTTTCAAGTTTAGGCTCTTCTTTTTGGTCTTGTGCCTTTTCTGATTGGCTTTTCCAACTATAGGGTTTAAAAAGGATGGCTAGTTGATGTATCTGTTTCATCTTTTATAAATAATTATTTTCAAAAAAACAAAAAAAATCTATCGAGAGTTAAAATTCCTTTGTAAACGCAAATTTTGAGAATATTTATTCCATACCATATAATTCCATGAGGTCATTAACATTTAAAGCTAAATTTTTTGTAATTGACACATCAACTTTCACAATTATTTGATTTTTTTTTTCTTTTTTCAAAATAATAGCATTTTACATTACCAAAATTAACCAGCATGTCCTAATTTTTTTTTTAAGGAAGACAACCTAACACTCAACAAACTTTGATTTATACTAGGAACATTAAAGAATATCTAAGATATACAACATGAATGGTCATATGATTAATTGTAACTACTATCCAAATACTCAAATACTTAGAAATTCACTTTGAACAATGTGCACAAAAATAATTATTTTTAATTTACTTACTAAAAAATTACAAAATATGCCAACACGATCATAATTCAATTGCCATAAAATCTTGTGCTATCAATCAAGAGGTAAGATGTTCAAATCTCTCCGGTTACCTAAGTTGATCTAAGAATCCAATTGATGTATTTAATATAAGGTTAAATTACAATTCTAGTTCTTGAATTTGTAGATTTATGTCTCTTTAGTCAACTTTTCAAATATTTAATACGTCAGAATTTCAAATTAAACTTTAAGAAGTGTCTAATAAATGCTTAAACCTTCAATTTTGTGTCTAATAATTTTATTTGAAGTATAATTGAGCTGTGCTCGCTTTGACTCTAATAAATTATATAATTGTTTATATCGAAATATCTCACTTTCGAAAATAATCAAAATATTTGTGTGGAATTAATAATATATTGGGTTTCAATTCCACGAACGTATATTTCGACAACTTACGAGATTTGTTTCAGTTAACCCAAGCGAGCTCATTGGGAAAGTGGGCCAATCGTCGGCCCATCCCCATTAGGGCTGAAGATCGGAGCCCATAGAAAAAAGAAAAAGGAAAATTGATTTTTTTTTTTTTTTTTTTTTTTTTTTTTTTTTTTTTTTTTTTTTTTTTATGGACGCGATTAAATCTCAATCGTCGACGAGAACGCGTACAAGCCGTCAGATCTAGGGCATCGGGGTTGCCTTGGTGTTTTTATCTCCTCCTCCAAAATTCGGTAAAATTCTCTGCAGCAGCCTCCTCTAGCAGGACAGGACACCCAGAGCGAGGAAGAGAGGAAAATCGTCCAAGATGGTTCAGCGTCTTACTTACCGCAAGCGCCATAGCTATGCTACCAAGTCTAACCAGCACCGTGTCGTTAAAACCCCTGGTAACTCTCTGATTCCTCCTCATAGCTATCTCCGTTTGTTCTACGTTTTATATTTCAATGAAGTATTTTTGGAATTTCAATGTCAATCGGTATTCGTTTCGTTCTTTTCTAGTTGATTAGTTTTGATGTCAATATTGGTATAGTTGCGTATTTCTAGATGTTGTTCTTATCATCTTCTTCTATTCTGTGTTAAGGCGGGAAGCTTGTGTATCAGACTACCAAGAAAAGAGCTAGTGGACCGAAATGTCCGGTTACCGGCAAGAGGATTCAGGGGGTATGTATTTGATCACTGTTTTCTGCCTTTTTTCTCACTAACTCTTGTTAGTTATTTCACCAATAACGTATCTTATTAATGCACTTGTTCCTTTTCCCTGATAAATTTCTAGATGTTTTGATTTGTTGATGGCTATGTTATCTCTTTGTAGTCTAGATCTTTGTAGTAGATAAGGAAAGAAGAAATAAAAACTGATGCAGGTAGCTTTTTTCTAGTTGCCGCATTTGTCATTGGAGAAAAAAAATTTGGCCAGTACTGAAATTTTCGATTTTTGTTCTTTGTGATCGTTACCCTACCTGTCACTGGATTTTTTAGTTGTCTTTTTTTCTGAGTTCAAATATAGTTTTTGGTTCCCTTGGAAATAAAATAACTACGTCAGAATGCTTTCTGATTGCGTACTTATGAGTGAAAGTTATACGAATCTCAATACTTTCAATGGCGTTATTGTACTTTCTGGATTATCTGCTGTTCCCCTGGCCTCATGGGTAATCAATATATTGTCCTCGAGCATAATGAATGACAAACTTCACGGGCTAAATTGATCTCATAATCAAAATATACAGTTCTAAGTATTTAGTATTACTAATTAGTTATATTACTTCTCTTCAATGGTATTTAGTATGACTAATTATTTATATTACTTCTCGTCAATGGTCGGAAGGACTCTTTACTGCGCTAAACTCGATTCAGGAAGTTTTACGTTTCATTCTTTTAAACTGCATCCTAACGACACTTCTGCAAAATATCCTTTTATTTTATTTATTAAGATAGCTGCATTAGCAAAGTTTTGTTCTCCTTGAAATTGTGAATAATTATGCTATTACTAATTAAAATTGTTATATTTTTATTGCCTAATAGTTTGTTGACCTTGCAAATACGCAATATATTCTCTATGCACGTTTAATTCCACTACTCCAACATATCTATCTTTACTACATACATTCTTTGTACATTGGTAGATGAGTGCATGTAAGTTTGTGCATTATTACATGCATTGTTTGTATATTGGTTGCCATATGCATATAACTTTGGTGCTTTGGCTGTTTTTTTGAACTGTATGATAGCTTTCTAAATTTAAGTGTGGTTTTGGAAAGTTGGGTATTTTGTTTTTTGTTCATTTGCATTAAGCTGGCATAAATTCTGAATTTTTATGGCTGTCTTTTGCTGAAGATGACCTCGGACCAGAATGCCTTGTTAATCCGTGTAATTTTATGATCACTGCAGATTCCTCACTTGAGGCCAGCTGAATATAAGAGGTCTAGACTGGCTAGGAACCGGAGGACTGTGAATCGTGCGTACGGTGGTGTTTTATCTGGTGGTGCTGTTAGGGAAAGGTTGGGTTCCCATTTTCTTTTCTCACCACTCAATATTTAATCGGTTTGATTGTATTTTATGATAATAAGGTATTTTCTTAAGAGGTCTTTTGTTTGGGATAGGATCATCCGGGCCTTTTTGGTGGAAGAGCAAAAGATTGTGAAGAAGGTATTGAAGATTCAGAAGGCGAAGGAGAAGCTTGCATCAAAGAGCTAAATTAATCGTGTTGGTGGTTTTTAGAAAAATTGATGAAATTTTGACTTTCTTTGTGACTTGATGCTGAATTTTAGCGAGATTATTATTTAAAGGTTTGTTTTTGAAGGAACGAGATTTTAGCTCCGGAGTTCACTTCCTCTATGATATGCTTGCAATTTTTTTCTTCTAGTTGTTATAATGGCATTTCTTCAACCAAATTGTGTTTCACTGTTTCTGTAGGGCTCATTATCTTAGGTCTGAAATAGGTTACTTTTAATTTTAAATTTTTTGTTGGTGGGTTATAAAATGGAAATATGACATTATTTTTATACTGATTTGCAACATACGAGTTCGAATAATAATTCAATGAACTTTACTAATATTCCTAATAGGAAATTGAAAATTAACTTTACAGAATTATGTTTTTCATATGAACTCCACATTCCGGGGTCTCAGAGATGAAATGAACAATTTGGATCAGCGTTGCTAAATGCTGTTGTCTACCGTTGCACTTGCCTTCCCACAGATCTGCACAAACACCTTGGAAAATCTTTTGCATTCTTCTTCTGTCCAAGCCGATTTCTTAATTGGAAATTTGGCATCGGAGATATCTGTTTTAGCTTTTAAGTTAAATTGGTGATTGGTGATTTAAAAGGAGGCTGCCGGAAAGAGGCCCTATGGTGGTTGGTGTGGTGAGCAAGGGAGGAAGAGAAAATAAGAGAAGAAAAGAAGGATAATAATAATAATAAAAAATTAAGCTTATAAATACTACTTCTGTAATTCCACCTCGAGTTTCTATGTTTTGTAATCAACATTTTACTTATTTTTTCAAATATCAAGCCAAAATTTGAAAACTAAAAAAAATAGTTTTAGGATTTGATTAGAAATTCTAGTACTTCTTTAATAAATGTGAAAAATCACAATTGAAAATTGGGGAAGTTACAAGTATACATTTTCAAAACAAAAACAAAAAAAATAATTAATTAATCATTGCTGAACGGGACCTTAAGTTTTAGTTTTTGAGAATTGTGTTTATTTTTTTCACCATGTCTTTAAAAATTATGTCTTCATCTTTCTTGAATGAACATTTGAATTCTTAATCAAATTCTATAAACAAAAACAGATTTTTTAAAACTATGTTCTTTTATTTTGCAAAAGAAAAAACTATGTTCTTTTAGTTTTCAAAACTTTGCTTGAATTTTGAAAATACTCTTAAAATTTTAACAAAAAAAAATACAAAGAAATCAATAGGTAAAGTAATATTCATATAAACTTAATTTTAAAAAACCAAATGTTTATCCAAAGGAACTTAATTTTTTATTTTCTAAATTATGCTTGTCTTTCTTACAATCTTTTACAATTGTATTCATTTCTTTTTACAAGAAACATTTGATTTCATAGCTAAACTTCGAAAACAAAAGCAAATTTTCAAAAAAATAAAATAAATAAATAAATAAATAAATAAAACACGATGTGAATTTTGAAAACACTCATAAAAAATAGATAACAAAAGAAAGAAACTCATAGCTTGAAGTGTGTTTTATAAAGTTATTTTTTAAGGACAGTTGCGAATATAGCAACCAAATTCAAAGTATTAACCTATATAGCAAAATTTTAAAAAAATTGCAACTATAGTAAAATCTATTAGTGATCGACTTCTATCACTAATAGACTTTTATGGTCTAGGCGATCTATCACTGATAGACCATAAGAGTCTATCAATGATATAAGTCTATCACCGATAGATTTTGCTATATTTACAATTTTTAAAAAATGTTGTTATACACTTGATTATTATCCATAAAATTGCTAATCATTATAATTACCTTAATTTTTAAAAATAAAATGGTTATAAAAATGGACCGGTTTAGATTTCAAAATCCAAAATCAATATTTATGTATTTATTTATTCGTTACTATTATTTTTAATTCGAATCGCTTAATTTCAGCCACAAATTAAAAAAGGAAGGTCCAAAATAATTTATTTCTTGATTGAAGTTAAATTTCTCATTTATTTCTGCAAAAATGTGGTGCTTTCTCACACCCAAAACCTATTTTTCACTCATTTGATCATATCTTCTAATAAATTTGGACTCCAACTTCTTATGAAAAGAGTTTGTGTTCATGATTTTCAACTCCACATTTTCATCATTTATTATATACAAATTATTTATTACACATATTGAATTATATGAAATTATAACCACAAGACATCTAATCCACTAAGTATACATCAACTTGTTAATCTCATAGAAATTTTAATATCAACCTTATCAATATTGAGATACGATTATTTAATACATTATATATTCATTATTTTTTTTTTTTTTTTTTTTTTTTTTTTTTTTTTTTTTTTTTTGTCCCATCCAACAATGAAAGTCGTCCATTTTAAGTCATAATTTGATCATCAAGATCAATAACGTTTCTATCATTTAAAATATATTATTAGTTCATCTTTCATTAGCCCGACAAGCAAACATAAGTTATATGATCCATCCAACAATCATTAAGTAATATTTCTTAGCAAATCATTTTGTTATATATATAACTTTCAAACTTTGCAGCTTCACAATTTAAATATAACTTCTCTGGCATGGATTGATTTGGTATCATTTATTTTTTTTTAAATTCAAATTTTCTATTTTACGAGGAAAGTTTGGATTTAATTATTTTTATTAAACGAGTTTTAATTTTAGACTTACTTTTATTTACAATTATAACTAGTATTTTTTTAGTTCCAAACATTTGATCTTTTAATCGGATGTATATATACCTCAACTATACTTAAATTGATATTTATATAGAAATTTGAACATAGAAGATTTCTCGCATGATTTGCAAATGCTCAACATGGAAAGACATGACCTACAAAATAAGGAGAATTCGAGCACCAGTATTTTCCACAACTTATTTGATACCTAAGTCAGTAAGAGATTTTTTTGTTGTTGTAGCAAGAGTGTTTTTTTTTTTTTTTTTTTTTTTTTTTTTTTTTTTTTTTTTATGAAAATGAACTTACTTTTGTGAAGTCATGATAATATATATATATATATAAGTCAATTGACTTAAGATTTAAATCATGATTATATATATATATATAATATATAATATATATTATATATATATAATTGGACTCTCAATTATCAAATCTCTTCTGAATTTTAGTACTGGCTCAATTCAGCCTAATTTCTAGTCGAGGTCGAGGGTGACTCCTCATGGGCCTCAGCTCGTGGCTCATCCAGGCCGATAGCCTAATGAGCCTTGGTATGAGTATTTCAATCGCAAATTTTGCCTCTTATCTTAATCGAGTTCGATACTAAAAAATTTAGTCCAAATCTATCTATAACAATATGAGAATTAAACAAGGGTTCAAAATTGTACCAATTCATTTTTCATCTTCCATTGTTAATCAAATCCATCCACAATTCATGCACACGTTAGTCGGTTCACGCATGCTTCAAAATTTAAAATCATCAACCATATTAAATGATTGGAAAATAAATGAAAAAACCATTTGAATTATATATATATATTGTCAAACTATGTGCTTTCTAGTTCTAACTTCATTAATTGCAATTTGAAAAATGCGTAAAGAATCAAAGATATTATTAGTTGTATTAATTAACTAAGTGCGCTATCAATAATTTTGTTTTAAATGTGGTTCATATAAATAGTTAATATAAATGTCGTCCTTTATTTTATAAGAGCTAGTTTTAATTAAGTCAAAAAGAATATAGCTCAAGAATATAGCTCAACTGTTATGTGGTACATATTAGTAGTCGAAATATTTGTATTTCGAATATTTCGAATCCCTCATTTCTATTGTAAAAACAAAAGAATGAAAGAAAGAGCTAGTTTCAATTAGATAAAACACCTTTTTTTTTTTTTTTATAATGTATTAGATATTAGATAATTAACTTATTTAAAATTTATATGTGGTTCAAATGTTCCATTTTGATATTTAAAAAAGGAAAGTAGTGGTTTTTTTTTTTTTTTTTTTAATAAAAGAAACAATAAAGTATTATTTCTAATGATTTTGATCATGAAGGAAACAAAGCTCATCCCTACCAAATAAAAAAAACTCATAAATTAATAAATTAAAAACCAAAGTTCATGTTTCATATAAAGAACAAAATTTGCTTTTCCTAAACTATTCATCATCAAAGTCTAAAAGAAGGTAGCACAACAAGAATAATATATTTTTAATCATGAAAAATCCACTAACATAGTTTAGTATCTTAATTTTTTTTTAACTTAAAAAAAAACAAAAAACAATTTTTTTTCCCGGTGATTAATGGAATCCACTCAAACTTTGTGAGGACTGAGGAGGCCTAAAATTTTTGTTGAATAATTCTTCAAAAAAATAAAAAATAAAAAAAGGTGAAGTAAATCAAAAGTAAAACTTCAATCTAAGAAAAAAGGTGAAGTAAATCAAAAGTAAAACTTCAATCTAAGATGAACTTAGAAGACAAAATGCCTCCATTTCTATTCAAATGTTGATCATATTTTAATTTAAAAACGGCTTACTTTGTTGGTTAAAATGTCACATATCAGATTTAAGACATTCCAACAATATATTAATCAATTTATTTGTGCATTTTATAATGAATTGCATTGTATTGAAACTTTTGAATATCAAATTAAATAGAGAATAAATTGGGTCGAACATAACTAAAGGATTAAGACGTCAAACTTATTTTCTCACGGTACAAAATTTAAATCTCCATACTATTTACATTTATTGTAAAAAAGATTAAATTGAACAATATTTGTTAGAGAAGTGGGTCTGTCGTTGCATTAAGTACAGAAGTTATCATAAAATATTTTTCTTTCCATATATATAGATACATTGAATATATATATATTTTTTTGGTAGATAGAAGAGATTAAGATAGTTTTATAAAAGAACTATTACAACAACATAATGACAGCTCAATATAAAATCCACCTAATAATTATTCAAATAACATAAATTAACATCTAAAAAACATTTTTGCTATAATCTTAATTTTATGCAATATTATTTTAACATTAACGTCAGTTTCAGTTTGATCTTTCTTTGATTGATCATGTCCGGAGAACCGAAGGAAAAGTCTTGGATTTGGCTTTTATTGTTTATAATGTACGAGTTGACAGTTTTAAATAAATAAAAATGTGCAGCTACCAAATAAGTTGTTTATATATAAAACAAACAAATTCCTACCTTATTTATTTATTTATTTATTTATTTATTTATTTATTTTTTTTTTTGTAGATTAAGACATTATATATCTATTCTAAAAGTAAATGTAAAATGTTGGAATGACTTGAAATCTGTTATCGGGTGTTCTAAAACTTAAGTTGTATATGCATTTATTTATGAGTTTGACTTTAGGATTTAAACGGGTGTGCTTTATTAAGTCCTTCTAATCCTAAAAACACATCTGCTGTATTATCTGATATTTCTCTTTAATAATAAATTGATATCTCTCTACTGTATTAGGTTAGCGAACAACGTAAATCCATGTGTGTTGATGTTTATTGTTTACATTTTCTCGCTTTCTTCGTTCGTCTATTTCATGTTCAAATTTCAATATATAAGATTACATTACTGAATTTTTCTTTTTCATTTTTAAATCAAAAGATCATCGACTTTCTTTGGTGTCATGAAATTAAAAAAAAAAATAGGAAGTTGATCATTTTTTCCCCTAATGGTAAAGTGAATAGTTAAACTAAGGAGTCAATGAAAATTTGGTCATGTCAATTATATGTATTTGAGTACGATAAATGAAGTAGAAAATTTGAACTTCTAATCTTAGAAGTAAGTAGTACATGACAATTATCGTTAAATTACTAAATAAATTATATTGTATATGTTATTGCTTCCTACATCTTTTGTCTTAATTTAATATTTGGCCATATCGCATGCAACATGGCCTCAGCCCACTACTAATTAATGTCACACCATGTATTCACATCAATACCCTAAGCTCCAATTGGGTCTTTAAAGATTTTTTTTTTTTAATTTATTATTTTCTTTCTTTTTAAAATCATTTCGAGGATGTTTTGTATATTATTTATCTTTATTTTATGTGGATTAGATTCTTTAGTATAAAATCACACAACGTAAATAAATATAAATTATTTTGAAATTGAATGGCTAAATATATCATTTAACGTTGAGTTTAAAAAAAAAACTAAACAAAATGTTTGGATTAAAAGGTCGTTAAAGTATATGGGAATTTGGATACAATAAGGGAGATTTTGAGTTGGCTACATACGTCTATGGTCTACGTATAAATCCGATATGTCGTTTTCAATGATGTGCGAGCAGGGAAAAGTTGTCCATGTCGTATTCTTTTCCATATTCAATGGATGATGTGGTCGGTCTCTGCTACCATTCTCCAATCAAAGGTTGCCATTTGTCACATCTTACGATCACATCAAATGTGGCCACATGTATTCCTTTTATGTCAAATTCATTGGAGCTGATCTATTATTAATTAAATTTTACCAACCACGTTGAAATAGCTTCAAAATAAAATGTTGGCTAAGTTATATAAAAGGCTAATGAAATCATGATTTAATACATGTACATCTAAATTTTAAAAAGTTTAATTAATATTTTTGACATTCCTAAATGTTTCAAATATGCTCTTTTTGTTAGTTTTAGATTTTATTTAATTATTGTCATATTTTTGGAATGAAACACTTGAATTTCAATTCTAAGTCAAATATCTTTTAAAATAAAATTAAATTTTAGAAATTACTTTTTTTTTAGTTTTCAAATTTTAGTTTTTTTTTTTTTTTAAAAAACATTAATAGAAAGTGTATATTAACCCAAAAAAAATTCATATATGGAACTAATGTTTGTTTATAAATTTAATTTTCATATATGGAACTAATGTTTGTTTATAAATTTAATTTTCAAAACCAAATAGTTATCAAACGATGACCGTTTTCAAAATCTAGTTTGAATTTTGAAAACTAATACGTATTAGAGATAGAAATTTATAAATGAAACGAGAACTGTTTTAATTTTTTTTCAAAGAAATTAAAAAAAATGTCACGTGTATATTTCTGACCAACAGTCCAGACAACACTTAAGTTTTTTTCATAACTTCATTTAAAAACAACAACTTACTTCACAACCTTAAAAAGTAAAGTACGAGTACCGCTGAGATATGTCCATTAAAAGAATGGAAAGAAAAGAAAAAAAAAAAAAAAAGAAAAGAAAAGAAGAATGGAGAGTTGGAGAAGAGGAAGAAAGAAAGAAAGAAGTTGATGATGTCGACAAAGACAGTTGAGATTTGATATCATATGATATATAGGGTTATTAAATTAAAGGAACAAACAGTGAAATAGGTTGTTCCACTCGGTACCTTATCTTAATTCATTATGCTTGCCCATACCCACACCATTTATCCATCCCTATTATTCATTTCTACACGCTTTTCACATACACTAAAACAAACTTTCTTCAATCAATTCACACTTTAAATTTTTCAAAAAATATTATGTAAAATTTATACCCTATCCATTAAATTTCTAAATTTTCATAAATTAATCAATTTAGACTATTTGTTAGACGTTATTCATGCATATAAAAAAATTATTGAGAATTGATGCATGGATAATTTCCAAAAGTAATCGTGTTGAGAGGATTTCAACGATTCATTTCTTAAGTTAAGTGATTAATTGGTACAAATTATAAATTTTACACCATATATATATTTGTTAAATAAAATTGAAGAAGAAGGTAAATTGTTAGTACAAATATTGATAAAAGCCCACAATTTAAGAGATAAATTGATAATTTTAATTTGGGTAGAAAATAGTAAACACTGTAACAAAGAAATAGAGAAAATTAGTAGGAAATAATAAACAACACAACAAAGAAGGATTTCAAATAGTATCATTGTAGATAATTCTAGGTTACGTTATAAATAAAGATAATTGCAAATATAGCAATCACACCAAAAATATTTACAAATATAACACAATATAAAAGGATTTACAAATATAGCAAAATTTAAATCTAACTCTCAGAATCTATCAATGATAAACTAGTATATCATTAATAGATTTTGCTATATTTACAATTATTTAAAAATGTTGCTATACATTTAATTATTAACCCTAAAAATGCTACCCATTACAATTACCCTCATAAATAATTATAAGCACCACCATTATATTTCAAGCCCCAAATACGAAATAGGTTATAGTCTACTCTACCATCGTAACTTCAAGTTGGAGACCTAAACAGGTCGAGAATGCAAAAAAATAAAAAAATAAAAAAAAAATGCCTACAACCCTAGCTAGTAGGAAAGTATTATTACTCTTTTGCAGATTGGCTGTCTATTTTGACTTTAGTTGTTATTATTTTGTGATTTTGTATATATTCACCCAACTTTTACACATGAGGTCATCAACATTAGTGTAATGGTCTAGTGGGTCTTCTCTTAATTATTATTTCTCTATATATATATATAAAATGATGACCTACAAGTTGTAGTGTAAGTACATCTACATATATATATAATATATCCCCTTAGCCAGCCGACACTCGAATTCGGAGATAATTCCTCCTATAGAGCAAAAAATTAAATTATAATGGGAAGACCACCTTGCTGCCAAACTATTGGTATCAAGAAAGGCCCTTGGACTCCTGAAGAAGATATCATCTTAGTTTCTTATATTCATCAACATGGCCCTGGAAATTGGAGATCAGTCCCAAACAACACAGGTACTTTAATTTTATTTTATTTGTCTCAAATAATTTTGTTAATTTGTTTTTAATTTAATTTGATAGGTTTGCTTAGATGTAGTAAGAGTTGTAGATTGAGATGGACAAATTACTTACGACCGGGTATTAAACGTGGGGAATTCACTGGTGATGAGGACAATATGATTGTTCATCTTCAAGCTTTGTTAGGAAACAGATGGGCAGCTATAGCTTCTTATCTTCCACAAAGAACTGATAATGATATCAAGAATTATTGGAATACCCATTTGAAAAAAAAGCTTAAGGGCTTTGAATTAAATAATGGGGATCAAATCCAAAATGGCTTCTCAAAAGGTCAGTGGGAAAGAAGGCTTCAAACTGATATTCAAACTGCCAAACAAGCATTGAGACAAGCTCTTTCCCTTACAACAACAAACCAACATTTAATTCAAACACCCACTGATACTATTGCTTGTCAATATCAATCCAATCAAAACCAGCCAATAGCTAATTCTTATTCCCAATTATTATTACCACCCAACAAAATTAATCAACATGATGCTTCTTCTTCTTCTTCTTGTTCTAATTCTCCATATGTTTCAAATGCTGAAAACATAGCTCGATTGCTGAAAAATTGGACAAAAAATTCAGGCAAGAAATGTAGTACAAATTCAGAATCAACAACAACAACAAGGAGTGGAAGCCAGAATAATTGTTGTTTGTCGGTGGAGGAAGAAAGTTGCAACTCTGAAATTGGTGGTGTTCAACTTCCATTCAATTTGTTGGAGAAATGGCTGTTTGATGAAGCTGCAGCTGCACCTCAATATCATCAAGATTTCCTCAATTTCTCCTTCCAATATTCTCAACCCTTCTTTAATTAATTACCTTCTTTAAAAGTCATTCCTCAAACCCCAACAATTGTAAATCTACCAATATCCATATATATTTGTGTTTTTTTTTTTTTCTTCTTTTAACAACAATTTGAGATTGGGGATTTGAACCTCATAGTCTGTTATGTTTTTTTAATCCTAATTAAGTTAAGGTTCGCGTTGTTAGCGATATTATTCTATGGAGTTAGAAATTTTCGTTAAAAAAATTATTAATATTTAGTTTGGTGATTTTTTTTGGGTTAAAATACTATTTTGGTTCATATAATTTGGAGTTTGTTTAATTTTTGTCTCTATAGTTTCAATTGTTCAATTTTAGTCTATGTATTTTAAATAATTTTTTTAATTTAATTCTTTGAAGTTAATTTTTATTGAAATTGGTTCAATAATTATAATAATTTTCATGTAAGAAAATATAGTATGTGAATATGTTTCCAAATTTTTATTGTAAAAATGATATAGATAATAAAAAGTTGGATAAAAAACTATTTGTACTTTTGAAATTGTAACAATTTAGTCATTCAACTTTAATAAGTAACAATTCAGTGAACTTTATCTTTTGTAATAATTTAGTCCTTATTGTGAAGAATGTTATAAGTCTTGATGAAATTTCTTACATGTGTAAATTGATAAATTGATTAGGAATCAATTTTATTTTTTTTTTTTTTATAAACTATAAAGACTAGGTCATTATATAATAAAGTTGGCACTTAATGTTGAATAGATTTTTTCGTGTTAGGGACTAAATTGTTACAAACTTTAAAGTATAGGGATTATATTTAGTTACTAAAATTTAGGGGCTAAATTATTACCAATTTGAAATTATAGAGACTAACTCATTACCTACTAATATTCAATGATTAAATTGTTACTTCTATAAAAGTTTAGGAATCAAAAATGTTTTTCTGCTTAAAATTTAAAGTTTTTTTTTTAAAAAAAAAAATTAATAATAAACTAATAAGACTAATTTTAAGATTTATTAAAAGGTTAAAAACTGAAATTGAATATTTGCAAAAGACTAAAATTTAAACAAACTTCAAAATACAGTTACCAACATGATATTATCATTTTATTTGTTCCTCCACATTTCTCATTTTCCTTGGCTTTCTAAAGTTAAAAATCTCAAAATTATATTAAACATCGAAATTTTGTTATATAACTAAAATATTATTCCTAATTTCTCTCCATTTCTCTAATCCATATCTTCGCACGTACGTTTTTTCCTCAATAAATCTCTCTCCGAATCTCTCAACAAATTAATCTCCATCTCTTTGCCATGTTTGAGACTAATGGGTTAAAATCACTTTGTTATTTTTAAAATTACTCTAAAACATATAATTTTAGAATCTCTAATCTATATTTTTAATTATTCAAAATTAATTTTGATTATATGAATTTTTATTTTATAGTATAAAATTAAAAATTAAATTAATTTTAATTGATTAGAAAGAAAAGTGATATCAAACATACACTTATTCTCCTCTTCTAAATCTCCATTTTTTTTCCTTCTAAAAGTACTTCTATCTCTCCCTATGCCTTTTAGCTTCAATAATAAACGAGATGGAATTCAAAATTCATATGGGTACATGTTCTATGTCTGTTAAGTTATGTTGAATCGTACTTTGTTAAATATTTAATGCAAGAAATTATTATTATTATTGTTATTCTATATCTCCTCATTCTCTTAGCTCACGATTATTTCTTTCTTCCCTCTCTTACATATTCACAATACAAAGTACCCATTTTTCAATGGGTTGTGGCCTTTTCATCAACAAACTTGTCTCCCTATATAAAGAAATAATAACCCTCCATGGATTCAACGAGTGAAGGAATGATCAATAATTAGTATTCAAAGATATTTAAAAAAAAATAAAAAAAAATCTCTTTTCCATCTTTTCAATTTTACTATATACTGTAAAAAAAGGGAGAGAGATAATGAAAATACAAATATATCCAAAGATATTAAATTTAGCTTATTTTTCCACCAAGAAAAAGCTTCAAAATCTCAAAGAAAAGATAAAACTTAAAAGATCCCATAAAAACTTTTTTTCTCCTCAATAGATTTCGAAATTTCTATCTTGGATCCCATAGCTTTTCCAGAAAAGTTTTTGTAAGGGAGAAATTCTCTAGCAATTTAATAAATTTTGGGTAAAATACTTTTTTTTTTCTTTTAATATTTATTACTTTTAGTTCTAACTCAAGCTTGTCTTCTGTCACATCATATTTTATACTTGTAAATTTAATAAGATTGATGTAATTGGTGGGCCTTTTTTTAGCTATCATTTATCTGTTATTAAATTTGCACCTTAATTTTAGGGCATGTGATGTAAATGAAAATTTTAAAAGTTAAAAGATTAGTGAATTTTATGTCTTCAAATTTCATCGAGTCTTAACAAATTCATTAGCTTTTATTTTTTCAAAAATATAAATTAAATGAAATTATTTTCATTAACAAAAATTTACATTGAAGAATGAGTAATAATTTTGTTGGAGTTTTGTCTCACAAGTAGACAATCCTTTTATACATATATATTTAAAAAAAAGTTTCAACACCGCAACTAATGAATTTTATGAGAAAATCAAAGTGAATTTACTTCAACAATAATTGACATGATCTGATCTTCCTCCTTAAAAGTTGATTTCCTGGCGTAATTATTGATGTACTAAAAAAAATTAATTTCATAAGATAAAAAATATGATAGGTAATTAATGGTCTTAGCTCCATTCCACTCACATATATTGATATTTTTTTTCCTCAAATTGTTGGACCATTTTTATTAAAAATAAATTGAATGATATAACATAAAATTTGGTAACTGCTTTTAAATCGGTTTTGTGGTTGTTAGTACCTTATCTGCACACAAAACAAACGATTCTTAAACTTAAGTTGGTATACATATTTATTTTTTATTAGGTGACAGATTGCTTCAATATAATTCGTAGCGGCTTCAAACTTGATCTTTTATTTAGAGAAGACCTAAAAAATTAAACGTCAGTGGCTTTGTGTCGCGATCCGACAAATATAATACTTTTCATAAGAAGAAACCTAATTGATGTAGTTGTTGGAAAATCCTTCGTTAATTTAATTCAGTAGCTATTGCCGTCGGCAAAACGCCGGTTCCAGAAGTCGGTGTGAAGAAGACAATTGAGCTAAATAGCATAGGAAGGACACTATATACCCTTCCTTTCATACATTAATCCAATCCAAATAGTAATTTAATATTTTAGAAAAGTAATTTTGGGGTCAGCCCACCCAGTTACCAATTAAAATTTAGAAAATTATTAAGAAAAAATATCAAAACTACGTATAAATATAGAAAAATTTCACTATCTATCAGCGATAGGATTTTATTGCGGTCTATCTCTGATAGACAGTGAAATTTTTCTATATTTATAAATAGTTTTGTTCATTTTTCTATATTTGAAAACAATCCTTAAAATTTTTCATGTGGTAAATGTATTTTCTCTTGAAAAAATGAATTATTATTATTATTATTATTATTATTATTATTATTATTTCAAGGTTGCATGATATAGTTTACATCTAATATTGCCTTTTTTTTTTTTTTTTCTAAAAATGTTTTATGAGTTAAAGACTTGCAAAAGATTGAAAAAAGATGTACCTAAATTTTTCATATTTAACATTGGTGCTAATTTATTGTTATAACATAATGAACTTCTTTTATTTAATTTAAAGTGGAAGTAAGAGGATTAAACTACCATCCATATTTGGGATGATAATAAATACATCATTTACTAGACTAAGTTCGAATTCTCATAATGAAAAACATAATTTATTAATAAATACTGTGAAAGGCCAATTAAAATTGACTTTAAAATAATGTTTTTCGAAAAAGTCGTGGTTATTTAAACTCTTTTTTATATAAAGAATGGTTAAAATAAACTTTGAAAATGTTTCAAAAACTATTTTAAACAGTTGCCAAACATTTTAATTTTTTTAAAAAAAAACGACTTATTTTCAAAATTAAATACTTAAACATTAAACTAAACACACCATGAAATTAGATTCAAGCTTATACACTTATAATTAAGCAATGGTCCAGTGTCTCAGAATTGACCTTGTGCAAAGGACACCCCCAATTTGTGTTAAGGTCTATCAAGAACTTCCCTTTACCTTTATATCAACAGTATTAATACATTTTGTAGGGTTCATTTCCAAATTAGAAAAACATCATTCATTAATAAACATAATGAAAAACTCACTTTCAATTGGAAAATTATAATGATTGTTACATGCATGTTTTATAATAATGAAAAACATTTAGTTAATTAGTCTAAATGATATTTAAAGATATTTCAAAAGTGCCAACATTCATGAGTACCATTTCTAAAATAATATATACTTAGAAGTGATACATTAGTATAATATAATAGCATAAAGATTATACTTTTAATAATTTGATTATATTACTCTACAAGATTGTTAAATTCATGAATAATAATAATTTGGTAAGCATAAAGATGGACCACGCAACATGCATACGAGTTAATATATGAATAATAACAAGGAAAATGGGGACAACTTATACAATTGATGGATATATAGAGACTATTTAAAGGAATAGCACAATACCAACGGAAACCTATACTTTAAAAAAAAAAAAAAAAAAACAGAAAAGAAAAGAAAAATAAAAGATCATATTATAAATATTAGAAAATAGATGCCCCAATTGCTTAGTGTCCTTAAAAGATCAATGTCATTCTTTCATCCACCCAAGTGTCAATCTTTAATTATCCCATGTGTCTAATGCCAAAGCACCCTTAGTGTCCATAAAATGCTACATCCTAATTGCCCATTGTCTATAAATAGTGGCTTATTATGGATATTGTAAACACACATTGGTGAAAAATCCAAAAAATTTTGAGATAGTGGAAATTTTTAGAGAAGTTCTTTATTTAAGTTATTTTATATTTTTATTATTTTATTATATATATTATTATTATATTATATTTTTTCAATATTTGTATTGTTGTGATGCCCGTTTTTTCTCCTCGTTTTTACAACAGATCAATTGATGTTATCAATTTCCATCAATTTGGCCTAACAACATTTATTATTTGTATACCTTCCACTTTTGTGAAGGAAAGCAACTTTTCATATAGTATTAGATTTTATAAGAGAAATTATTCCTCGTATTTGTAAAAAAAAAAAAAAAAAAAAAAAAAAAAAAAACAATTGTGACATTCATTTGGAAACTATACCATTCCTCAGGTAACTGAAAACAATAACTCGTAAAATGACTTTTCAATTCTATACAATCACTTATTTTATATATATATTCTTCATATTAATTAGATTGTTCAACTAATTAATAGACCATACATAATCATACAATTTGTAGTCTAATGTTTTATTATAAATCTGTAGTGTAGTTATTATATCGTTTTAAAGAGATTATTTATAAAAAGACCCAACATTTCAAAAGTCATTGAAGCTAAAACTTAATTATAATCTTTGTTCATGTACTCTCATTAAATTTTACAAGTCATGCATTCACATGGAACCAAATTAAAAGTGAGTTAATTAATACACTTTATTTGTTGTTGCTAATTAAATTACCCCTTAACAAATAATATAATACAATGAGGAGGAAAAAAATAAATAAGGCTCAAATAATTAACTTGAAGAACAAAATATTCTTATACTTATAATAAGAAAAACATAAGAAATGGTGTTGTTTACAACAAATAACACTTTAATTTTCTCCTAATATAATCCTTGGTTGGTTTGAAATATTGAATAACATAAAAAGGGCAGTGGGTATTTCTAGCCAATTACATCATCTAATGGCTAATAGAGGCTCTCAAAATTAAAAGAGATTGCAATCTTCAACCAAAAACTAAAGAGTCTAATATATCAAGAAAGTGACTAGATTCTTTTCTAATTTTAATTTTTTTTCTATTTTTTTTTTTTTTTCTTGGAAATATTGTATGCAACAACAAACAATGAGTGGTCATGAGAGGAATCAACTAATGCAAGCTTAGGGACAACAAATTGAAAATTTGAAACCATATATATTAGAGGAACAATGACTAAAGCAAGAAATTTGTAAATGTTATGCAAAAGGCAAAGGATAATTAAATAGTCATCAAATATTGTTGTTTAATAATATTATAGTTACACTCCATGCGAATAAACCAATTGAATAAGATTTGAAGAGATCATTATTGTTGATGCGATTTTTTAAAACTAAACGTGCTTCTCACATGGTGTTTAATTTGCCAATGAGTCTTTATCAACCGTGAGTTTTCGACTTTTTGCTTGATTAATTGGCCCTTTGAGATGTATAATGCGTACTTTTGAGAGAAATTGCGTTTTCTCTTTTTATGGAAGGGAGCGCATTGAAAATTCTCTTTTCATACCCATCAACTCAAGCCGCATTATGGCAAGTTTTGCATTGATAATGTCGGTGAACGGTTTTGGGTCAAGTTGGAGGGAGTTTTACTGTTCCTCTTTGCTATCACCTCAATATATTGTGCTCTCGTTCGATTCATGTATTAATGAGCTAAGTTGTCTCTATCTGTCCAATCGTTATTTTGCCCGTAAGTGTAACTAATTGTAAACAATCATAATTAGATAGGACCTATTATGATTGATTAAAAATGGTTGGTTGTTCCAAAATCGTTGCATTTGAAGCACATTATTATTGCCATAAAGCAAGAAAATATATTAGTGAAAAATATCAAAAGGCTCACTTGAAGAATATATTCAACTATTATCAATATAAGCACTTATATAGCATAGGACAAATTGTATAAAAATAATTATGTATTAAGATTATTTTTAAACATGCGACTATCTATTGTAAGCTAGTAATAAATAGTTAATTACTCAAATTTGGTATAGTTTAAAATCCAATCAATTTTTCTCTATTTAAACTTTTTATATATACCAAAAAGAAAAAATTGTTATGTTCAATTTTGGCTACACACTAACATCAAAATGCATAAAATTTTAAGGGCTAAGATATGGTCAGTGTACTTTAAAATTTATTTAATTTTAATTTTTATACTTTCAATAAATATTAAATTTAAAATATATTAAAATAAAAATACAGAGACTAAAATTGATCAAACTTAAGTATTTTAACTTAAGGAAATTGTTGTGTATAGAAAAAAAACAAAACTAATTACACAAATAAAAAAAAGTACAGCCCATGCTTTTCTATTTTCCACTATTTTTTTCTATATTGTAATTAGTTTTTTTTTTTTTTTTCTATTTTTGAAAAGACCCCTTTAATTTACTTTAAATTAATTTTGAAATGCTTTGCTTAATAAAGAAAAGAAAAACAAAGTGGTCTAAAAATAGAAAGAAAAAGAAAACAGTTTGATGAAATTTTGATCAAGTAACAAAAGTTTGTTTGATTTTTGTTCTTTTTCTTCTTTGAAAAGCATATATATTCATTCTTTGATTTATTTTGAAGTGTTTTTTAGATATGAAAATAGTAACCTCTATATATAAGTTAAGAAATACAATTTTAATATTGTAATTATTGTACTAAAAAGAAGAGAAGAAAAAAAAAATCTAGAGTAAACCTAATTTATGAATCAAGTTGATTGAATGATAGAATTAAAGCTCGTGTTTGTTAAGAATCTATCAATTGTGGGACACACAGGTTTTTAATTTGCCTTTGTGATCGATCATCCAATCAAATCCTTTACCACAAGCTTTTGACTTTTCCATATATTTTGTTCCAACTCATTCATATTTTATATAATTAAATTAATGCCTCCTTTTCACACATAGAAACAATTCATTTCTTTTTATTCAAGAAACAACACACATGTTTTCATAATTACTTTACGTTACAATTTATCTTTTATAACCGATTAAAAAAAAACTTAAATAGATAATTAAAGTAAATAAATTATTAGCCAACAAGCTTAGATTATATATATATAGGAAAGTAAACTATTTTTTTTTTTTAAGGTTTTAAAACTAAAATGAGGTTTGAAAATTCAAAGTAAGCATTATTAAAGTCAAAAGAAAAGTGATATGAAACCAAACCAGATTTTTAATATATTTGAAATGTTTTTAAGGAAAATCAAAAACACATTTACATGGAGTGGTGGGGCTAAGGAGAAGCTAATTCCACCGGAAATGTTCCTTTCCATACTAACAAACAAGCTGTCAATTTAGCTTTCTAATAAATGTGTCATTTAATTACAATAATTATTTTTCAATTAAAACAAATTAATTCGAAAGCTAGACAATTGCATGTGCAACCTTACACCTATCTTTTTCTCTCCACATCTAAATTTAATCATCTTACTTACAATTTAGTTTCGTACGCCTTCAAATGCTTTATCTTTTTGGTCCCCTCAATATCTCTAATTTTCATTATTCATCATTACATTACATTACACTTTATATTGTCCTGATCATGTCTGGGCCGAATATCATGGGCCTGAAGATGGGCCGGGTTGGGTTCGAATTTCAAGCCCGGTCCAGAATGATCACTGGAAAATAACAATCCACGTCAGGAGGCAAATGCCACGTCGGACTTGGATATTAAAAATTTAAGTGGCAGGCAATGATCAAATCAGTTGTTATTTCAGGCATTTGGATATATAGGTATGGACACGTGGCAGGAAAATAGCCAGGTAAGCCTACTTTCTTCTCTACTATTGGGTGTGAGATGACATGCTAAAAAGTATCAAAATATCCAATGGGGCCTTCCCATTTCCCAAAAAGAAAAAGAAAAAAGCGACCTTTAACAGAAGTTGCCATCACAATTTCATTAGGCAACACATCAACTAATCCGCGTTTTGGGTTATTTACATTAATTTCAAATAATATGAAATTAGTAAAGACCTTGCTCTTAATCCTTATCTTTATGTCCTTGACAAAATCGACCTATGTCATGGTTCAGTTTAATTTATTAACATATAAAGTCGTAACAAAATGAATAACAAGTGTGCATAGTAAATAATAAATAGAGATTGGTAATCTTGTTCGGTGTATAATATCATCAATGTTTGGAGGCAGTATGTCCAAAGGAAAGAGACTTCATTAATATAAAATTAAATAATTAGAATGAAGTACTTATCTATTAAACAACTTCTACAATAACTCCCGCACAACCTATTTCTTAGTGAAAAAAATAACTTAGGCTCTCCTTTAGTGTGAGAATCTCTCTCAACTATCGTCACGATTTTTCCTTATCTTGTAATCATTTTATCTCAAATAGACTTACTTAGGCTCTCTCCTTAAGTGTGGGAACCCTTTATAATAGACTAATTAGCTTCCCATAAGTTTGACAGAAGATATTTTCAATCCAATCATACAAAGAACACAACAACTTAGTTTCCTCAAACAGTGAGGTTCACACAAATGGCCTCTAGTAATACATTGATCGAGCATTTCTTACATTATCGCTAGAACACAACAAACACCGTTAATATTTTGAAAACGACAACCCACCGTAAAATATATATACCTAGCCTTTGTAAGATAAACTTTCAAATATAGATCAAGATCTTTTTTGCTACCAAAAAGAAAAATATCCAAATAACAAAGCAAGCGTAGACTTTGATAAACAATAAAAATATTTTTCAAATAGAATAAGTAAAGGTTGGAACATCATGCTTGACATAACAAAGAACAAGATGCGGAACATGTAAGCAAATATCTTGCCCGTAAGAAAAATATAGCCAATATAAATGCAGTAACAAAGACATATAGTCTCGATCAAGAAGTCAATGGTTCGAACCCTATCTCAAATATTAAGTTAAACTAAAAAGAAGTGGGAATTGAAATGGAAAGAGAGAGTATAAAGGTGGTTGTGGAAGGTAGTAGTGGAGGAATTTCAGTTAAGAGTAATAGAGAATAGAGAGTTAGTGGTGGGGAAAGAGAATAAGATGAGAGGGGTGGGTGTATGGTCCTCTCAATGATGAGAAGGAAAAGTGAAGGAGGAGGGGACAAATGGGCCCAAAGAGAGAGGCCCAAATTGTCGGATAGCTAAAGCAGTAGCTGTATGTAGCTCAAACAAGACAGGCTTAGAAGTGCTGGCATTGGATTGATTGATGGGCCATTGGGCTTTTTTTTTCTTTTTTTTTCCTTTTTCCTTTTTATTTAATTAATTAACGACAAGATGCTGTTTTGTTTACTACAATACAAATACAACACCCTTCTTCCCACTATCCTTTGACGTGTCAACTTAACATCACCATTTCTTTTCCCTCATTTATTCTTTTTCCTTTCATTTTACACTCACTCCTATAAAAAGTTTTAACAATTTTTCTTTTTTTTTTTCTTAAAAAAAATATTTTAATTTTTTTTCATGCATGGAAATAGGTGTGCTCTGTGTTGCACCTATGCATGTTAAGTTTCGTGAAACTCTATGCTCTAATCGGTTTGAATTGTGTCAATGTAAAAATATAATTAAATTGGTATATGTATTTTCAACTAATAATTTATTTTATGCTTTTGATCTCAAAACAAATATCTGGGTGGAATTGTAATATTCTAAATACTAGTAACAAAATCGTGTAAATTAATATCTTTATTTGTAAAATTTAAGAATGTGTACTTCTAGTTTCTTTCATGAAAAAACATGATTTCTTTTTGTTTTGGGATATAAAAGAATACGATGTATGGTTTTATTTTAGAGAAATTTTTTAATTTTTCCTTCTTTCTTTCAATGAAGAAAGAAAAAAAAAAAAAAAAAAAAAAAAAAAAAAAAAAAAAAAACAGAGGTAAAGAATCATAAGTATGACATAAGAGGAAAAAGAGTTTATTATCAAGTGAGTCCAAAACTTTCCTATTTCGTCATTTCAATTTTCCAATTTTCAGTAATTTCGTAGAAATTACAGCTTTCCTCTCACGACCCTTGTTACGATGTTACTATATTTAAAAAAAATTGAAATCATAAAATAGATTTTTAATACTTAATTTTCTAAGAAATGAAAAGAATGAATTCCTAAAATGACTTTTTGTAGTAAAATTTTCACGGATAGAAAAAATGTCAAACTATTTATAGAAAATAGAAAAAAAAATATGGATAGATATTGATAAACTTCTATTAGCATCTATTAGTGAGAGACTTCTATCATTTCTATCACAACTATCTACAAATTTTGCTATTTTGTATAAATAGTTTTCCTTAATTTTCTATTTTTTTTAATAATAATAATAATAAAATTATTGGGGTTGAGAAATAGAGGATTTTAATTTGGACGAATATCTTGGCTCGTAGTTGTATTGTATGTTTGGCAAAAATGAATAATAATTCTGCCAAATTGAATAATGGAAGGAGAAACTTTATATATAAACAAACAAAATGATAGAATGAGAATGAAGAGTTGGCATGACAAAGATATATACAATCCCTAAAACTCTTCTCTTCAGCATTGAATTGAGATTTGCCCTTTTTAATTAAATTGTTTCTTTGAATTCATACAGACACCCTAGACCAAAACCAAAGCATGTAAAACCCTAAAACATGCTCCTTGATTCTTGGATATTGTTAATGTTATACAAAATCTCAAAGTGATCATCAATGAACAATTGCAAAGGAAAATGAACACACACTCGATTCTCTTCAACAAAAAAAAAAAAAAAAAATGTGCCTAAAAATGTCTCTATATGAAATTTTTGTTAAATATATATATATACAAATGTTGATGAGAATGGACAGCCATGTGTTTTTGTCTCCCTTCTACAGAAACTCCTCACCCTCTCTTCACTGTTTTCTCTGTTTGTCCATTTCCAATTTATCTTAATTTTATGTTTTTTTAAAAAATTATGGTCTAATTAATTTTCACAAAGTAATTTTGAAGGTTTTCCTCATGTTTGATTTCAACAAACCCTCCAAGTTCCCAACTTTTTCATCTCAAAAGCAAAAAAAAAAATTAAAATTAGAGGAAATAAGAACAATTTTTTGGCAAAGTGATATGTGGGGTTACTTCAATTTTAATCTTGTATCACACAATATCCATATCATAACTTTGCCAACATTAAAAAATACAAAATTGATGAAGACCCATCATCATTTTGGCATATTACAATGTGGGGTTACTTCAATTTAATCTTAACTTTGCAACAAAAAAAAAAAAAAAAAAAGATTCAACCATTTGATAAAAAAAAAAAAGGAGAATAAAATGAAACAAACACAAGAAGGTGAGTTAAGAAGGGGGTGGTGTGTAAAGTAAAGCCATATCTAATTGATGTTGAAATATCTTAGTTTTATTTGAGTTTGATTTGATGCAAAAGGGAAGGAAGAGGGGCAGTATTTTTATTTTTATTTTTTTAAATTTTAATTAATTATTATTTGGAATCTTAGGTAGTGTATGATATGGATTTGATAATAATAATGGACCACTGTTAGCCTGCCTTTTGAGTGTCATTTGGACCCCCACTTTTGTTACTTAAAAATAGCATCCCACAGCTCATCTTTGGGCTACACATCTATTCTATATATTCTTAATTATTACTGCCTTAATTATAATGTTAGGCCTAAAAAGCAGCTCATTTTAATCTCTTTTATTAAAAAATTAAAGTAAACATAATTATGCTTCTTTTATGTTCATTCGCTCATTCCTTTGACTCATAACCAGTGTATATCATGCATTATTTGAATCAATAAAACATCTATTTAAAAAAATAATAATAAAGAACCAGAAACTATTTTTATAGCTAGGGTTCTACTCCTTAATTAATTCCCTCTCTTTACAACTCCTTTTTTGAGCTCACCAATCAAAAAATTCCACGTTGGATACATCTTTAATTTCCCAATTTTTTTTTTTTTTTTTTTTTAATGTATTTTTGAATAACCCACTTCTCCTAACCTTTTTGATTAGTAGTGAAGAAGGTTGTGGAAAGTTGTGTAGGAGTGTCACTGGGCTTTTGACAAGATTAATTTGGTAAAGGGTCAATCTTTGCCTTCCAATCTAACCAAAAGGATTTGGAAAAATAAATAAATAATTTGTTGCCAAAATAAGCTTGTGTTATTTCTGTTTTATATCTTCCTTATTATTAATTTTCCTCTCTCTTCCATATATAAATAACTAACTCTCTCTTAGGGTTAGGGTTATATTATCTCACTTGTTGAATTCCCTTTGGAATTTGATCCAAAAAACCCCAAATTCAGCAAAGATTGGTGGGTTTAGAGCTGTGTGGGATCCCAAAACCATGAAGAAAAGGTTGGTGGTGGTGAAGAAATCTGATGGCTCTGGTGGCCGACGCTCCGGTTCGGGCTCGGTCGTGCGCTACGCGGAGTGCCAGAAGAATCACGCAGCAAAGCTCGGGGGGTTCGCAGTCGACGGTTGCCGGGAATTCATGGCAAGAGGAGAGGATGGAACTGAGGAGGCTCTCAATTGTGCTGCTTGTGGCTGCCACAGGAATTTTCATAGAAGGGAAGTGGATGCTGAAGTTGTTTTTGAGTATTCTCCTCCAAACTCCAATTAATTAATCATTGAATTGAAAGGATTATCAATCATCATCATCATCTTCATCAAACTTCAAATTGACTAAAAGGGTTTGTTTTTATATATATAAGATTTCTATGGTATGGTTTTTTATTTTTAGTTTGCATTTTGATCGTGTAAATCTGATCAGTAACCAAACATCTCATGGATTATTGGGGGAGGAAAAACTAGAAAGAAGAAAAAATAATAATCAAATTTCAGTTTGTTTTTTTTCATTTTTGCTTTAATTTTCTTCAAGAATATATTGATCAAGGGTTTCTTTCTTTATTACATGACACAAATCCTAAAGTTTCTCTCTTTATCCCTAGTAGTTTGCAATAAGCAAGAATTTCTTATCAAACATGAATTCCCTTGGTAGATTCCAAAAATAGAGACTTGGGTTTTTTTTTTTTTTTTTTTTCTTAATTCTCTCCCTCTCTTTGTTTTTATACCACAATTACAAGTCGGAGAATCAAACCTCCAACTTAAAAAACCTTCGAAGAGTGTATATCAATTATCGTTGAGCTAAACTCACTTTGACAAATCAACATCTCATTCTTAGCATATAAAACCCCCTAATTTGGTGGTTGGAAAGAAAATAAATGAATTTTCTTGTTAAACTTCATGTTGTTTGTTGTTCATGGTTTGATATATATGCATTTATTTTCTCGGAAATTAACCAAACAAGGGTAAGGGGTGTGATTTATTTATTTATTTGGTTTCTTGTCTTCCATGAAAATAATCTTGTGTAAATGGACCAAAGTGGTTCATTGTGATAAGATACAATATTTGATTATTTTAATATAATTAATCAATTTTGAAATATGAAAATCTTTTCCAAACCCCACTAATAGTTCAATCATGTCTGTGATCACTGTTCTCCAAATTCAATAATATATTAAAAATTCAATCTCAATTAAAAGCTTTTCTCTAATGACTGATCCACATTTCTCCACTGCCCCTTTTTTCCTTCAACCTTTCATTTTGATTTTCATTGATGTGGTTTTTCTAATTCTATCATGTCTCCAACCTTCAAAATCGCTTCTTAATTTAATACTTTTTCATTAAATATTACATCTTTTCCTTTTCATAACCCACTAGCTTAGCTCAACAGTAATTGACATGACTAAATTGATGTCAAAATAAGTATAGCTCAATTGACTTATAGTACGTGTTAACAACGTATATAGTTCAAATCTCTCGTTCCTATTTTACTTTTAAATTGGTTACATTACATTACCACTAAAATACATAGATTGTTGCATTTATGAAACTATACTTACAATTGTAATATAAGATTCTATAATTTAAATTCAATAGGGTATACATGGTACAATTTCTTGATTTTTAATTTCTTCTCACTAATGAGTAACATTCTTAATTTTCTTCCTAATTTTGGGATGATTAAGGGAAAGCCATGACTAACTTGGTCGCCTTTGAAGTTATAACTTTCATAATTGGGAATGAATTTGGCTCTTTGTTTATTCTAGGCAAACTTCTTTTGTCACTAAATATTATTAATTACGAACAAACAAACATATAAGTTCAATGATAGTTAAAGTTTGAATAATAAAAGAATGAGACTGATAAAAATTTCTAATTGTGGGTTGCAAATTTCTAAACTTCTAATTAATTAGTGTTTTGAACCTTTTGATTTTGGCCAAATCTAGACATTAAATCAAATTTGGAAGTTTAGTGGCTAGTTAGAAAATTTGTGAAGCATTAAAATATATAAATACTATAGTAGCTTATTATAAATTTTCTAATGTGCACTGATTCATTAGAACTATATATAACACAATTCTAATAATTTATAATTTATAATTCATCGATTTTCTTTTTTAATTTAATTTAAAATCAATAAGGGAGAAAAAATGTTAGATACTTCACATATGTCACTCGTGGAAGTGAAGAGGTATGGAAGAGTTATAAATTTTCCCTACTTACCTATTGATCGATCAACAAAAATTTTATTCCAATCACTGTTCTTATTAGTTGATAATATTAGTTGACAATTTTGTGAAAGGATTATTAAGTTTTCGACAAATGGGAGAGAAAAGTACAAAAAAAAGGAAATATAAAAAATATAATAAAATACTATCTTGGTTTTGGTACTTACAATTTTGTTCAATTTTGATTCTTATACTTTTAATAAATCTTAAATTTAGCCGTTCAAAGTTAACTTTTTTTCTAGAAAAAAAAAGTACAAATACGTTTTAAAATATTTATAATAAAAAAAATGATATATAATAATTGTTATCCATATAATAATAATAAAATAATAAAATAATGACTAAATTTATATTAAAGTATCATTTTAGTATTTATACAATTTATTCAATTTTAATCATTGTACTTTCAATAAATTTTGAATTTAGTCTCCAAGGGTAATTTATTGTATTTTTTTAAAAAAAATATATTTTCTATTAACATTTTTACTATAAAGTTTGAAAACATGTTTAATATATTATTTTCTTGCATGAAAATTATTATTACTATTATTATCAGTTTAAAAAAAAAACAATTTTGAGAGGCTAAATTTATGATTTAATAGAAGTACAAATATTAAAATTAGAAAATTAAAAATATAAAGATTAAAATTCAACTAATTATGGGATGACTAGGGTATTTTAACTTTTTAAAGATTTACAAAAAAAAAAATATTGATTAAGAAAAAGGGGAAGAAAAGCATTGAATTTGGTGAATGGAATCCTGGATTTGGCAGTTGGGTGCAGCAGCCTAAATTAATAAGGGGAATGAAAGGACGGAATATGGCCGCAAAACAATGAATCCATTGGGTGGACAGTTAAAAGTCGCCGTCTTCCCCGCCGCCACTGCAACAACACGTGCGTTATTCCATAATTATTATTTTTTTTTTATATAATTGGGGCATTGGGCTCCGCCTCCTAAATATTAGGAACCTGTTTCGGGCCGGCCCACACACACTCAGACAATAAAGCCTTTAAATCCTCTCTTGGTCTCTGCATCTCTTCTTCTGTGGACCTCATTCCCCATTTCACTTTTTTTCCAAATTTTTATTTATGTTGGGTGAGAGAATCCAATCTCGATATCGATGATATAAACTTTATGTCAATAATAAACTTAAAAAACTATATAAGGCTTGTTGATGCCAGATTTTGGACCACCATTAAATTTATTATTTGGACAGAACCTTATCTGTAAAATAGAAAAGATCCACATACCGGTATGATGCTTGTCACACATGCTTAGACACTTAAGTTAACAAAGTGATCGATGAGTTTTCCTCTTATTTATTGAGTTCTCTTGACCTCTTCTTTTCCTTGTTTTCCGAGTTATTCCTTTAGCCCTAACATCTTTTTTGGGCCTGCTTTCCCGTATAGCCTCAATTTGGGGGTGTGTTCATATGGTCGGCCTCGTTGTGGGCTAAGGCCAAACCTCATGTTATGGGCTTTGTCCCATGCTACATCTCTCCTCCTTACTTTGCATTGCTCTGGGCTTTGCCACTTAGCCCATTTCTCCATTGCAACTCTTGTTATTTACAGTTTTGTCTCTAGATCCAAAATAACCCATAACAAGGTGAAGTTATAAAAAGATATTCTTTAACTTTGTATTTTGTTTAAGAAATACCACCAAACTTTTGAAGATTTTATTAAATATCCTTAAACTAAAAAAAATAAAAATACAAGTATGGTTAATTTATGGATGGAAACTATAAGTAACTTATTTCAATAATATCCCTAGACTTTCAAAAATGACATTAGTACCTTTATTTTTTATTTTTTTTTAAAATGTCCCTATCATGGTATGTGAACAAAAAATCGTTTATCTACATCTCATTACCTCATTCTTCCATTTTCTTTTTCTCTGTTCTTCAATACCTTCTTAATCATTTTCTTTCCTCATTTTTCCTCTTTTATTAAATATTATTACTTTTTTTGCTAAAAAAAGTTTAGCTCAAATGACATTTGTATGTACTGAAGACGAAAAGGTCCATGGTTCTAATCCCCCTACTCCATTTGTACTTTTATATATATATATATATATATATCATTACTTTTAATGACAAATTATGAGTTCTTTCATTTTGAGCATACACAAACATAAACACAATAAATTTCAATACCCAAATAGATAATTTTTTTGGAGTTATCATGAATTGGAAAATAACCAATTTGAAAACAAACTAATATAGATACTCTTATTTTTTTTCACAACATGAAAGATCAAATTTCTCTAATCTCAAGAAAAAGAGTGCTTTAAAATTAAAATTGGAGAATTTAAAAAATAACATTTACATATTTTTCAGATTTCAATTTCTTATTTCCTAAGTATTAAACCACATCTTTAGGTAGCATATTGATAGTATCATCCATTTTCTTTTCTTTCGGTCACATTTTCTAATGCAATTTTGCTCGATAAATAGACGAATTGATTCCATAACAATTATTGATTTTTTTTTAATGTGTTTAAATTCTACAAAATAACTTTAAACTTTGAGTTATATTTTAATTACGTCTCTAGATTTTAATAACTTTTGCATAGGTTTCATGTTTTAAAAGCTAGTATGTGTTGTCTAAATTTTATTTTCTTTTTTATTTTCAATATCTCTGTTGTTTTAGTTTTCTGAGAATTTATATTCTTTAGCTTTTTTGTTTTTTCTTTTTAATTTTAGGATATCCCGATCAAAAATTTTCAGCTATTTAAAATTTATGAAATTTATTTTATTTATAAAGTTTGTTTAAGTTTTATGTTAAAACTATAAAAAGAGATGTATGCATGAATGTAGTGATGACTTGGTACAAGTTCTAAAAAGTCGGGTCGTTCATATCAAATGTCACGTAAATTTCTAAAGTACCAAAGGCATACTTGAAACATACTTTAAAGTTCACGGATATTTGGTGTAATTTAACCCATTCTTAAAATTAGGAAAAAAAAACCATAAGGTTTAGGATATTTTGTCCCTTATTCTTCAGGTGATGATTGTGTCTTCAAACTTTGGATGCAAATCTAATAACGTTGGGATTATATTCCTCTTTTCAACTAAGCTGTAAACAATTCAGTCTAAAGCCAACCATCTTTAAGATTCACAACCCATAAAAAAGCACAAATTTCAACAACAAAATAATTCACTAAAATTTCAACCAAATAAAACACAATAACTCAGAACTACAATAACCCAAAGATTTTCTCTGTATATAAGATGAAACAGAGACCCTAAATCCAAAATTGTATGAATGCAATCTTCCCCCAAAAAGAAAAAAAAAATACACTAAAACATTACTCTCTGCTGCTACTACTACTATATGTTGCAACTCTTCTAATAATATTCTAAAGCAGGACATCGATGATGTGACTAAAATGGAAAAAAGTTTCATCTGAAGATCTTTGAAAACTATACAATAACTTTTTGAGCTATTTGATTTTAAACAAACCCAAGAGAGAAGATTATATATATATATATATATATATATATATATATATATATATATATATATATATATATGGGAAACTCAACCAACCCCTTTTGAAGAAACTAATGAAAAATAGGGACAGAGAAGAGAGTATGGGAAAACCAAATGAGAGGTTGTTCAGCCTTCAGATTCCTTTGCTAAGATCTGTTGTGAATTGGGTCAGATCCTTTCTTGACTCCTCTTTTGTTGGATTGATTTGGGTCAAAATTCATTGCTGGTGATGGAGCCAAGTTCAATTTTTTCACTGAATCAGCCCTGTTGTGGGTGTTGATAATTGGGGATTTGTAAGCCACCCATTTGAGAGCAACATCAATTGTGCTAAGCCCAGTTGCTGTTTGAGGTTGAAGAAGACACAACAAAAAACCAGCTACAATAAACACAAACATCAAACCTTTCCTGTTAAACAAGAAACCCATTATGTGTTTATTTTGGTGTTTCTACTCAACAACCAATTTCCAATTTTGGGTTTATATTGGGAAATTCCCTTGTGAGAGTTTTAAGGCAAAACTGGCTGGGATTTATCTTTTTATTATAAGTTTGAGAAGATAAAGAAAAAAAAAGGGTAAAAAAAGAGAAGAGATTCACCTCAATCATAAGCCTGCCATAGAAGCAATAAAAAAAGGCTGTTTTAGAAGACTCTGTCCAAGTTTGAACAAAAAGTTAAGTTGGAACACCATCCTTGGGAAGCCAAGTATCTTTTTCCTCTCTTTCACTTGTTTTTTTTTTTTTTTTTTTGCAATATCTATTCCCTTCTTCTTTTAACCTTACTATATATATATATATATTATATAATTAACATGTTTAAATCACAACACGTAATCTATATATGCATGAATTAAAAAGATAAATCTACTGATATATAATTGGATTACCTCTAATTAGCTTGTAATTATAACTTAACATGACGTTACATTATAAGCACATCAAAATATTAATTATGTTGTTAAGTATGTTGTTTGGCTTTTGGAATTCAAAGCATATTCATTTAGGTACATCAAAAGCAGAGATGTTGGGAGAATGGAGGAAAATAAATATATAGTTAATTAGGCAATGATTGATTATATTTTAGTTTTGAAAGGTGTTAAATGATATAATATTAAATTTAATTTCATCCACCATCTTAAACCTTTGTGTTAAATATACGATTGACTCAAAAGTTTAAAATAATGAATGAAGGTAAATTTAATATTATATTATCTAAAACTCCCCTCACTTGTGGATATAGGTTTGAACATAGGATTTCCTAAACCACCTTCTCTAATACCATGTTAAATAACCAATTGTTGATGCACTTGTAGGCAGTGGTTTGAACATAGGACCTCTTGGACCATTTGCTCTGATGCCATGTTAAATAATCAACCTAAAAGCTTAAGCTGAATGAGTGGAGATAAATATAATATTATATCATCTAACACTCCTCTCACTTGTTGACAGTGGTTTGAACACATGACTTATTAGACCATATGCTCTGATACTATGTTAAATAATCGATTGACCCAAAAGCTTAAGCTAATGAATGAAGATAAATATAATATTATATCATCTAAAAAAGGAAAGTGTTTATTAGTGTGGATAAAAATAAATAAATAAATAAATAAAAATGAGAGTTGGTGGTTTGTTGTGGTAAATGGAGTTCCTTTATGCTTTTGGTAGGCAATTGCATTGAACTAAAAAGCTTAATAAAGAAGAAAAAAGAAAACTCTTGAACAATACATAACTGTTTAAGTAAGGGGGATGTTGAATGTGTTTTTGAGGGATTTTGGCTCTTCTCTCGCTTATCAATGAAGACCAGGACCATCTTTTCATCAACACAATATTGGGTTTTGGTTTTACTTTTTTACCCAAAAGACTAAATGTTTCAAGCACATTTTTTTTATTTATTTTTTATAATAATTTTTTCATTTCTTTTAATTTTTTCTTTTAAAAATAAAAAGCTAAAAAATTAAAAATAAAGACACACACCAGAGATAGGGGATTTTGGATTGGGACAGGTCATGGTCTAAAATCTCTTCCCCTTCTGCTTACTATGTGGGCTCTTTTGTCTTTCAAACTGTCCATTCCATTTCTTTTTAATTCAAAAATACTTAGACTAAACCAATTTTTAAGTAGAAATAATTAGAATGTTTCACAACCACTTAAAATAGATTTTGGAGTATATTTTAAATAGTTTTTATCAAAAGAGTTTAAATAAAAATAAGTTTTTTTTGAAAAAAACATGGAATGTGGTAACAAAATTTTGATTTCTTAAAAAAAAAAATTGTTATTTATTACCATGTGATAAGTATATAGAGATAGGTTTAACAAATACTACACCTAATCATTATTTTTTCTAAATCACTTTTATTTCTCTTATAATAATTTAGTTTTTAAAGTTCCACTGTGTAACCATTTAAGTTATAATTTCAATTTTGTTACTATTAGTTCTTAGTTTTCGTGAAAATTTTCATTAAACTTTAATGGCCAATTTTGGTTATGTAATGACTTAATTTTTATAATTTATAAACAAACTTGACTCTTAATTAATTTATCAATCTACTTGTGTAAGAAATTTCATTAAATCTTAATAGTATTTTTTACTATCAAGGGCAAATTGTTACAAATATAATGGTAAAACACACGGACTAAATTGATATTTATTAAAACTCGGAAACTAAATTGTTGTAAATTTGAAAGTACATTGACTATATTATTACAATTTAAATATTGATGTTTGCATTTGTTGAAAATGATTTTTAAAAAATCTAAAATAATTTAGAATTGATTTTTCAACTCGGGGTGATCGACTGGGATTTGACTATATTATTACAATTTAAATATTGATGTTTGCATTTGTTGAAAATGATTTTTAAAAAATCTAAAATAATTTAGAATTGATTTTTCAACTCGGGGTGATCGACTGGGATCACCCCCACAAAAATTTTCCCACTTTTTTTTTTTTTTTTTAAGTAAAATTTTCCTCATTTATTAGTGTTCATTTTTTTTAAAAAAAATAAAAATGACACATTTTAGTAATTTGGTAGTGTTGAAATCATTTTTGAATGCAAATATAATTAATTCAAAATTATTTTTAAATATATTAAAATCACTTTTAAAAATCTAGAACCAAATATTAGTATAATGGTATGAAAATCAATGGTATTTAAATCTCTTTTTCTAAAGTCACTACTTCAACTATCACTTTAAAAAACGAGATAAACGATGAAGCCTAAATTGAAGCCTTTCAAATCTTATTATCTTGCTTTCTTATCTCACCAAATCCTCTGTCTCCCTTCCTTGCCTCTCTGCTGTTTTCTAAGTACATGGTTTTGTTTTGCATAACTTTGAGATTGTTGATTTTTTTTTTTTTTTTTTTTTTTTTTTTTTTTTTTTTTTTGGGTTAGATTACACTTTTCTTTTGTTTCATGGTTTCCGTTTATTGTTTCAATTTTTTAAGATTATAAATGTAGTGACGAGGGGTTGCGTCTTCTATTTGAGTGTAAATACATGAAAAATAAGCTCTAAAATACAATAATACTTTATTCACCAAGAAAATAAATCAATAAGCTTAGGTCATGTTTGATAACTATTTGGTTTTTAATTTTTAAAAAAATAAAAATAATACATGTTTGGTAACTGTTTTTAGTTTTCTGTTTCTTAAAAGCAAAAAACTAAAAACATGTTTGGTGATTATTTTTAGTTTTCTGTTTTTTTAATTAAAAAACTAAAATCGTGTTTGATAATTTTATTTTTACTTTTTGTTTTTTAAAATTTAAAATAAATTTGGATGACTTTTTTAGTTTTATATTTTTCATAAAAATAAAATCAAATTAATTTTGTACCTAAAATACAACACACGTTTTTAAAAAGGAAAACCGATTTCCAAAGATGGTTTCTTCCGTTTTTAAAATTCTTAACAATTTGAAAAACTTTTGAAAATAAAAATAGAAAATTCAATTGTAAATCAAACAAATCTGTTTTTAAAAAATCAGAAACAAAAAATTAAGGCTCCGTTAGGTAACAATTTCGTTTTTTCTTTTTTCATTTTTTAAAATTAAGCATATTTCCTCTCATTTTCTTATCATAGTTTGTATCAATTTTCAGTAGGAGAATGTTTAAAATTGACTTGATTTTTGAAAACATTGGTAAAAAAATAGATATCAAAGTAGGAAATTTAGAGGTGGAAGAGATTTCCATCAACTTAATTTTTTAAAATTAAAAATTAAAAATAAAATAGTTATCAAACGGAGCTTACTTGATTATCAAAATGGTCCTTAATATATTAATTTAATGTTTATTATTTAATTTTAGTTTCAATTATTTCTCTAAAGCATGATCGATATTAGGAACATCACACTCTTGAGTCTTGGGAGTATTCACTATTTAACTACTTATGTCGCAATTGGCAATACATTTTCCTTTTTAATATTATATGATATTAAAAATAAATTATAACCAACACTATAAAGTAGATGTACATTAACTATGCTTTTAAGTTTTTTCTTTTTCTTTTTATACAACAAGATCGATGCACATTATCTGCTTGAACCAATACTATAAAGTAGATAATTGAATATCATTTTTCTTTTGTGATATTTTAAACATATTCTTATTAAAAAAAAAAAAAAAAAAAAAAAAAAAAAAAAAGTGATATGAGCAAATCATGATGTATGGAATCATAAATAAATTTAAAAAATTGACGTGACCCTCGCATTGATAAAAAATTAAGTCTTATTTTGTTTGAAGTGTCCTCTTAGAATAAATTTGGTTGATAATAATTTTATTTTATTTTTAGACGGGAGAATATTTAAATCTCTAATATAATAGAAAATGAGAAAGAAATGTACAAATTATAAAAGAATGAAAAGAGAAAACAATAGAATAAAAAATAGTTTTTTTCCCCTATTCGTTCTATGATAAATATTCACAAAAATACCAACTTTCATTGTCACTTATACTAGAGGTTTCATATTCATTATATTCATGTCATTTGGATGAAAACATTATTCATTCAAAGTTTTATGGGAAATTTTTACAGATAGAAAAAATGTCAAACTATTTATAGAAAATAACAAAAAAAAAAAAATACTGATAAACATTGATAAACTTATATCACCATCTGTCAGTGATAGACTTCTATCATTTCTATCACTGAAATCAGGGTCTATCACAACTATCTTAAAATTTTACTATTTTGTGTAAATAATTTTCCTTATTTTTTATTTTTAAAGATTCTCCAAGTTTTATATATATGTGAAGAAGATAAGAAGAAAAAAAAATCTTAATAGGTCCCTAATTAGGAATTCCAAATTTGTTATCAACACTATGTGATATTGAAAATGAGTCTAGTAAGAAAAAGTAGAAAAATGAATGATTTGTTTCGATTTACTTTTGCTTAAATAAGTATTTTTAAGTGCATTGCAAAACAACGCTTCTAAGTATTAGAAAGTTAATACAAACATGCTCAAAATTGCTCATCTCTTCGTGAAATTAGCCTTCAACATGACAGAACTTTTAATTTGATCAAACAAAAACGGTGTTGCAATCAATCCCTTCTCTACTCATTGATATTAAATTAAGAAAGGTAAACTTGTTAATTCACATAATTTTCACTCCAATGGTTCTCCTCCACTTTCTTCCAAGCTCGTTAAACTTTTTTTAGGCCATTTAACCCATATATCTAAGTAGTCAATATTTCTCCGTGCTTCCATTAATGAGATTATTTTTTTCAATTTCCTTATGGTGTAGAACATACCAAATAGGTTCGACCTAGACTTCTAACGTCTTTTTTTTCTTCAACCACTCTGTTTCGATGAACACTACAAACAATCCAATACAAAAACAACCAAAAGTAGTTGTCATAGAGTTTTCATTGGGTTCGGTAAAGAAATTATGTTATATATATATATATATATTCTTTTTTATACATTGAAATTATATTTTTCCTCTCTAATTTAACAATAACTATAGTTGAATTGTGGTTGTAACAAATCTCATAATTACAGGATGGTTTGTGCAATTTTTTTTTAAATTTAAAAATTTATTTAAAACTTATTTATATGAATAATTTAATATTAGTTTTGCATTTTAATTTATTTGAATGCGAATAAGATATTACATTTTTATTAGAAGGGTTAAAAAATTATATATTCATGCATGGATATTTAACTATTTAATAAGGACGCCATCCAAGTTGGTTTCAACCTTGTCCTACTCTTATAAATATTTGAATCTCACATCTTATTCAAAAAAAAATGTTCTTTTTTTCAAAAATATAAAAAATAAAAGCTATATGTTTATGATCTTAATCTTGCACATATCAAGATTTTCTTTTTCTTTTTCTTTCGGCTTAGCACATACGATTAAGGAGAGTTATACTCATATTTTAAAATGTTTAGTAAGTCTATTAGAAAGATTTAATTATTATTTATTTATTATAAAACAAGAGAATAAAAATAAAATAGAGAGAAGAGAAAGTAGAGACTAGGTTCCAATGACCACTATTTATAGAGTTTCCAAAATATGAAAAAAAAAGTAAATCTATGGATAAGATAATGGAGAAGATCTTTGAAAATAATATTTGGGGATATACTATGGACATCTATATCTAATTCAAATATTTATAACATTATTATCCTTTTAACTTCAACATATTAATTCATATTAAAGTCAAAATGAGTTCATGGATACATGCTATCTCTCGATTAATGAGTTTAAGTCTAACAACTATTTATTGTCGATTCGAATATTTAAACATGTGTTTAGATAAATTTGTTTTTTTTTAATAATTTTTTTAATTATTCGCTCGAAAAGATAAGCGATGCTTCTGGAGTAAATGAGGTCGCTCCAATAATTAATGGCAAAGTAAATTCTAAGCGAGAGAAGGATGAAGAAATATATATATTTTTTAGTACAATTAGGACATATGGATTCGAACCACAGAACTCAGAGTTAATAGTATACTCGTTTGAACTATTTTCTATTATAAATTCTAAAATTTAAATTTAAGAAATTTATTTAAAGCTTATTTATATAAATAATTTTATATTACTCATTTTAATTTAATTAAACATGGATAAGATAACATTACATTTTTATTAGAAAGATTAAAGATTTTTCTTTAAAGGTGGATTATATATGGATATTTAACTATTTAGATAAAAAAAATTGTGAAAAATTAAAAGTTTTAATAGATTTTTTTTTTAAAAAAATCATTTAATAGAAATTTAAAAAACCCTAAATGAGGAATGAAAAGAGAGAAGAATATCATCTTCTAGGCCTGTTCGGTCCTTACAAACATCTAGACTTCAATCATATGTTGTTAAAAAAATGTTCTTTCTTTTAGCGCAAATATATATATATATATAAAAGCTTAAATATTATCATTTTTTTTTTGTTGCTATGAAAAATACAATTAAGGAATGAATTCAAACTCTTAGAAATTTATTTATTATCTCGTTCAATAAATTAATTCATATTAAAATTAAGGTGAATCCAAAAATGTCTATTACTTCTCAAGTTCAAACAACTACTTGTTATTAGTTAAATATTTAATCATAAGACCTTACTTAAACAAGATCGGTTCTATAGGTTGTATAATTGTGTCTTTGAGTTCTAAATTGAATATTTAATTATATATTTAGGTTAAATTTTGTTTTTTAAATTGAACAACAGTGAGGTTGAGATAATTTTTAATAATAAGTTTTTCTCTTTTATTATTGTTTTTTAATTTAAAATTTTGATTGTTTTTTTTAAAAATAACAAAATTAAAAATTAAAAACAAATAAAATTAAAAATTAAAACAAAGAAAATTAAAATGTTCAATTTAAAAATAGATCCATAAATAAAACCGAATTTTAAAGATAAATGGGGAATAAAATCTCATATAAAATCTGTCTTCTATATTGCTAGGGTTTTAGTTTGAAGTTGGGAAGTTCAAAGCACACTTCACAAACTACAATGGCAGAAGAGACAATCCCTCAACCAAACGATCCGGAGGTAACCAACTCAGCCACCGAGGATATGGAATTGGAAAATACAGAGGCTGTGGTAGAGTCGAAAGGATCAAATGATGCTTCCGAAGCAAATGAGGCCGCTTCAGCAACTAATGACGATTCAAATTCTAAGCGAGGGAGGGAGGAAGAAAGCGCCGATGACGGTGTTGGAGACGGAAAAAAGCAGAAGATGGAGAAGTCGGTTGAGGAGGAAAGGCTTGAGAAGGCGGGAGGAGACGGGAAGGGAGAGGAGGAGCCTGTTCCTGTGAGTCTAGGCCCCAAGAGCTTTCGATCTTCGTTGGAATTGTTCGATTACTTCTACAAGATCCTCCATCACTGGCCTGTCAACTTGAACGTGAACCAGGTATAATATTATGAACTTCTTGTTAATGTGCTATCATCCTCTGTTTTGTTAATTGAAAGTGTGAGAATGATATTGAGAGAATTTTATTTTAGTTAGAAGGGATAGTTGGAACTTGATTGAAAGAAATTTTCTACTAAATGTTGCTGTTTTCCTGTGTGAAAGTTCTAGCAAAAGGATTTCTTGTTCAAACTTATGCTTGTTTTTCTTGTTTTTGCGTCTGTCAATTTGATATAAAGCTTTTGACATTGTTTAGCTTTTACGCTTCGGGAATGGTTGTTAACCCTCTGTCAAGTAACTTGGGTATGTAATCTGTTGTGGATGTGAGTCACTTTCGGAGAAAAGCATATAATTGTGTACATGTTAGAATCAATGAGTTGCCATTCTTCAATATTCTTATGGAGATTTATGGTGGCTGTCTTATAAAAAAAAACGATTAATGATGGTTGCTTATTAACTTTTAAGATTTTTTTTATCTTTACTTTCCAGAGTCCCTTAATAGGCACACTCAATGTGTATTGCACATATATATAATTAATCGTTTTTGTTGATCAACAATATTTATTGGCAAGCAACTGGGTATATTTGAAACTATGTTCAGCAATTCAGCGGCGTTAGTTAATTGTGATAGGTTTATTTAATTGGTCCTATATTTGGTGAAGCTAATATTTTTCTGACTGTGCAAGTTTATTTAATAGGAAATCTCAAATCTCTAAGTTATTTTTTATATTATTTGAATACAATGCTTGCTTATGGTTTCCTGAAGTTGACTCTAATTTAATTGAAAACCTAAAGATTGTCTTGGTTCTTCCTGTTAGTTCGATTAATTAGTGTTGTTGATTTAATCTTATACAATTTCTAAATAAATAAATATAAATACACACACGACACACTCATTGTACTTTTTTGTTGTGTGTTGTGATCTGTTTTGTTGATTGATGGTTTTTCTTAAACTAAATATGGTTTTTGAGTCGGTTTTCAATATATCTTCAAATGTCTGTTTACTGTTGGTTGGTGTCTGTTTTGCTCTAACCCCCTTATTTAGATGAGACTGTTAGACAGTATTAATCATAGAAAATGGAATCTGTGTAGTACTAGAAAACTCCTAGCCTGGATGAATAAATTTGATTTGTTTCTGTGAACGGACTCTTTTTACCTTATTTGCTCATTGAAGAATTTCTTTCAGCAGCTTATTTTGCTTTGTTATGTTGTTATTCTTCATGATTCCCTTATTCTTGATTGATGTCAGTGGAAGTAAAGGATATACTTTATCTATATACTACATTCTGGCATATCCTGTGATGTGTAGCAAATTATACAAACAAGTTTGGCATGGCTCAGAGGGAAGCTATGATTAGTGTTTGGAAATCCATGTATTCATGGCTGGTAACAGGTTTTGATCCTATGAGGATATCTTTATCAAATAATTCTTAAATCGAAACTCAAAAGGCAGTCGATTGTTATTCTTTGTATTCTGCAGCAGTTATTAGTAATTCTACTGGTTAAAAGTGTTTAGAAGTGTATTCCTTTAGTCTTTATCCCACCTTACCATAACTTAAATGGTTAAAACATTAGTAATGTAATACCCTTTGCAGGTTTGAATTCTTGTTCTAGAAAAAGAAGAGTAAAAAAATTCCCCCAAAGTCTTTTACTTGTTGGAAACATATATAATTGATAATTTACAAGATGAACAAGAATAATATATTGATTCAGGGAAAATAATATATGCATACATAATGAGGAGGCATTGATTCTGTTAGTACAATATTTGATATTTGTATCTGTGGCAGTACGAGCAGATGGTGCTGGTGGATTTGCTTAAAAAGGGGCATGTAGAACCAGAGAAAAAGATCGGCTGCGGTATTCACGCCTTCCAAATTCGATACCATCCTATGTGGAAAAGCAAGTGCTTCTTCCTCATTCGGGAGGACGAGTCTGCTGATGACTTCAGCTTCAGAAAGTGTGTGGATCATATCCTTCCTCTGCCTGAAAACTTCAAAGGAAAATCTGATGCAAACAGAGCATTAGGTGGTGGTAAGCACCGCGGTGGACGAGGCGGGGGTGGTGGACGTGGAAGAGGAGGAGGGGGTAGGTGGAGAAACTGATGTTTTTCCCAACTTCTTTCAGTTCCACCACATTGAACTCAGTTTTCCTGCGAAGAATTTACCACAAAATCCCAACCAATGTCGCTCTTGGCCATGTGTTCAAGGAAGAAAGTAGAGGAATAATTTATTTATGCCCATAATTTATGTGTTTTTTTATGCTTCTTTACCGTGCTTGATGTGATCTATGAACTCAAAATTATGATATACTTTCATAACGATAATTGTGAAAGGATGAGTCTTTATTTTGATTTTAGAGAGAAATGATGTCTTTAATATTATCTAAGATTCTTAATTTTGTAGGTCTTTTTAGCAAGGATTTTGTAGTTGAGTAGTGGATCTTTTAATTCTTTAATTTAATGATATCTCTGTCTTGGTAAAAGTATTATCTAAGATTCTTATCTATTATTATTTATTTATTTATTTATTTATTTAGAGTTCTAACAAAGTGGGGTTGGGAGAGATTTTAACCTGACCACTCGGTTTGAAAAGCATATCTTAACTAATTTACCTATGTTCAAATTGACATGTAAATATAGTAGCTCATCTGGATATGCAGGTTCGGTTTTAGACTGTGATCTTAAAATTCTAATCTTTTTTATTATAAATAGGAGTATGGACATAACAAGCATAGTTAACTAACTTGAACGTGTACTATAAACTTTGAGATCTATGGTTTGATTCTCCACTTTCACATATTGTTAAAAAAAAACCAGTAAGATATTATCCTCTTTGAGTTATTTGAGTTAGGGTTTACACTTTTTTAATCATGGGAAGAGACAATAATAATTGGAGAGAAAAATGGGGGCACAACTGATTTGCATTGAATCAGATATTGAATGAAATTGGGCTTTGTAGATTCCAATTAATTAACCTAACAGTTGAAGAAATAAAATGTAATTAATTTATAATGTAACTGATACTCACTAAGTTCTCTTTAATCCTAATTAATTAGATGGATTTAAATTCCCACCTTCCCACAATGATTGATGATAACGAAGCGTTATACATTATATTACACAGCCACCATTTAATCTCAAATAATCCATCAATATTTTGAAGTAGTGAGTGAACTCGGACCTCTAAACTGAGTTGGTGTGGGATGAAATTTTAATGATTAAACCTCGTCTGACATTGTAAGACGGCTAAAAGGATTTTATACTTAATTATCATTTTAATGTTTTTAGTGCCTTCATTCTATTGGTTACCCATCCCATTTTCTGCTAATTTCCTGACTTTCTTTCAACTAGAAACTTAAATAATCAATATCCTACATGGCAACCATGCACCCGTTATTTAAAAAAAAAAAAAAAAAAAAATCCTTTTATCCAATATCCACAAGTAAGTTTTTATTCAAAATCACCATTCATATTTGCCCAAAAATTTAAATTTCGCTATAATAACGCAATTTATGCTTTCAACATTGAAGAAAATCTTAATCAAAATATTAAAACGAAAAAGAAATAAAAACCTATATTTTGTTTTTTTCAAAATCATGTAAAAAGCCCCATTAAAACAAAAAACATGAACCATTATCAAATAAAGTTAAAACATTTACAAATATGTTAAAATTTACCAATTTTTTTTTAATAAAAAAAGTAACAAAATCTCTCTCAAAGATTTCTTGACCATTGGTTCATTCTGAAAACTAATAATAGTTTTGGAGAGACTGCCCATCTTATATTTTTTGCCATGCACACGTCTAATGATTCCAAAACTTATTATTAATTATTATTATTATTATTATTAATAGTATTATAATTTTAATTTATTTTCCGATCTCTGTGTTCGTGGCTATAATGAATAGAATCTTGTAACTCTCATAAGCACACACCGTAAATACAATAAATGAAATGATGACATTCTTATCTCTTGATTCATTGGCGGCGCACGTTCTCCCATTCTTCTCTTTTAAATTCTATTAATTCTATTAATAATAATTCCATTCCCAAATTCATCGTACCATTTTGTGAGCATTATATATATTATGTATTTTTGCCTCTTCTTCTTCCCTCCTTCAATCCCATATTTTCACTTTTTTTTTTCTTGAAGATTGAAGAAAAATGGACGCCACTTGGAGGCCAAAATGTGAAGTAATGGCCTTTGAAGACTCATTTACTTTATCATGCCAACTTTCTCCTCTCCCTTTTAGGTGACTTTCAAATTTCAATTTTTTTTTAAAAAAAAAAAATTTCATACTCATTATTTTGAATTTCTTTTTTACTATATATAATATAATTTCAAGTAGATCAAGCTACAATAATTATTCTGGATTGGATTGGAACTCCACTTTTGGATTGCAAGACAGCATTTTTGAGGTTGTTCCTTTGTTAGAGAGTTCCCCAAATAATGGCTCCTTCTTAGAACCCAAGGATATAGTGCCTATTAACACCTTTATATCAGGTAATTGATTCATTATCAATTTATGAAAAAAAAAAAATCATATTATATTATATTCTATTTATATTGATAAAGATTGAAACTTTTTGGATTTTCAGAAGATGGGGTTGGGATTTGGAGTGAAATGGAAAGTGGGGTATTTGGGTTTATTGAGGAAGAGCCTGTTTTATTGCTAGAAGGAGAAGATGGTGGAGGAAATGAAGAAATGAATAGAGAAATGATGAAGAAGGGGAAAAGAAAGCATTTGAGATCAGAAAATAGCAACAAAAATGAGAGTTATTCAACATCATCATCATCATCATCTTCTTCAAAAATGTTGTCAAGAAAAGCAATATCTGAGTATTTCTACATGCCTATAACTCAGGCTGCTAAAGAGCTTAATGTGGGACTCACTCTTTTGAAGAAGAGATGTAGAGAATTGGGAATAAGAAGATGGCCTCATAGGAAGTTGATGAGCCTACAAACCCTAATCAAGAATGTCAAGGTATGTCTTTCTCTCTCTCTCCCTTCATTATCATTTCATTCATTCTATTCATCCACGTTAATCTGCTTTTAAGAATATAGTGGGACTCCTGGTATTAATATGTGATCCACTAGTATTCGTGGAGACAAATTTATAGTGTGAACATATGAAGTATGGTACTCTCATAGTACAATAAAAGATTAATTTCTTCTCCTATTTACTATATGATAACCTATTAAATCTGATTTAGTAGTTTATTTAACATGGTATTACAATATAAATGAATGCAGGAGATTCAAAAGGGAGAAGGAGATGGAAATGGAGAGAATAAGTTGAAGAATGTATTGGAAATATTAGAGAATGAGAAGAAGTTAATGGAGGAAAGACCAGATTTACAGTTAGAGGACAACACAAAGAGGCTTAGACAAGCTTGTTTCAAGGCTAATTACAAGAAAAGAAAGCTCTCAGGAATAATCATGAATAATAATAACAATATTAATGATGATAATTCCCAATATTTCTCTTCCTCCACCACCATTCATGAACAAGAGGAAGAAGATGATGAAGAAATGAAATATCTCTTGTCAGACTGCTCCTTTTCCTCAAGTAATTGCAGCCTGTTCATGTAATTAAAAGGAAAAAAAATAGTGTTGATTTTTGTTGGATTTGATTTGCAGTTCTGATCACAAAGCAATGATGTAAGGTTTAGTAAACATTTAATTTGATGATTGAACAAAAGTATATGACTTTTAACACAATTTTACTACTGCAAAATTAACCTTTTTCCTATACACATTATTTTTCTATTTTTCTTAACCATATACTCGAAATATAAATTACACTAATATAATCAAATTCATATACATGTCTTAACTTAATGAAATATAGTATCATATCGTATTACCACAAAAAAATTCGAAAATTTTTATTTTGTTGCCAAAAATGTGTTATTTTGACTTTTATGACTATTCTTTTTTTCTTTCTTCTCCAAATTCTGAATATCTTTTTAACTCAAATATAATTTAATTGGTTTAATATATTTGAAAAAGAGAGAGAATAAATTATTGGTGGCTTACTTTCTTATTCATTGTATTGATTTTTGTATTTAAATTTCATCCCATTTTAGTTGTGTTTTTTTTTCAAAATGTTGCGAATTTATTTTAACCATAATCGTAATATTCTTAGAAAGAAAAAAAAAATGTTAAAAAACAAAAAAAAAAAAAAACAAAAATGAATTGTTTACTAATAAAGTATATTGGAATTTGGAACATTTAATTAGCACACAATTTTCAATTTGTGTTTTTAATGTTAATTTCTCTTTCATTTTTTCAGAAGTTCTTTTTTTTTTTTTTTTTTAAAAGTCATTTTCAAGTTTAATAATTTTTCTCCATAGATATTAATATTATTCACAATATTTTTCAAAAAATTTGTAATAATACATAATACCTACTACTACTATGCAAATTTTCCTGGATGTATTGTATATGTGGTCTGAGCATTCACATGCATCGAATCCAGCTATTTGAAGAACACCAACTGCGGCCAAATTGGCGGTGGAGCCATTACAAAAACGATTCAGAAGGGTAACCGGGCGGCCATTGATAGATGACTGTGATCTTCCGCCGTCGTTCCATCCTCTCTCCGAAACACCATCATCATCCTATTCCTCTTCATCGTTTCGCATCCACCTCTCTGCTTTCTTCCAAATTTCGCCAACAAAACTCAACACCTCACTTGGAAAGAGAGCCCCTGATTTCTCTCATAAAATCATGCACCCACAAATGCCAATTCCTCCAAATCCATGCCCACATCATCCGTACTTCTTCCATTCAAGACCCCATTGTTTCCCTCTGCTTCTTGACTCGCACCGCCTCCACCCCTTTTCGCGATTTGGGCTATTCTCGACGATTCTTCTCTCTCCTGACTAACCCATTTGTTTCTCATTACAATGCGATGTTGAGAGCCTACTCTTTGAGCCGTTCACCACTTGAAGGATTGTACATGTACAGAGATATGGAGAGGCAAGGAGTTCGCGCTGATCCTTTGTCTTCTTCCTTTGCCGTTAAGTCGTGTATAAGATTGCTTTCATTATTTAGTGGGGTTCAGATTCACGCGAGGATTTTTATTAATGGGCATCAATCGGATAGTCTTTTGCTCACCTCCATGATGGACCTGTATTCTCATTGCGGCAAAATTGAGGATGCGTGCAAATTGTTCGACGAAATTCCTCAAAGAGATGTTGTTGCTTGGAACGTTTTGATTTCTTGCCTAACTCGAAATAAACGAACCAGGGATGCTTTGGGTTTGTTTGAGATCATGCAGAGTCCAAAGTATCTCTGCCAACCTGATAAAGTTACTTGTTTACTTCTCCTCCAAGCCTGTGCAGACTTGAATGCATTGGAATTCGGTGAAAGGATTCATAGTTACGTTCAACAACACGGTTATAATACTGAGAGTAATTTGTGCAATTCACTGATATCAATGTATTCGCGGTGTGGGCGTGTGGATAAGGCTTATGAAGTGTTTGATAAAATGCCAGAGAAAAATGTTGTTTCATGGAGTGCGGTGATTTCCGGGTTATCAATGAATGGGCACGGGAGAGAAGCTATTGAAGCGTTTTGGGAGATGCAAAAGAAGGGTGTTGAGCCTGATGATCATACTTTCACTGCAGTTCTTTCTGCTTGTAGCCACTGTGGCCTTGTTGATGAAGGAAGGGCTCTTTTTGATCGTATGAGACAGGAGTTTACGATAGTTCCCAACGTCCATCACTATGGATGTATGGTTGATCTCTTGGGTCGTGCTGGAATGCTCGATCAAGCCTATCAGCTCGTAATGTCAATGGAGGTGAACCCAGATGCGACATTGTGGAGGACCCTTCTTGGAGCTTGCAGAATTCACGGTCATGCAAACCTTGGGGAGCGCATAATTGAACATTTGATTGAACTCAAATCTCAAGAAGCTGGAGATTATGTGTTGTTGCTGAACATTTATTCTTCGGCTGGCAACTGGGACAAGGTAACCGAATTGAGGAAATTTATGAAGGAGAAGGGTATTTATACTTCACCTGGCTGCACCACAATAGAACTGAATGGGGTGGTGCATGAGTTTGCTGTGGATGATATTTCGCATCCTATGAAGGACAAGATTTACGAGCAGCTGGATGAGATCAACAAGCAGCTAAAGATTGCAGGTTATGAAGCTGAAATATCATCTGAATTACACAGATTGAAGGCAGAAGATAAGGGGTATGCGCTTTCTAACCATAGTGAGAAATTGGCCATAGCCTTTGGGGTTCTTGCAACTCCTCCAGGAAGAACCATCAGAGTGGCAAATAACCTTCGTACTTGCATGGATTGTCATAACTTTGCTAAGTATATCTCAAGTGTTTATAACAGAAAAGTGGTTGTTAGGGACCGAAGTCGGTTCCATCATTTCCGAGAGGGTCGGTGTTCCTGCAACGATTATTGGTAGCGACCGGTGTGTTTTGAACACCATAAAGTCTCAGATTATACACCGACCCAAAAGGAAAAATTCCCCAGAGCTTTCAGCTTGTGGCCATGGGCTGTTTTTGAAGATGGGAGGCGAGAGTCTGATATTACAACAGAAGCTGGATTACAATTGGATGACTAAGTTCTTTTGATCATCTGCATTTTGCCACTTGAATGTAAAGTTGGAAAAAATTGCAGAAGTTGCTTCCACAGGTGAATTTTGGGTTGGAATTTGAAAATGAGGGACGACTGGATCTCTTCAAGATATTAGACAATGAATCGATCAAAGGATTACTTATAGATGGAAAGCAAATTACAAACTTCTTTCTTTGATAATTCATTGACGATTTCTGTCCGTCCATTGCTGTCTTAAATTCCATGAAAATGATGCAGTAAAAGCTACACTTTAAAAAATAGTTGACCAACTTTTGTAGGCTTCTGCGACAAACTTATCTCTGCAAAAAGAGAGCTCAAAAGCTTCTCTAAGGAATTGCGGTGAGGCTAATCGACCAACCCAAATCATAAACTAGGAGCTAAAGCTTTGATGTATTACACAAAGAAGTAAAAGCAAAAGCTGAACGTTCTTCTCTCTTAAAGATCTTTGCCAACGACCCGATTCTGTATAATTTTCATGTATTAACCCAAAAAAAGTTCATTCCTGGTGTCTTATGATGAGGTGCACAGTCTTACCAACCGTGTTATTACAAAATTTTCAATTACTAGGAAGTCCTATTGAAACGATTACATTCTTTTGATAATCTATGGCAGTAGGTAGTTAATATCTCAAACAGAAGTTATCAATCAAACAGAGTAAAGTGAAAACATACAAACTACTAAACAAAAAGAAAAGCCGCAAACCGATGCTTGGGATTCAATGCTACTATCCAAGCATGTTCTGGAAAAGCAAGTTTTTATGCAGCCACAGCTTGCTTCTGTGTAAAAGCAATGCCCTTCTCAATGCTTGCCTTCAGTTCTGGCCTTAGAGCTTCAAGAGCCTTCTGCTCGTACTCAGATAAACCCTGGAGATCAGACGTTACAAAGGCTTCAATCCCTTTCCTTCCGAGCTTAACCCTCGATGCAAAGAAGGGAAGCTCAGTTAAATCAGACTGCACAAAAGTGCACTCATATACATCACTGTCTCCGTCCAAAGCACGAAGAGATGATTCGACGAATCTTGCTGCAGCATATGCCATTGAAAGAGTAGCAGATCCTGCCCCTGCCTTCGCTTCCACAACTTCGGTTCCCGCATTTTGAATCCTAACAGTCAGTTCTTGAATTTGTTCATCTGTGAAACTCACTGAAGGTCTTGTCTTTGATAGCAAAGGAAGAATTGTTATTCCTGCATGTCCCCCGACAACTGGGACATCAACATCGATCAGCTTAAGGTTCTTCTTTTCAGCAACGAAAGTATTTGCCCGAACAACATCCAATGTAGTAACCCCAAAAAGCTTCTTTGGATCATACACGCCTTTCTGCTTTAGAACTTCTGCTGCTATTGGCACAGTTGAGTTCACAGGGTTGCTAATGATATGGATGAAAGCATCAGGACAATTATCAGCAACTGCCTCGACCAAACTTTTCACTATGCCAGCATTTATGTTGAAGAGGTCATCACGAGTCATACCGGGCTTTCTCGGAACCCCAGCAGGTATGACAACAACATCTACACCTTTTAAAGCATTGGCTAATTCAGAAGGTCCAGTGAAATCCTGAACTTTTGCGGGAGTGTTGCAGTGGCTAATATCAGCAGCAACACCCTTGACATTTGCAATATCATAAAGGTTCAGGGTGGCAACTAATGGCGACATCTTGATGAGAAGTGCCAAAGGCTGACCTATTCCACCAGCAGCTCCAAGAACAGCAACTTTGTAAGAGGCTTGAGGTTGAAGATTTTTGCATACATTCTGGTTCACTCTTTGAGCTGACGGAGCAAGATGACGCCATAGAGCAGCACTGCTCTGTTTCCCTAGGAAAGATGACTCTGAATCACAACGAAGAGAAGAAGTTGCCTTGAGGCCACAGAAGCTCTGAAGGGTCTCTTGTGAATTGATTCTTAAGCTAGCAGACTTTGATTGGGCAAATGAGTTGAGTTTAGTATTAAGTGATACTGTTGCTCCAATTGACAAAATAGCTGCTGATGTTGCTGCCATATCTGATTCTGTTAAAGAAAGGGGAGGCAAGGGAATCGTCAGTCATTATCATAAATTCATAATATGGTGATTCTCAAGCAATACAAAACCATCAGAATTGCTAGACCCTAAAGAAGTAACACATACAATCTGGTAAGTAAAGTTATCTTTTTCGTAAAGCAGTCAGGAGAATAGATAGTTCTACTCTAGTAAGAAAACTAAGACAACTGCTCCAACTACAACAAGTGTGTTCCACAAAGATCAACAAGATGTTCAGATGATTCATGCAGAAAAACAAAAGTCCTAAGAAAACATGAATCTTACTACATAAATAACATAAATGTAAAGTTTCAGTCCTTGAAATTGCAAATATTACCTAGATCAAAGTATAATAAAAAATCACAGCAACCTAATACATGTTATAATTTACCAAAAATTGAATGAAGGTAACGATATACCAGTGAGGAGATGCTATTATACAATAATAACCAACAGCATGGAAGTAGATACAGTTTCCAAACACAACCAGCTATCCAGATTATTCATAAAATAGGTATTAGAAAACATATTTGCAACTTTGGAACTTCTCAAGTTTATTAACAAAGTAAAAATTAAAATTTATCAGTTATATTAGCAAAATATACAAGAACTTTAGGACTTTATACTATTCATATGTAATCCATCAGTTTTCTTTTAGCTATCGAACACGACAAATTAAGAAAAAGTGCCTTTGATGTAGCGGAAAAGGTAGTAGACCAAATCTATGGTCAAGCAAGGGAAGTCCATCCCTTAAATGAGAGAATACTCTCCAAAGAACAAAAGTTCAATATTCAAATGGATAATAAAAAACTTTCTATTACAACCACTAAATTAACAACTAAACTAAAGATTAACTAAACCATACTAATTCTCCTATAATTATTCTCGTCATTCACCTCAACTTAAAAAAATCCTCGAGTTTGAGATGATAAAGTGTAGCTCTCCCAGCCCTTTGAGTGTGGTAGATTCCAATTGAAAAATATTGATGTAAAATTTCCCAATTTCAAATTGAGATTAAAATCAACCTAGAATTAAAATCATGCTCATGGAAATTTCATAAAATTGAAATGGAAATCAGACTCGAAATCACCCAATAATAGCCTCAATATGGATGACTGGCCCAATGTGAAATTCAGCACACTTAGGTTTAGAGTTTTGGTGTAAAATGCCAATTTTGCCCTTATTTCAAAGCTCAGTTTCGTTTTACCATCTTCTTCGTGAGAGTGGTTAGCCACCCGGCGACTCTGTATTCTCCAACGAGGCAGGGACCACTGAATCCGACGAGTCTACGGTGGTGGCGGCAGCGGTCTCCAAACGTCGATGCATTGATGGTGAGATCCCGGCGGCCAGTGCTTCCTTTTCTTCTCCGATTGTCGGCCCAACATTTTTTTGTTATCACTTAAAAAGGGAACGAAAAAAAAAAAAATCTATCCCCAGAAGCTAAAAAGCACAAGAAAAGTGGGAGTTCGCCAACGACACATCTTTACAGATCCACCCTTCTAAAAGGAACAAAAACTTCACCCATCTATTCGGGTGTAATTTCCAGTGATTAAACCCCTAACCCCACCAGCTTCATTTAGCTCATCTTCAAAAATGAAAGGATAATAGAATTCCTAATCGAAATCCCAGCTTCAAAATCAACCAATATATAAACCAAATAAAGCATTTGAAATGAACAGAAACGATCTGTGAAAAGAAAACCACACATTTAGACGAAAAGGGTATGAAAAAAAACAACCAAAACAAGCTGAAGAATGAATCAACATTCAACCCATCAATGACTTCTCCATATTCTCAAGAAAGTGAAAAACAAACAAACAAACAAACAAAGGAGATAGAGAAATCTAACCTTGAAACCCAGAAAAATTTCAGCTCGAAATGGAAGAGGAAAGTGAGTAATTGGAGATTTAAGGGCTCAAAAGGGCATTCGAAAAGAGTACTGTGGATCGTAGAAATCTCCGCCTGAAAGCCTTGGACGTACCATTCTTTTTTAACAGCCAAGCTTTATATTGTTTCCCTTTCTCTTTCTGTGCACCGAATACACCGCCGCAATGCGAATCTAGTCCCTTTTTCGAGCGCTATCATCCCCAAATCTTAACCGTTACTTCTCCTCTTCCTTTCAACGGTCCTGATTCTCCACTTTTTAATGTGATTAGATGGATCTAAATCAGTTTTAACTTCAATTACTGATTCTTTTCTTAAAAAAGAGATGTCTGTTTAATTTTTCCATATATATTTAACGAATCCACTAGAGTTTATTTGACGTAATTGTTTTTTTAGCCAATTTCTTGTACAATTTTGTATTAGAATAACCGATTTTGTTTTATTTTATATTAGTAATTTGCCTCTTGAAACTTGTGAATTAAAATTAAAAAAGAAAATTGGTGACGTAGCAATGATATAGAATATAATCGACTTATTTACACGCAACTCTTTGGCCATTGGCCAATCGTAAAATAATAATTAAGAAAAAGAATAAGCATAAGAAAATTGAGATATCACATCATACCTAGCTCTTTAAATTCATTGGAAAATGAAATTTCAACAACCAATACTATGCAATACTCCCTTCTTTTTTATGCTTTATACTTAATAGAACAAACCAAATTCAATTAATCTAATTAATTGGTAATTGGCTCTTCAACACCATTAAACGGTGTGTTATAGCTACGTGATTGCTTACATAATCATACAGAAGAAATAAAAACAATCACCACTGCATATTTTCAACCAAATAATATCAAAACCAATGGTCTGTTTCACTGTGAACACAGATTTGAAAAGTGATTAAAATTCATTAACATTAAACATCCCATCTACAAAATCTGTAAGATTGAATTGATTATCTGGATGCATTAGGAAATTAAAGATTTATGTTTTCTTTTTAATTAGACAGTTCTCTCATAAGCTAACTTTCTCCATCTCCCTCTTCAGAGCATTAGCTCTCACCAAGCTCCCAATGGTATTCACAGCCAATTTCAAGTCGTCTAATGGATTCCCAGGCACCACTCTCTTATACAAGTAACTGTCGAATGTCATCTTCTGCACATACTCGTCGGCGCACATCTCGACAAAAGCTTCCCTTGCCGGATTCGACCTGTAAAACACTTTCTGCAACACATCCAGAACCTTATATGTCGGCCAGTAAGTTTTATCCCATTTCTCTAAATACTTCCTCAGGTCAGATTCCTCCACCATTCTCTTCCCATTCTCCGATCCCTCCACGATTGCCTCTGCGCACATTCTCCCGCTCTTCGCTGCGAAATATATGCCCTCGCCAGAGCATTTCGTCACATACCCAGCTGCATCGCCGACAAGTGCCACTCTCCCGGCCAGCCGTCGTGGACGAGGGTGTTCTGGAATTGGATGTGCTTCAACTCGGATGATCTTCCCTCCTAAGATCTTGTCCTTTGCTCTGTTTCGAGTGGCTATTTGAAATTTCTTGATATCGGCCTTGTGAGTTACCGTGCCGGTGCCGACGGCGACATGGTCGCATTTCGGGAAAACCCACCCGTAAAAATCCGGAGACACGTCGTCACCTACGTACATCTCTGCAAGATTCTCGTAGTACACCATTTTGTCATCTGGGATTTTGATTCTCTCCTGAAATTGCAAACCCACAATTCTCTAATTTAACACAATTCGTTCTATCTTCCGCGTGAATTAAATAAACCCTAAAACCTAAAATTGATTTACCTGAAATGCGATGGCGTAATCGTAATCGCCGGCGTCAATGGCCTTGGCGACACGAGAATTAGCTCCGTCGGCACCGATCACTGCGTCGACCTCCAATGTCATCTTCTCTCCGACGCCTCCTTTCTTCCCGTCGTATGCAGTGTAATGAAGGACATACGGTGCATTTTGTTCCTTCGGAAGTTCCAATTTCATGACCAAGCCATTAATCACATTAGCCCCATTCTCAGCGGCTCGATTGCGAAGATACGCGTCCAGAACCTCTCGCCGAACCATCCCAATGTACTCGTGAGGTTTTAGGGTTTGACCAATGTCGACGGCGACATTCGATGGAGAGATCATCTTCATCTTCGTGACACGACGGTCAATCAGGTCCAACGGGAGATCGAACTCGCCGACCATACACAGCGGAATCGCACCACCGCAGGGCTTGCAGTTGTCGAGCTTCCTCTCGAACAAGAAAGTCTCAACGCCGCCTCTGGCGAGAGTTTCAGCTGCCGACCCTCCAGCGGGACCGCCGCCGACAACCGCGACTCTGAGGTTCCGGCCGGCGATTTTAGGGCTAGTTTTAGCAGCGGCGACATAAAATCGGCGCCGAAATTGGGGGTTCGGGTTGGCCTTCGTTTGGGTGACGAAACGGGGCTTCTCCGTCGAGGATTGGCGGAGGCCGGTGAAGGATTTGAGAGCAACGGAGGCCATTTCGTCGAGCAGGGAGTGAAGCTCGAAGTGGAGTAATGGCTGTGGGAATTCGTTGGTGATTTTTATATATTTAATGGATATGGTTTGAGATATGAGTAGTTGTTAGCCGTTGGATGGAGAGAATGGACGGTGGATATTGGAAATGGATAATTGGACTGGATTTTTAGGATACCTTTTTCGTTTTTTTTATTTTTTAATTATAATTAGCAATGAGCGATGTACAATGTGCCACGTAACCCGAATTTTGTTTAGTGTCTAGTTCCTCCGCGGGAGAAAAGATATCAGTCATGCAGCCAATAATAACGACAACTCGGCTACACGATGACGTGGCTTGCTGCTCTTGCTTTCCCATAAAAAAAATAACACAACAAAATTGTTTGCATCACTTTTATTATGACTAAAAATAGTGGCAAAGACTTTATTAACAACTTAAAATTAAAATTAATTTGGTAGTTTATTCAATTTTAATCTCTCTTTAATAAATATTAAATTTAATTCTTACAATTAGTTTATTATTAATTTTCTTAAAAAACATTATTATATAAATTTTAAAAACATAATTCACATATTGTAAGAAGATTATTTTATTACCCAATTTCAATAAAAATTAATTTTGAGATACTAAATTCAAGATTTATTGATATCACATGTACTAAATTTGGACAATTAAAAATACATAGACTAAATGTGAAAGTATAGAGAACGATATGTATTTTAACCTAAATTTTTTTTTTTATTATTTGGGATTTTAAACTATATGTGTGTGTTTGGCCTCTAAGATTTTAAATTATATTCTTGTAATGTTGATAAGGTTTGTATTTCTCGTCTACATTCAAGTTTTTTTCAATAAGTTTGTAAAGTTTAAAATTTGTTTAATAAATCTCTAAACTTTAAAAATTACTTATGGATTTAATTTTCAATTTTATATTCAATAGATCTTTCACATATAAGAAGTTTTAAAAAGTAATTGATTTATTAAACATAAAATTATTTATTTTTTAACCCTCAACCTAAACATAAAATTAATTTTTTTTTCTAATATAACACTCAATGATTCATAACAAAATTAAAAATTCAACAACTCGTTAGAAATTGAAGATTAAGACCTATCAGACATAAAACTAAAAGTTCCTAAATCTATTAGACATTTTTAAATTTTAGAGGCTAAATAAATACAACTTGAAATTAAATTTAACGTAACCGACTCTTTTGTTTAAATATGAATACTTTGAGAGATTTATTTTATTATCCATCTTGGGCGTTAATTTGTTAAAGTTAGCCAAATGAGTCAAAAGCATTGATTTTTAAGCTATTTTTAAATATAGCAAAATGAGCTAAAATATTTATAAATATAGCAAATAAGGTTAAGAATTATACATTTGAATTTCCACTCTCGTGTGATTGAACTCAATATGTTATTCTTGAAGTTTATACATGCATAATGTATATTTCATTGAAAAAAGAAAATATATATATATATTTTTGTTATGAATTCACCACCCTAATGAGCTAATGGGCCCAAGCCCATCAGTCTCATATCCAAAGGGAAAAGGAAGCCCGACCATTCACGAAGTTGATTTTTTTAAAAAATAAGTAAATATGTAATTAAATAATGATACCATCTTTAGTTCAATATTATACATGCGACGTAAACTAAGAAATCATGCACCAGCTGTGAGTACGTTAGAATAGTAGTTGGACAAAGTTGATGACCTTGAGAATGATTCCCTATTGTTCAAATTAATTATGTATTTTTTTTTAAACAAAAAAAAACCCGATATAAGTCTTCACCTATATTCTTTTAATAGTCCTCTAAATATATATGAGTATTTTTAAAAAATTTGTTAATGCATCGATATGAGAGCATAATAGTCTATTAGAGAACTCATTACAAATTTATTTAATATATATTTTTTTCTTTTTTTTCTTTCCTTTTTTGAATTTGACTCAACTTTTTATCTTTTAATCAAAATGATCGTTTTAATTAATTGAGCTATATTCGAGCTGGTAAATTTAATTAGCATAGACTTGTATAATTATTAGCGGTGTGTTTGTGTCCTATTTTATTACGTCCAACAACTCTCCTCCCAATATAATCTTCTTCGACAATAAATTGGATCATACTAAATATATTTGTGTAGTCTGTAGGCTCTTGATAGATATTAGACGAATTATAAATGTAAAGAATGTATTAGAGACAATTACGCATTTCAATTGATTTCTTAATTCAAATCTACAATCTCATTCGCCATCAATCAAATATAGTTTATTGGATAAAATATCAAATTATCATCTACAAGTTTATGATTCAATCTCCATTCCTACAATTGTTGAACTAAAAAAATGGTTCATCAAATCATCTCGTATAAATATATATATATATATATATATATTTTTTGTCTAAAAAAATCAGCATTTTTTTTTTTATTGTTTTTGTTATGAACTTGATTGAATTCTTATGCCCATGGTTGAAGCAACCTCGAGTAGGTCACCTTCTAAGCCCAACAATTTCAAAACCCAAAATATCTCCCATCTGCCCACCAACAAAACACAAACTTTCAAAACCTTTATTTTTTTAAAATAAATAAATAAAACTCTCAAGAGAATGCAACCTATTGCTCAAGATTCATCCTCTGAAATTCTAGAAAAACAGAACCATCTCCCAACAATTTTTGAACTAAAAATCCTTTGGACAGCAAAACCAAAGTAGCTATAGTAGGTTTGAATCTCCAATTAGTTTGTTTATCAAACCCAACAACATAATCTCCTAACTTAAAACCCCATCCCGAATTACCAATCAATTCCAACTAACCCTTCTTCATCAACCATGAATTCCTCTGTATCATCACTCTGTTTTCTTCTATTAACTCTGTTTTCAGCCGCCGTCATTCCCTTCTGCCACTGCAAGACGGTGCAGTTCATTTTCGGCGACTCCCTCTCCGACGTCGGAAACAATATGTACCTTTCAAGAAGCCTTGCTCAGGCAAACTTGCCCTGGTACGGCATTGATTTTGGCAATGGACTCCCTAATGGAAGATTCAGCAATGGCCGCACTGTTGCTGACATTATTGGTACTAAAAATACTTTTTTTATTCCTAAGCTTTCTAATCATTCTTTAATTTTAAGTTTCAAAATATTATACGTTTAGTTATAAGTTGTTTTTAGCCCCAACTTTAAGGGTTTACTATAGAGAGGGTTTATTATTTCATATTCATCATTTATTTCCCTTCTTGTCACCGTGTTTCTATTTTCTATTTAAACTAATGCATTCCAAACACAAATTATTATGACCTAAGTTAAAATAGTATTTTGGTTCCTATACGTTCAATTTTAGTTTATATACTTTCAATTGTCCAATTTTATGTTATGTACTTTCAATAAATTTTAAATTTAGTCTCTAATGCTAGTTTATTGTTGATTTTTTTAAAATCTTCTTGTTATCTATAACATTTTTACTATAAATTTTAAAAACATATTCACATATTTTATTTTATTGCATGAAAATATTATTATTATTTAATTAATTTTGGTAAAAATTAATATTAAAGAACTAAATTTAAGGTTTATTGAAAGTACGGAGACTAGAATTGGACAATTGAAAATATATGAACTAAAATTGAACAAACTTCAAAATATCAAAACCAAAATGATATTTTAACTTGTAACCTACAAACTATTATAACCCAAAATTTAATAACCACGGACAATAATAATCAACCCAGCGCCTCAAACACTCCATAAGTTTTAAGTTTAGTTTCAATTTAGTCTCTATGTTTCAAAATGTTACCATGTTATCCTTGAAAATTGAGTTTTGTTTCAATTTGGTTCATGGGTTTTCAGATTTACACTTTTAACTTTGATTTTTTTACTAAATACTTTGATTTTTTTAAATTTCACTATTAAAATTAATTTAAAAAATTATCTTCATAATTATTTAAAATTAATTACTAGACATTGGGGTCAACGATTGGAAGTGAATATTTAATAAAAAAAATAATTATGGTTAAAAATATAAAATCTTGAAACTTAGGAATCGAATTGAAACAAAACACAAATCTCAATGATAAAATTGTAATATTTTGAAGCTCAGTGACTAAATTAAAACCAAAGCATAACTACTAAATGCATAAAACTTTAAAATTGACTAGGTGGAAACTAGACCCAAAACTCAAAATCAAAAGGGTATTTTCCCCTTAATTCTATCATTAATTAATTTAATTCAATCCTTTATATCTCCAGGTGATGAAACGGGTCTTCCCAGACCGCCTGCTTTTCTTGATCCATCCTTAACTGAAGATGTAATTATGGAAAACGGAGTGAATTATGCTTCTGGAGGTGGAGGAATCTTGAACGAAACTGGAGGATACTTTGTGAGTTTTCGAATATTTCAAGGAATTAATTAGTGAAGGATTAATTAGATTGAATTTGAATTTAAATTTGAATTTGCAGATTCAGCGATTTGGTCTGTACAAACAAATTCAGCTGTTTCGAGGGACACAAGAATTAATCAAAGCCAAAATTGGGAAAGAAAAGGCAAAGGAATTCTTTGAAGAAGCTCGATATGTGGTGGCTCTGGGAAGCAATGATTTCATAAACAACTATCTTATGCCCGTTTACTCTGATTCTTGGAAATACAATGATCAAAGTTTTGTCACTTATTTAATGGAAACGCTTCGGGATCAACTTAAGGTTCTTTTATTCTTAAAACTAAATTAAAATCACAAATTGTCTCGAATCAAATCAATCTTAGGATATATTTTTTGTGTCAAATTAATTCAAAACATGTCTATAATTACTCAAAGTTATATACTATTGAAATGATTTTTCCTTTCCAGTATCTTTAGTATTATTATTTTTAAATCTTTATTATATAAAAATTTCTAATTATTTAGAAAATTTGTAAATATGGGCAGTTATTGTACGGAATGGGAGCAAGGCAATTAATGGTGTTTGGGCTAGGACCAATGGGCTGCATTCCTTTACAAAGGGTGCTGAGTTCGTCAGGGGAATGCCAAGACAGAACCAACAATTTGGCTCTTAGCTTCAACAAAGCCGCTAGTAATCTTCTTAATGGCTTGGCCCCAAGACTTCCAAATGCCACCTACAAATTTGGAGATGCTTATGATGTCGTCGCCGATGTTATTAGCAATCCTCGAAAATATGGTAATTTAAAACTCATGCATTTATACAAAGTTATACGTCTTTTTTAATTATCTAATCACAATTTGTCACATGTCAAAGTTTTTTTTTTTTTACTTCTTTGTTAAAAATATATTTTTTTACAATTGATGTGATTTGAGTGGTATGCACTCAAAATATATGTTTTTACCATTGATGTGATTTGAGCGGCATGCACAAATATGAGTGCATCTTTAATATTTTTTATTTTTTTTAAAGAAAATTTTCACAAAGAAAAATAAGTTTGGAAAAGCTACTATTTTTAATTTTCATAACATGACTTGGTTTTTTAAATCCTTAGTAGAAAGTGAATCACAAATTAAAGAAATTTAGAGATAGAGTTAGTTTTTATAAGCATAATATTAAAAACTAAAAACTAAATCTTTTTTTTTTAAAAAAAAAAAGAAAAAAAAAACCAAAAAATTAATCGTCATTAAATCAGCCCTTCGTTTTTTTTTCTGGTTTCTTGAATACATTTTTAATTAAAAAGAAAAATGTAACTTGTTTCTTGTTTTTTCGAAATTTTAAATTAAAAATGCAAAAAAAAAAAAAAAAAAAAAATTCAAAGGTAAATATAAAAAAAAATATGTTATATTTAAGAGAATTTTTAAAAATAGAAAAATAAGGGAAACTATTTACACAAAATAATAAAATTTTTAGATAGTTGTGATAGACACTAATAGAAGTCTATCAGTGATAGAAATGATAGAAGTCTATCAATGTCTATCAGTGTTTTATTTACTATTTTCTGTAAATAGTTTGATTTTTTTTAATGTGTGAAAATTTTTCATATATTTATAATGCATTTTGGAGGTAAAAGATAATAAAATAATAATTTTGTTTATGTGTTGAAAAAAAATGAAACAAAGTATGAGAAACAAGGAACTTGCTTATTTTGGAAGAGCAATACAAGCCTACAAGGTGCATAACTTTTTTTTTGTTCTTTCTACACAACATAAAAAACAAAAAAAAAATGGGTGTAGCTCTTATACGTGCAAGTATATTTCATATTGAAAATGGTTATGAAAATGAGAAACAATTAAAAAAAAAAAAAAAAAAAAAAAAAGAGACAAGAAATAGAAAATTAGAAACACAAACGTTATGAAACAAGTCTCTAAAATTATGCTAATCATTTTTAAAAATATATATATATGAAATGTTGAAGGAAGAAAATAAGATTTACGTGTACCATGAAAAAATACTATTGCTTGCAGGGTTTAGTAACTCGGATTCGCCATGTTGCTCGTTCGGGAGGATCCGACCCGCCCTTACTTGTATTCCGGCGTCGGTGTTGTGCAAAGACAGAAGCAAATATGTGTTTTGGGATGAATACCATCCATCCGACAAGGCCAACGAATTGATTGCCAATGAACTCATTAAAAAATTCGGGTTTTTGAGAGTTAATCAAACCGGAGCTCCGTCTCCCGCCCCTCAACCCGATCCGGATCCGACCCCAGCTCCGGCAGCGGATCCATCTCCTTCTCCACTGATTTCTCCATCCCCAAACTGACTTATCCATAATTTCTTCTCTTATTTGAAGAATTTTGTCTTTAGAAGTCTAATAATTCCAAAAAATTATTCTAATGCTCTGTTTAAAGACTTCAAATTAATATCTGAATTAAGAGCCTACATATTGCTTTTTGACTTTATAATTTGTACAACTTTATTGTGTAGACATGTGTCACTATTTCATTAACTTTCAAATTTTTTTTCTTTCCTAGTAGTACATGAAACTTTTCTTCACATGTGGTAAATTCCTCTCTAACTCATATTAATAACTTTTACCATCTCTTAAATCAACAAACGAAATAAAAATATCAAAGGTAAATTGTAACTCAAGATTACATATATTAAGGTTAGTTCCATATAATTATCACTTTGATGATCCTTAGAGGCATGGAATGTCAATCTTTAGTGAATAAATACTTTTATTATATTTTTTTTTAGTAAAAAGAATATGGTTAAAATACTATATTGGTTCTTATATTTTAAAGTTAGTTTAATTATAATCAATTACTTTCGATATCCAATTTTAGCTCTTATACTTTTAATAAATCTTAAACTTAGTCCCTTATTTATTATTGATTTTTTTTCAAAGAAAGAAACTTTTTGTTATTTAATAACTTTTTCACAATAGAATTTAAAAACAGGTTCACATATTATATTTCATTGCATGAAAATTATTATTATTAGCTAATTTAATGTTGATTAAAATTAATAAAAGGAGCTACACTTAAGATTTATTAAAAATACATAAATTAAAATTAGTCATTTAAAAGTATATAGACTAAAATTAAACAAACTCTAAAATACGAAGACCAAAATGGTTTTTTAAGCTTAAAAAAAAATATCTATTCATATTTCTTGAACTAAAAAAGATATATAAGAAACATAAAGAGAAAATATATTCCTATTCCTACTTTTTGATTGATGATGTAAAGCGAAAATATTATATGAAAGTCCTATATATATATATATAGTTTTTTTTCAGTACAACAATTATTAAGATGGAAAATCGAGCAAAGCCCAATTAATTTATCTCTAAAATTTATAGATTTTTTTTCTTCTTAAAGGTCAAGTTTCCAAAATGAGATATTATAGTAAGATTTCTAATATGTAGGAAAAGCATAACTGGAAAAAAAAAAT